>CM039605.1:24068785-24538351 GCA_022457205.1 Saccharum spontaneum | reverse complement strand
TTTCTAAATAAATTTGGAGGGTATAACAGTATTTTGACGTCTCAGGGCTGCTTCTCTAAATCAAGAAAAAGGACTGCTTCTCATCTAGCGTCTGGGACGTGCTTGGCCGAAGCGGCGATGACACGGCGTCGTCGTTCTTCGTGTGCAACTCCGACGTGCTATACTTCCACGATCGCTCGCCAGCGCTGGCCCCTGTCGAGGTGCTGCTGCTGGGGCAGATATACTTCGTGCTCTCAGCGGCCATGCTCGACAGGCCGCTCTCGACCGCCGACATGGCCACTTTGGCCGTGCGGGCGACCACGCGTCCAGCAGCAAGCCGAGGCGCCACGGCGGCGCCGTGCCCGTGGCGGTGGCAAGAAGATGGCCGTTCGAGCCATGCCCATGCCGAGGAAATGGAGGACGGCGGCGAGGTCGACGTCTTCGTCGACGAGAAGACGCAGGCAGAGCGACTCCCATTCGTGGATGTTTCAGGGAGTAAGAGATTCTGTATAGGAGAGGATAAGTACTAAACTGCCCTCAAGCATAATTAATTAGTTTTCTTAATTAATAGCTGTGGTAAATATTTTCCCAACGAGAAACCAGTGGTTCCTCCCAAGCACTGTAACAAAGCTCATTTACTAATTATAATTATACTGACTATTTATTTAGATATGTGTTTCTACCAATTCGTTTAGATACCAAAATATTAGTTTTCTTAGTTTTTATTCAGAGTTTCTTTTACCTTTACTGATTGTGTCTTACATGCCCTCTTCATCTATATTTTCATGTCTATCTCTTAATAAAAATCAAATTGCTAATTTCTTGAACTTAATATTCTGAATTTACTATTTGTTAACTGTGTTATGTCTAGACTTTTAGCCCTTGTTTAGTTCCCAAAAACTTTCCCACAAAGTGCTACAGTAGCCGTCACATCGAATCTTTGGACGTATGCATGGAGCATTAAATATAGGTAAAAAAATAATTAATTGTACAGTTTGTCTATAAATGTCGAGACGAATCTTTTGAGCCTAGTTAGTTCATGGTTGGACAAATTTTGTCAAATAACAAGGAAAGTGCTACAAGAATTTTTCTAAACAAATTTCACAATCTAAACACGGGCTTAGTTTAATCTATGCCGTTAGATCATCATGAATTCAATAGTTTAGATTTTTTTCCTTTTTATTAGTATGGATATGATTAATTGTTTTAGATAAGGTCTTTTTTAATTGAATCAAAACCATTAGATCTTTATAAAATCCAATGTAAGGAGAGAATGCAAGATTTGACCGTCGCCAATCTATGGTTGAGGGTCTCCTTGTTGGTCGTCCTTGCCAAAATCAAGGAAGAGGCGAGGCACCGGTGGAAAGGCTGATGAGTGTGTGAGATCATCCCAACTACTGATAGAGCCTCTTTGTAGTCCATTGTTTTGGGCTCATTTTTAACCTCCGTGTAAGGGCAATTTACTTGATGGCCTTTTTTTCTTCTTTTTAAAATACAACAATCTCGTTGCTCTTTCCACTTAACCTGTGTGATCCATCTTCTCGCTTCCTGTATTTGACATTGTCTACTCTGAACTAAAGGGTGTCCAAAGAAGTAAAAAATGGCCAGCATTTGTCTACCTCTCCTAGAGGCACAGGCCCGTGTGACCATATCATTATTTATATCATATCTGATCCGACGACCACAAGGATGAGAAATGTGGTAATTTAAAACTGACTAATCCTAACGTACAGTACAGTCCATGATTGATCAACCCATATGGTAGGTAATCAGGCATCCGTTTTGGTGCCGGGCTCACTAGCACCCTGTTCGTTTCAGATGAGCTGAACTCTGTCTTGTTTTATGTTTGGGCGTGTCTGTCCCATGGTGTTTTTTTTTGTACAGGTGGCTCTCAGGTATGTACCATTTCCGAATGGTAGAGACTGGAATTTTGTTCTCTTATTAAAAAAAGGTAATCAGGCATCTGATATACTATTTTCTTAAATTGGAAAACAGGGAAACTTGGTATGTATATCTAGGGCCTGCGTGGATATGTAATCAGGCTAGTACAGTACTCATTCTCTGTTATAGCCTGGAGTGGAAACAAGAGGTATACTCCCTCCGTAATATAGTTCATTCTAAGAATTTTAAGACAAATTAAAAGAGAACATAAAAGACGCATGTACCCTTATTTTATTTCCTAATCAGACGCTATCATCAACGTGATTAATGGTGATTGGTTGATAAATGGAAAGTATTTAATGTAAAACTGAGTTTTATTCTCTAGAATGCATTATATCTGAGAATAATTTTTTAATGCTAGAATGCACTGTATTACAAGACGGTGGGAGTAGCTTTTTTTTTTTCTTCTCTTCCCTTTTGTCACCTAAGCAAAATAAATACCGCATTGAATTGCTATATATGAGCTTGCTGATCTCAAACTGTTGGAGCTAAGAGTTTCCAATAAAGCCTTCCAATCAAGATTTTTTTTGGCAAGAATAGAAAAAAAAGCACATCTCTAACGGTTCTCAATCGCACCTCCCAATCTTTCCGCGCTTGGAAAAATAGACCGATCGTGCAGATATATCCGCGCATCTCCCACACCCATATCCTTCGGCCAATCTAAAGGTGGAAGGGCGTGGGAAAGAATGAAGAGTAGGAAAGGGTTCCTGATGCTAATGTACAATAGAGAAAAAATATATAAAAGTTGTTATGATAATTTAGAAATAGTATATGATTTCTGATGTAAAATTGTCTTCTATATTTTAGAATTGAATTATTGAAAATTGTTGGAGATTGTCTTATTTATTCCTCCCAATAATTTTTGGCGAGTTAGAAAATGCCATGGTTTTGGGAAAAAGTTGTTCGAAACTCTTAGAGATGCTCTAAGTGAAAAGGTAGAGCTGCCTAAAAGAGGTGCACAACATGCCACAAAGCTTTGGCATAATGACATTTAAAGAAAAGATGTTGGGTAGTCTCTGACTTACTATAAAAGCAACACATTTTATTACCTTTCCAATTTCTCTTAGCTAAATTACCTTTAGTAAGGGTGACCCCTCTTTTAAAGTTCCACATACATTTTTATTTTGAGAGTTTTTTTTCAAATGCCAAATTTCCTATGGAACCTTAACCCCATTATTAGCAAGATAGCTACATATAGATTTGACTGCGAAAATGCCATCTTTGTGAAGACTCTAGACAAAATGACTCAAACCCTCATTTAGATTAATATGAAAGCTACACGAACAACAATATTGTATTGGTCAGTTATCATGTTCTCCATTAAAGATTTCTTGAAGGAGAGACGCTGAGAGAACTCGACTAAGCACTTCTGTCATTGCATGTTTTCGACGAAGAATATTAAATAAAGATGGGTGTGTGATCGGTATTTCAAAGCTTGTGTACCACACCACCTGTCTTCCTAAAACCTAATCTGGTGTCCACTTCATAGATTGGAACAAAACATTAATGCAACTGCATCTAAGAGCTTGTTTGGCAGAGCTCTCAAAGCAGCTTCTAGTATAAATCTAGGCGGAGCTTTGCTGAGCAGTTTATTTAGTGAGAATTGATTCTACTATTCTGTGATGTTGTTCCCTGAAATGATGTAGGAGGTTGAGAGCTAAAAAAAAAGTAGCTTCTCCCCATCACTCCATACATGGAGTCCTGTATGCATAGAGTTATCTAGAGAAGAGAAGCATAAAGAAACATTTCGGTCAGAGATTAGCTTCTCCCCGTCACTCCATATATGAGGTTATGGGCTTGTTTAGTTGGGAAATTTTTTTGATTCGGCTACTGTAGCACTTTTCGTTTTATTTAGCAATTTATGTTTAATCATGGATTAATTAGGCTCAAAAGATTTGTCTCGTGATTTAAACTAAACTGTGTAATTAGTTTTTTCTTTCGTCTACATTTAGTACTCCATGCATGTGCTATAAGATTTGATGTGACAGGTACTGTAGCACTTTTTGGATTTCCTTTTTGAAACTAAACAGGCTCTATGTATGCATAGAGTTTATCTAGAGAAACATTTTTGGTTAGAGATTCACTTCTCTCACGTAATCCAGAGCAGGAGTATCAGATCACATTCGTAGTTCTACGATCACAAACTCCATGCCCCACCCATTGGGGACTCGGAGACCGGAGTGGCTGTGCAGATGATGACGCTGAAATCACCTCCATTGCCCATTGGGCTGCTACTGCATCGTACTCCCTCCGTTTCATTGAAAGTGTCGTTGGAAAAGCGTGCCCCCCTCACAAACACGTTTCTCAGGCGACACTTTCAATGGGACGGAGTGAGCAGCTCCCTTGGCATCATCCATGGATCCAGAAGTGTCGCATTGGAAAGAGCTGCCTGCGCCTTGGGAAGAACAGAGCGGACGATGGATCGTATCATATCATATCAAAGGCAAGGCAAGAGCACGCCCACTATTCCAGTGCATGCATGCCTGCCGCTGACGAGGCAAGCATACCACCTCTGCCGCTGCAAATTCTGCATGCATGTGTGGTATGCCATCATGGACTGCTGGCCAGCCTTCGTGCATGCACCGTATCCACCACGCGATCTTGGTTCGTCGGCGTCTCTAGCTTGGACGCTAGCGTTGGTGTCCTCTGCTACTGCCAGGCAATTGGGGTTCTACAAGTGGTTACCTCAGCAATGTATGCAAAAATGGTCCATTGGTTCAGGCTTTCAGAGCTATGCTGACATATATACATACTGGTGTTATGTTCTTTTTTCATGTGTACATGCTAGCTGGTAATCTGATCTGATCTACATACAGGATGTTTGAGGAAGGGTCAGGACTCAGGAGGAGGACTGGTGTGTCATGTTCTGGGGAGCATCGCATCGGGGGATCATTGGAGCAGGCAGGGTTGCTGTGTGCTTCCTTTGGAGAGTCATGGGCTCATATAGCATATACTACTCCGTCCCAGAAAAAAAGTCGTTTTGAGAATCGTGCTGATCAAACTTTCTCAACTTTAACTAGGTTTGTAGAAAATACGCGCAACATTTATATCTCCAAATAAATTTATGATGAAAGTACATTCAACGATCTATCTAATGATACTAATCATGTACCATAAATATTAATATTTTGTTAAATATATTTGGTCAAAGTAAAAAGTTGTTGATTTTTTAAGAAGCGAGAATGACTTTTTTTTTTGGATGGAGGGAGTAAACTGTTGAGCCATGTGGGCAGGTTCCGGTAGTAGTTGACTGGGGCCTTGTTTAGATGCCATCCAAATTCTAAGTTTTTTTCACTCTCTTCATCACATCAATTTTTAGCTGTTTGTATGGAGTATTAAATGTAGGTAAAAAATAACTAATTACACAGTTTAGTTGGAAATCACGAGATGAATCTTTTGAGCCTACTTGGTCCACGATTGGACAATATTTATCAAATAAGACGAAAATAGTACTATTCATCGGGTTCAACAAAAATTGCAAAGTAAACGAGGCCTAGTTGTAGTAGTGTTTTCAGGTAGGCAAGAAAGCATGCATTAGCTAGTCCAATAATCACTTGAAGAAAAGGATCTTGCCAAACTTTTTAACTCTTTCTTTTAAGATAGAGTTGTTGACACATACGTGTCCAACAAGCTGATTTTTCTACTCATATATACATTATACAGTGGCAACTTCTAATTGGTTGGGATACTAAAGTACTAAACTATGAAAAAAAACTAGCTACATGCATGAATCTAAAAGGAATTGGATATATAAATACACTTATTACTGGCATCCTGCTGCTCCATAGTACTGGTAGGGACATTAATCTGGCTACCTCAGAACATGATCACACGTGCTACCAAGAAGAAAATACTCCCTCCGTCCCAATGAATGTGCAATTCTCGCATCCCGAGAAATCAGCCATCGCAAATTTTGATTAAAATTATATAAAAAAAATACTAACTCTTATGAGACAAAATAAATACCGTTAGATTGGTTATGAGATATATTTTTATAATAAATTTATTTCGAGACATAAATGTTAATACTTTTTGCTATAAATTTGATCAAAGTTGACACAGTTTGAACGGCACGTTTTCCATAATTGCACAATCAACCGGACGGAGGGAGTATTTGCATCTACTCTGTCTACTCGTACAAGCATAAATAAAAAGTTAAGAGGGTACTCCTGGCTGGTAGAACGCTGAACTGAACAAATTGAGGAGATGCTAGGGTCTAGCCGTCTACTCCCTCTGTTTCTTTATATCTGTCGCTGTACATGTCATAAATTTGATTTGATTTATAAAAAATACGTATAACATTTGTATTTCCAAATAAATTTATTAAAAAACTAAATTTAAAGATCTTTTCAATGATACTAATTATATACTATAAATATTAATATTTTTAATATATATTTAGTCAAAGTTGTTTTCAAAAAACATAAACGAGGGATATTCAGAGGCAGACGAGTAGCGGTCTAGGATTCTGCAGCTCGCCAGCTCCAAACCATTTCTGCACAAGCAGGTGCTTGTGTTTAATGAACTGACAGGTCTCGTTTAGATACCAAAATTCATCCTCAAATTTCACTATAAAAAAAAGAAAATTCTCCATCACATCAAAATGCCGACATATGTATAAAGTACTAAATGTAGATGAAATCAAAAACTAATTGCATAGTTTTGTTGTACTTTGTGAGACGAACATTTTGAAAACCTAATTAATCAAGATTTAAACAATTATTACCACTAAAAACAAAAGTGCTACAGTACTCGGGTTGGCAAATCGGCCGCCCGAGTCGGCGATCTAAACAAGGCCACAGTCTGTCATGGCCGGCACAGGTAGGCCTCGTACTGTGGAAAGTTAGAATTTTTCTAACTCTATCACTTTCGTTTGTATTTGATAAATATTATTTAATCATGAGCTAACTAGGCTCAAAAGATTCGTCTTGTGATTTACAATTAATCTGTGCAATTAGTTATTTATTTTATCAATATTTAATGTTCTATGTATATGTCTAAGAATTAATGTGATAGAGTGAGTGAAAAAACTTGAATTTGGAAGGAAGAGACGAGGCCCTAATAGCCTTTGCTATCTGCTTATCCAAACATACTAGCCGTCATGTCACGGCTGATCGAATCTGCATCGGGGGATCTCGCGCCAGACGACCACTGGCCTCTCTGCACGGCGCGCGCCTGACGTGGCCGCACGGCAGCGCTCCGGCCCCTACGGCCCCCCTGCCGGCATGCGCGAGATACTGAGAGGAGAGAGAGGTGGGCGTGTCAGGGCACAGGATCGGCGCTTGGGAGTTGGGAAGAAGACATCCGAGGGCGGATCTTTGGCCGGATCTCCCGATCTGCAGCGCTGTGGCTACACAAACCACGCTGTTCAGAGGGCAGCAGCAGGCTGCAGGTAGCAGTAGCACACATGTAGATTTCAATTGTTTTTAATTTCTTCTTCTACTTTGACCGTAGGAGACACATCGTAATTTTTTTATTAAAAAATCAGGTTAAAAATATAGATGCTGATATACATATGTACATGCTCATTCATATTAGGTATTTGGTTGCTTGTATTAGCTTAGCCTGCATTAGACCTCACGCAGCATAACCCAAGCCAACACAAACATACCTGTGTGGTAGAACTGCCTAATTTAATGCTCTCCCAAATTTACTTGTCTTCTATTAGATACTAAGTACCTAAAAGAGAGCACCAAACTATACGATTTTGTCGAGCACACCCAACAGAAGAACTCGAAAATCCACATTTTTCCATCAGGATCGTAAATGAGAGACAAAGCTTATAACATTTTTAGTCATTTCTTACATCACTTTTGATACAATATCAGAGTAATTCATCAATTAATTGTGACAACGGAATATAACAATATTACCAGAGTTTCAATGGAAATGATAATCATTTAATGACAAGTTAACATTAAGGCCTTGTTTAGATCCCAAATTTTATCCCCAAATTTCACTATAAAAAAGAAGATTCCCATCACATCAAAATGCCGGCACATGCATGAAGTACTAAATGTAGATGAAATTAAAAACTAATTGCATAGTTTTGTTGTACTTTGCGAGACGAACATTTTGAGCCTAATTAGTCAAAGTTTGGACAATTTTTATCAAATACAAACGAATTGCTACAGTGCGCATTTAATGTGCACTGTGCAGATTCGGCCCCCCAAATTGGGGATCTAAACACGGCCTAACATGATAAACATTTATATATATGAAATGATAACAGGTTATAAGTCTTTTCTTTGTATAATATTTTTGTAGAAACTTTAAATAAAGTCCGTAACGTAAGGAAATCATCTTTGAGCCTACCAGGAGATTTCCACACACAAGTGTCAGCTCCACATGTTTCTATCACCTACAACACCTGAGTACTCAATTGTACTCCGCAAGACTTACCCATCAGAAGAAAAGAAAAGACTCCAAAGACATGCAATGCTATCTGGCATGTGGGTTTATTGCATTTGCAGGAAACATTACTAAATATGCATCCTTATATTCAGTTTTATTAGCAGTCATCTTTAATTCATTAACTAACCATTCTAGGTAAGCACCTGTGCTACTTTCAAGCATGTGGTAAGCAATAAGAACCATTTTATCATCTTCCATATTCCAGTTCTTACTACGGTGCTAGA
Organism: Saccharum spontaneum; assembly: GCA_022457205.1. Classification (NCBI taxonomy): domain Eukaryota; kingdom Viridiplantae; phylum Streptophyta; class Magnoliopsida; order Poales; family Poaceae; genus Saccharum; species Saccharum spontaneum. Next base: position 24,529,793 of record CM039605.1, on the reverse strand, counting down.
CCTTAGCCAAGTCGTACCGCCGCGTAGAAATAGTGATTCACGAATCAATGTAGCCCAGCTGGTACCTCAAAAAACACACGTCTCGCTTGTACGTCAGGCACAAGCAAAACCAACCCATTCCACTCCTGTCAAGGGGTCTAGGTCCCAGTCTAAACTGAGACTCCAAGCACCCAACACTGTAGGCCCGGCCTCAACGTGGTGCTTAGACCTCCTCCCAATAATCCACCCTTAACAGTCGGTCCGAAAAGAGCCGGAACCCATGACAAGAGAGTAACAAGCCTTCCCGCTCCCATAAGCAAGTATGCGCTCGGAATATTAAGTTTGTGACCTGACTAGTGTCCAGAGCAACGGACGGTCCTTAATCGACACAGGCGGGACAAATGCAACCAGAGCCCCGCTCTATTGCCTATCCTAGTCCAAATCCATCCAAGCCTAGTCTCACCCGGTCTTCAATTATTATTCATATATATTCTATGTGATAGTAACATGATAATAATAGTATTAATATATTTTTTTAGCTCTCGCGAGTGACAGGTAATCACTCGACTTCTACCGGGGTCCTATAGCATGGCAATCTACGCGATCATGTCATACTAGTAAAACTCATGGGATAAGGATATATATCTGCAAGTGGATTTCATTCAACTCCTGAAACTTAATGCACAAGCATAAAGTAAAGTGCAGAATAATAGGGATTATGCACCGGGGCTTGCCTGGGTAAGATTTAACCAAAAGTTAGCATTTCATCGAAGTGACACGATCCTCAAGGCACCACATTTTCCACTACTCCGGTCGACTCCGTGATCCATCATCATTCCTATTAAGATATACGTGGAGGCAACACAGAGACGTAAATAGACAACGATAATTGCAACTAGGAGAATACGATATGCTTTGCAACCTAACGAGCTAACTCTAACGTACTCAGCAACGTACCCACGTTGTCGAACCAGACGTTATTTCCCAGCAAGTATTTTAGTCATGAAATTCCAAGGTGTTCCTTTATTTATTGAGAAAATTTGCTATTGGACATGCCAAGTGATGGCTCTTTGCTGGCGGACATGCAAATTTTGACGATTTGCTGGTGGACACTTCACCCAATAAAATATTAATTTTCGATTGCTGAGGAGAGAGAAGGGTGGTCAAATGTCCGTTATGCCCCTGCCTCTTTCTTCTACCTTGGTTCAGCCTGAGGTTGACTCCTAAGCGCGGGTGGACGAGCGGCGAGCGCTAGTGGACGGCGCAACCTGCGGGCGAGCGCGTGCTCCCTCCTCCGAGCCGCTCGAGACTGCGGAGGCCAGCACGTGGCGGCGCTGCAGCAGCTCGTGCACGCGGCGACGCAGCTACAGCTCGTGCCTGTGGCAGCCGTGGCGCGCGAAGGCGACGAGGACGCGGGCGGCACATCTGCGCCAAGACGGGCGGCAGCTCTTCGCGGTGAGCGACGCTGCAGCAGTTCTTGCACGCTGCGGCGCAGCTACAGCTCGTGCACGCGGCGTCCAGCGCGGCGGCGGCGCAGCAGCTCGCTCCCACGGTGGCCGGCGCGCAGAAGAGCCGCCTCTGGTTGTGCACGGGCACTGGCGCGCACGGGCACAAGCTCGCCTCCGTCCGCTCAGAGCTCGGAGCTTGCATGGTGCGACCTCAGAGCGCGTCCGCTCGTGCGTCCGTTCCGCCCCTCGGAGCTCGGAGCTCGCGGGCGTCTACTCAGTGCGTGTCCGCGCCGGCCCCGCTCGCCCACGCTGGCCGTGCTGCCGCGTTCGCCGGCGTCAGTCGCGCTCGCCTGCGCCGGCCGCACTCGCCCATGCACGCCGCTCCCCGGTTCAGGCCGAGCTCCACAAAAACGACGAGAGCGAGCACGAGCCGGGGCGGAGCGCGAGCCGAGGCGGAGCCCGCCACAGGCCGGGTGGCGCCCCATCTGTTGCGGGTGAGAGCCAGAGGGGGAAGCGGGGCGGAGGGAGGAGGATGCCGACGGGAGCCGCGCCGCCGCCGGTAGTCGCCAAACTGCATGCGAGCCACGCCTCTGGTTGGGGCTGAATCGAGCAAGCCGGTGAGAAAGGTGCCACCGTGGCCAGAGGAAGGAGACCAAGGAAGAAGAAACAGCAGGGGCAGAAAAGACATTTCCCATGCTTCTCTCTCCTCAAAAGTCCAGAAATAAATATTTTATTCGGTCCAGTGTCCACCAGCAAGAATCAGAGTGTCCAACAAATCGTCAAAATTTGCATATCTGCCAGGAAAGAGCCTTCATTTAGCATGTCCAACAACAAATTTTCCCTTATTTATTCATTGATCAATATACATCCGAACTAGGGCTCAACTACCTTAGCAAACTAATTATTCTAAAGCTACAAAAATCACAGTGAGCATATAATAACACTAGGAACTTACTGAAAAAATTCTAGAATTAATACTATCACGGATTAATCATAAAAATTCCTATAAGATCATGTTTGATAATATTATTAAGCACCTTTAAATAGCTCATGACTCCATAAACCTAACAGAATTGGTTTCGTAATTTTTGGATCTCTACCCTATTTTATTTTGAATTTACAAGTTCACAGCATTATTAGAAAGGGAAAACCAATTTAATTTGCTAGAAAAAGAGAAAAGGGCCGGCACCAGCCATTCGACCCAGCGCGGATGCGGCTACGCGCACAACAGGTCAGCCCAATAGTGGCCCACGGCGGGAGCGGGACCGCGCGCCAGCAGCCAGCCCAATTGGCCTGCCGCGGGAGCGCCCAACGCAGTTTACAAAGGAGGACTCGCACTCTTGGATAATCACACGACACGGTGAGTCACTATTCCCACAGGCTCAGGTTTTGCACTAAGGACCTTGACATCTGTTATCTTCACCAAGGGGCGGTCCCCGACGGCTCCGCGCGCGGCGGCGCGGCTCCGGCCGGCATCCCACGGTGCGCTGAGCGGAAAGGGCCCGTTTCGACCAACTAGAGGGCCGACCGCCATCTATGGCTTGAACAAGGATGCTAGGTGGCAACGGGAAACTGGGATACGCCCTAGCGTGAGCTGTGGCGGAGAGCCGCGATTCACGGCGGTGGCGATGCCGTTCCGGTGAGCCTAACGACTAGCGCAACGGTAGGGATTACGAGGGAGTAGAAGGGGCTTACCACGAAGCCGGCGCAACCGGTTGAAGCGGGGAAGGACCGAGGTGGTCTGGCCACGTACGAGCTAGCGGGGCGGCGGTGCTCTAGGCGGACACCGGCGCGTCAGCTCACCACCGGCGGCATCCTAGGAGGAGCTAAGGTGAGCACCAACACCGGGGGGTCAGTAAGAGTTCAGGGGTATGAGCAATTGAACCAATTTGTGCCTTACCCCAACCACACCAGCGCGGCAGCATATCCGGCCGGCGGCGAGTGAAACACCAAATTGGCGGTTGACATTGCTCGGCTTGGCTAGAGGGGGATGGAACAGCTAGCTGACTTCCTTTGTTATGCATTGGCGCGAGGGTTTGCATTGCGAAGCGCGAGCGAGGTGATTAGGAAAGGAAAGGAACGGGGCACAGTGCGGCGCGGATGGGGACGGAACACAAGCGAGTCAAGCAATTAAGGTAGGCAGCTCCGGTTGGCAAAACGAGCATGTGGTGCAGTTGACGAGATGGGGAGGGCTAGGCGCAACGCACACGACACAAAGTGGTAGGACCGAGTGGGGGCGCCGGTGTCGGCTTGCGGCAGAGTAGGGCAGGGCGGTGCCCCATCGCCACTATGATCGGGTCAACGACCCAAGCATGGCGGCAGTGGCACATGTCCGGGAGCTTGGCGTGGTAGGTAAAACGAAGGCGGAGCGAGCACCATGTTGATGGCAACCACAGCCGTAATCTTATCTCAACCTGCGCACGGCCTGGTGGCCTACCACCCGAGCATGGCGCGCTCGCAGAGCAGCCGCGGAAACCAGACCGCAGTCAGCCAGGGTGCTGCGCGGCAACAACCGGCACCCGAGTTGGCCAACGGCAACCGGCCTGCCACGACTTAAGCCGACGCCATCTGTGCACGCACGCTCGCGGTGACCGCGCCCACGGGGCCAAACAGCCGAAACCGTGGTGTACGCGAATTTTGAAGCGTGCCAAACTTCGAACCCAGCTCGGTAGAGACTAAATCATCTCGACAAGGCTCAAGAAGGGATATACGGCTACCAGTAGGAGCAACAAACTCAAACAAGGATGAACTAGAGAGGAGGATAGAGACGTGCCAACTTGGAACTGGCAACCAGTGCCCAAGGTCAGGAACTAGCTGGCCCACAGCACGTTCTAGCGATGTTCAGTCAATTTATAAGAGAGCAACGTGACCCCAACTCAACCACAACCTATAATATGCCCAAGTGCTTACTTAGAAGCAATCGATAGTGTAAAAACATGAAGCCATTGCTTAAACGTTTTTGCTAGAATTTAAATGCCAAGGTAGCATTGCCTATTGCTCCTTCAGACTTAGGAAGAACTAGGGGTTCAGTTCGAGCTAACCATTATTAGCACTTTAACTCTAATTTTTAAAAGGTCTAAACCTCAGCGATTTCACCCAACAAGCATCTCATACCACAGCCCATGCCTTATGCTAAGCCATGGGATCAAATATTAGTGCACTTATTTAATTACTTTGCTTACTATAATACCCCAGAAAGGATGCTTTTAAACATAAGTTCAAGCGTTGCCGACTTAACGAAAAGAGTTTATCCTAATTTCAAATTGGTATTTTTGAGTTCCCAAAATGTTAGTTAACAATATTTATCCTCCAAAAATCCAAGTTGCATTTTCACCTACATAACCTGCTCATGTTATATTTTATCTTGTTCATATAAATTGTTTCTCGCGCCAAAGGTTAAAACTACTTATCCTATCCTTCCCGTTAGGACTTTCATTAGCACCTCCTCGCGTTAAGTAAGCTAACTTACGATATTTATTTGATCTCCTTCAACCACAAACGTGAGTCACATAGAATTAGTTTATCATTGCATGTGTTTTAATTCTAAAAATCGAGGAACTTGTTTCAGTAATTTCTCTCCGGCCTTAACCTCGCGGCTAAGTGAGCTCGTAACACCAGGGGTGTTATAGTGTCTTGATGTTTGGTTGTCCTACATAGGCAAACCGCATTTGGTACAATTTTGTTCGATTATTTATAGAGTAAAGTTCACTGACGGTCTTCAAACTTGTTCGGCCGTGTCATCCCAGTCCCTAAACTCGCAAATCGACTATTTAGGTTCTCAAACTTACTCATTTGTGTTACCCCAGTCCCTACACTCGCAAATCACTCCTTTAGGTCCTTAAACTTGTTCGGTTGTATCATTTAGGTCCCTAAACTTACAAATCAACCGTTTAGGTCCTCGAACAATTATGTCATCCCAATCCCTAAATACTGTAAACTTGTAAATTCAATATACATTTGTAGAACTATCCAAAAATTATAAATCTTATTTTGTTAGACTCCTGGTAATATGTACTTTAAATTAGAATAAAAGAAATCACCTTGTACTTCCTATTTTTAACTCTGTAGTTAAATGACTAAATAGACACATATATTTTTATAAATCCTAAAAAAGTATGTGTCTATTTAGTTATTGAACTATAGAGTTAAAAATAGAAAGTACATGTTATCAAGAGTCTAACAAAATTAGATTTATAATTTTTGGACAGTTCTATAAATATATATTGAATTTACAAGTTTATAGTATTAGGGACCGAGATGATACAGCTGAACAAGTTTGAGGATCTAAACGGGTTATTTGCAAGTTTATGGACCTAGATGATATAGCCGAACAAGTTTGAGGACCTAAACGAGCAATTTGAGAGTTTAAGAACCGGGATGACACAGATGAACAAGTTTGAGGACTTGAACGATCGATTTACGAGTTTAGGGACCGGGACGACACAGCCGAACAAGTTCGAGGACCGCTTGTGCACTTTACTCTTATTTATATGTTGTTGTATGTAGTCATCTTCATATTCTAGTTGAGGTCTCATATTTCTGTTACACTAAGGGATGTGACAATATTTCATTTTTAGTTTGTTTATTGGCCTGTGCAAATCTGCATTTGCCTTATACGACTAAATACGGCGTACTAGCTAATGCTGCATTGAGCCTGCTTTGAACACTGTGCAAGATTACATAAAAACTTATGCAGACAACCAAACACAAAAAACTGCACTTGACAAGCCTGGATACATGCTAATGCAGGCAACAATCAGACCCATAAATAAACACGCACACACCTCTACTAAGAATTGATTTTAGTGGCTTATATACATAAGCGTGTGATAGAGGGGCACACTTCTGACCCTTTGTTTCAAAATAAAAACAGACTTGAAAATGGGGGAGTATGGCAGTAGCAAAGGATAATGATCTCACCTGAAACAAGTGATTGGTCATTGACTAGTTCCCACTGAACACTTCAGGATTAAGATCCATTAACCTATAGATCGCCCTGTTCGCTTGGCTAAAAAATCATGACTGAAAATATTATTTACGGATGTGTTAGAGAGAAAAATACTATTTATTGGCTGAAAAAGTACGGCACCGGGCGATGTCATGTTTGTTTCGATGCCCAGTCAGCCATGTGACTGAGAGCTGCCTTGCCTGTTCTCTGCATGCAGCATGTCCTTGACTCCTTGTGCTGTTTTATCCCTGTTCAAGGGCTACCAGCCTACACCCTGTTCGTTTCGCTGGTTCAGCCAAATCAGTAGACATCTAGCAGTATTTTTCTCTCACAATAAATCAGCGAATAGTACTTTCAGTCTTAATAAACCAGCGAAACGAACAGGCTGGTGTTTCTTCATCTCCTTGTTTATTTATCAATTTGGCCTGGTTTACTTTCCAAAATATTTCCTCTTCCACCCATTACATCGAATCTTTGGACGCATGCATGGAGCATTAAATGTAGATAAAAAATAACTAATTGCATAGTTTGTCTGTAAATGTTGAGGCGAATCTTTTGAGCCTAGTTAGTCCATAATTAGATAAATTTTGTCAAATAACAACAAAAATGCTACAAGAATTTTTCCTCCAAAAATTTTGAATCTGAACACAGCCTAACCCCTTGTTTAGTTCTCCAATTCTCCTCCAAATTCCACTATGCAAAAAGAAGATTCCCTGTCACATCAAAATGTCGGTAAATACATGGAGTACTAAATGTTGATGAAATAAAAAACTAATTACACAGTTTTGTTGTACTTTGCGAGACAAACATTTTAAACCTAGTTAGTCAAAATTTAGATAATTTTTATCAAATACAAACGAAATGCTATAGAAATTCTGATACATTATTTTTCTCCCTATTCTATGTACTAAACGAGGCCTAATTCATCCTCTTATTGAATTCCCTCCTGTCTTTCGCGCTCTTGTCGTCTCTGAAAGTTGCAGAGAATAGATGTATGGTGCGGGTCCATCCATCTTGTCGCCTAACCTAACACATGCGCCGTGTATTCCATGAAGTCACGTCAGTCCATCACCGGCGGCATTTCGCATCAAAGAGGACTATCAATGTCTGTCCTTTCTTCACTTGTGAGCTTTGAGCTTTCACCGTTACAAACAGCGTCCTAAGGTCATGTTTAGTTTCCAAAAAATTTTCAAGATTCTTCGTCACATCGAATATTTGGACACATGTATAGAATATTAAACATAGAAAAAAATTAATTACATAATTTGGTAGAAAACTATGAGACGAATCTTTTAAACCTAATTAGTCCATAATTGGATATTAATTGATAAATACAAACGAAAGTACTACAGTAGCTAAAGCTAAAAATTTTCACGAACTATACCCACACTAAAGTAGCCTCGCTTCATTGCAACAAAGGGTGTTTTTCAGTTTGCTCATAGTAGGATTTGATAAAACGGGACAGGTGGTCAAACACCCAAACCGAATGCAGCTGTTAACTGATCAACATCTTCTGAATTAATGTGTGACGGCCCACGTTTCTTGGTGTTTTTTGTTTGCCGGCAGGAAACAAGGGAGCACGGTGCATCTTATGATATCTGGACACGACGATTAGCCGTTTGCTTGAGCTTATCAGCTGGATGACGATCCTGACACAATGATCTGCTTGCCGTTCACTTGAGCTTATCAACCAAAATCAACTCTACTTTTCAACCATGAAACAATATTTTTCTCTCACAACAAATCACCTCTACAGATCAGCCACAGCCACTGCCAGCACTCTACTAGCCTAACTCAGATTCTTCAAATCCGAATGCATGCCTTAACAACTCAGACTTAACCCCGGATACTGTGTCTTCTGCATACTATACATGCAAATTCATGTATCTTCTAATATCGAATCTTCAGGGGGAACCGCGGGCAACGAAGGTGGCCACGTCGCCTATAGTTCCCGGCCGTCGGATCGGGCGCACGGACGGCACAGATCTGCGAGGTTCGGTCATTTTGCAAAAAGGTCCTTGACATTTAAAGAAATCAACCCATAGTCCGGTCTCCTCTCTCAGACATTTTTTCGAAAAAACCTAAATCTTTTCCCAAATCAACCCACAGTCCAACATCCACGGTTCAGGAAAACTTGCAAAGAAACCCTTAAGTTCTCATTAAATTAACCCGCCGTCCTGGTCCTCTCTCAGGATTTTTTCAGAAAAACCCTCGGATTTTAATTAAAACCAAACCACAACCCGTTCCATCCGTTTCTTTTACACGAGCAACGTTATATGTACAATTTGAGCACCAAAACGCGTTCAAATCAAAAGTTGTTCAATATAAAATTTGTTCAAAAATTAAAAACTACAACTTTATTATAGAGCAAATTTTTAAAATGAAAACGCTTTCGCAATGCGTTTGCATAAATGCTTACATGCGATCCGTTGTACCTACAATTTGGACATCGAAACATTTTCAAATAAAAAAGTGTTCAATACAAAGTTGTTTAGAATTTCAAAACCTACAGCTTTATTATAGAGTAAAATTCTAAATTCAAAGCGCTTTTACAATTCATCTGTAGAAATATTTACATAGGATCCATTGTACCTGCAGTTCAGACACCGAAACATCTTTACGCCAAAAAGTTTTGAATACAAAAAATTTCTCAAAATTTTAAAAACTTAAAGTTTTACTATACAACAAAAATTAAATTCAAAACGTTTTATATTGGCGAGACTCAAAATCAGAAACTACAGGAGGTAACAACGGTGGCCACAAGAGGCTGGCCCACTAACAAAGTCACGCGGCAACGCCACGCTGCCTTTCCAGTGGAGCAGGGGAATCTGGAGAAGCAGTACACTGCAAACAGAAAATTAACAAACCCTTTTCTTTATAATGCATACAATTTTAATTTAATAAAGCCGACAAAATTATGTGAGGGCATGTGTGTGCCTTGACGCAACCAGATTTTCAGCTAATTGCAATGCTCGCATGCAAACATGAGACGTGTCCTGCCCTCGTCGCGCTCTGGCTTGGAAATTGGAATGCACGTGTGCTGGTTTTGGACTCGTCGCTGACTGAAACCAAGCGCATTTCCGCGTGTCGATCGCTTGTTAATCTCGGTCAGCACATCAGCATCAGATCCTGTTCTTGTTGCTTGGCTGCTGCTACTAACCTGCCATTGTTTCCTGGCGTTGCGAAGACAGCATCTGGAGACGCCATGTGGTCATGCGTGATGATTGTTTGCCATAATGCCATGTCCAGAAATTAATCATGAGATCAACGATGAGAGCGGCCAATGGGATCATAGAAAACAACTTCGAGAGTGGCATGTGTCCTGATTAGCAAATCGAGTATGATATATAATGTATAAATGAGAGAGATGGTATTTGATTTTGTAGAGGATTTTATGGTCTCTGATTGCTGATTCGTTGTTCTTGGCCACACCACTAAATTTATCATGCTGGCACAGACCTTCCACGAGCGAGACGCGACAGAGCCATGAAGCGTTTAGAGAAGTCCAAGATTCTCTTTATATATGCTTCCGTATTGTCAGAAGTAGAGATTTTGGTGAACAAAATATCCTGTTTTCTCGAACACACAAAAGATTTGTGCATCTTTGTATTAAGGTAGAGAAAATGTTTAATACAACGCGCCTTAGCGGTACGCTAGGGATCAATAAATTGTACATGAATGTTCGGACCCTACCTAGTGTACTGCAAGCTATGCTATTACATTGGACAGAGATCAACCCAAATTGTGACGCCGGCTAAAAGGCCTATGCCTAGGCTGCCGAACGGTGGCGGCGTTGCTTGCACGAGCCCACCTTGCCATCTTCTGGGAACAACTCACGTAGCACCTACATATGAGTGGGGTCACCGTTGAACATTTCGTCGTACGCCTTCAAGGTGAACAAAATGTCCTCTAACAACTTCTTGAATTAGACCTCAAATATTTTCATTCTCTATTCTTTTCTCACTAGCCAAATACACAAAGCGCAGGTAGCTCTTCAGAGTACGTACAAGATATACAAAATTGTTGGAGGACAAAAAGATATAGTGAATGACTTTTATTTAAATGGATCTCTAAGTAAATATTTATAGAGTGAGTTTCAGAAAAAAAAAACTCTTAGAGATGCTTTTCTTAACTATGGACATCATCTGATTTTTTTATGAAAGTATAAAACCATACATCTTATGTCCTAAACTATTTACCACTGGACAGATCACACCTCTAACTGGTGGTGGTTTCAAAGTTATTTTATTTGTAGACGATATTTGATTCCCATTTTAGCAGATTTGATTCCTTTTTTGGTAGAGAAGAATTTTATGGTCTCTTATTATTGCTGATTGGTCGTTCTTGGACTCCAACAAACTGGGCCGAACTTCATCATGGTCATGATGGCCCACCCTTTCCATGCGCGAAACATGAGCACGCAAGGCTGGTCCAAATAAAAGTCAGGTTCGTACCGGACTAGAGATTGCTACCAATTCTCGGCCCACGTATAAACTCTTCTCCACTGAACAGATATTTAGCTGAGCATGGGGTAGGCCCAAATCTTGAGGGTGTACATGACTCTATGAGGCATGTTTAAGAACTACTAGAAAGAAGTTCCCTAAAAAAACCTAGTAAGTGTTGGTTCAACAGTATATTTCACCTATTTGGAATGAAGCAATACAGAACATAGGAAAATAAAAAATATATAGAAACAGGAAATTAGTATAGATAGAAAATAGAGGATTGAAAAACACACTTATAAGAATGGTGTTTAGAACACAAGAATATAAGTACATGTTTATTCCTCCATGCCAGAGAATAAGAACCGGCACATCTTTCCATTCATATGTAGAAAAATTTCCAAGAGCATAAAATGGATGTTTTATTTTTTTCTAATTTATGTCATAAGAAAGCAAACCTTTCCACAGGAAAAGAAAAAAAACTGAAGGGATTTTGGTGTTTCTGCTCCTATTCCATAGTCCAATGGTGATTTTGCCCCTCCTTTTTTAACTTTGCAATTTTACTCTCGTTTTTTTTCCAGATGAAGCTCCCGTTTACTAGCACCGTGAGAAATGGTGGGATTAAATGGCTAAAAAAAGAAAAAAAAATAAAATGCACCTACACCAAAAGACAGTTTTACCCTTCACTCTATTTCTCCTTCCTCAGTCGAATCGCTCGTCCGCTCCTGAAGTCGCGAAACAGAGTTGCGACAACTCCCGAGTTAGGGTTTCGTCCGGGCGTCGGCGCAGCTACCGGCATCGGCGCGGCTCCTCCTCCCTCCGCCCTGCTCCCCCTCAGCTCGTACCTGCGACTCGTCCTCCCTCCGCCCTGCTCCCCCCGGCGTCGCGAGTACCGGCTGGGGCGCCCGCGCAGCGGAGGCCGCCCCGACCCTTCGCCTCGGCTCGCGCCCGCGGCGGCACGGCTGGGGCCTCGCCCGCTGCTCCGGCTGAAGAGATCGTTTCAGGTATGGATCTGGAGTGCAGTGGAGGCCCCGCTGAAAAGATCGTTTAAGGTATGGATCTTCAGTGCAGTATGTCCATTTCGTTGGGAAAGCATGGATCTAAGCTTTGTTTCTGGTAGAATTTGGCCCATGTAGTCATAATCCTAGTGTAGCTTTGCAAATTTCAGCGAGATTTGAGCTGATTTGGAGTGGGAGAGTGAGCCACTCAGTGTATCGTTAACCCTTATGAATGGCTAAATCGGCATAGATCAAACTGGGGGTGATTCACTTCATCTCTGATCGTTTGTAGGTAATAGTATATGCTGGAGGTATGATGGTGCAGCTATTAATGATAGGAAAGTGCATGCTTGGAGATGTTGTTTGATCTGCAACAAGTAGTATGTGCTATGTGAATTTGCTGCATTGTCAACGGGGTAGTCAGGTTTGGTGGTGCTTGGCTGCTTGACCTTACCTAGAATGGCAGTAGTGTAGTGGCCTGCACTCTCTGTGAAGTTTCGTTATAATTCCCTGGTTGACATCTGTTGTGAGCCCATGGATCAAGGCTGTCTTCTACTGTCAATGGACTGAATGGAGTAGCAGAATCATGCTGATCCCAGAGTGTCAAATACTGTGTGTTGACATCATTTTTAGCACGTGTCAAGATGATCAGGAAAGGCTAATTAGCAAGGGAAAGATTGCCGTGTAAATTGATAGCCAAGGAGAATAAGTTTGTTTTTAAGCGGTGACAGTGTATGAATTTAATTTGGAATGTTGCCGATGAGGTCAAGGGTGTTATTGCCGATGCCGATGGAAGATGGTTTAGAGACTGTTGCCGATAAGATAAGGGAATGTACCGATGAAGGAAGGTATGAAGACTGCAGCCGATGAAACAGGGAATGTACCGATGGAAGGAGATCGAAGGTTGCTGCCGATGGGACAGGGGCTGTGCTGGTAAAAAGGAGGCCGATAAGAATACCATCGTGATTAAGGCGGACTATGGAATAAAATAGGAGTTGATTTCCTTGTTTACGATTAGTAGAGTCTGAGTTGTGTCAAAGTCATGTTCTTTTCCTTAGACTTGGATTTAGTGTCCTAGTCGTATTTGGTTATGTTTCTATAGATCAGGGTATAAATATAGAGTGAAGGGCAATGTAATAGGGGATCAATCAATACATCAAAAAACAGCTTTTACTCTTATTTACATCTACTTTTCGGCGACTTCGTCAATTTGCATATTTTTCCTTTTTACGAGTTCTCATCGATTCGGCGAGTTGCATTGCCCTAAGTGCAATCTTTGTCGATCCTCGAGTTCCGCGTGAGTACCTCTTGACCGTGACTTCCGGGCGTATCGCTGTTGTCAGGATCAAAGTGCTCGTATCTTCATCCTTATCGATTAACAGGTCAAATCGACTGGCACGCTTTGGATATCGATTTCGGGTATTAGCCCTTTGTGTTTGCAGATTCACTTTTGCATCAACACATCTTTTGGCACGCCTGGTGGGACAGATCTAGTCAAGATGCCTAATCATGAGATCGATGCTGGGAATATCATCGCAGTAACAGAAGAAGATCTTAAGGACGATCAGAAGCAGGCTATGGAGAGGGCTATTGAAGAATATAGACAGCTTTGCTTGAAGTCATTCAGCGTGAACAAAAGTGGACAAGTCATCCAGAAGCAGGACTTGCTGTTGCCTCGGCAGGTTACCTTTGATCCTAATCCTGGTAAACTTCAAGAGATGGTTAATTCTGCGGTGAATCATGCTTTAATTAATCACTCCAATGTGCTGTCCAATACTGTTCATAATGCTGTGATTCGAACTTTCAAAGAAGGGCAAGCGTCACATCATTACGTCGGGCCTGCTTATCATCAACCAGAAGCAGCATCTGCTGTTGCTCCATCGGCTCCTCCAGCCGTTGCGGGTATAGAGATTTCTCCTCCTCCAGTATCAGCAGGATTATCTAATGCACAGTCTACTCCGGTGCGTCCAGATTCAGCATTATCAGGACGAGTTCAGCTTGGTACAGATCTATCAGCATCAGCTTTATCAGGTCCTATACCACAGAGTAATCAAACTCCTGCTAATTGGTGGGGATATGATATGCCTCCGGAACCATCTACTGTCAATCACGGATTATCTCAAGTGTTTGACGCAGCGGGAAAAACTCCTATCCCATCGGCTGGTTTGCCGATAGCCCAAGCGCCTCAATATATTACAACTACTGTACAACCGAGTCTAGGAGGTTTTCAGGCGTCTTTGGGTCAAACATCTAGCTCAAGTCCATCGGCAAATTTGTTACCGATGCAGCAGAAGGCTTCTATCACCAGTCAACCTGGAGTTCAGGTTATGCCTCAAGTTGGATGTAATTATCCAGCAATGCCAACAAGTTACCAGCCATCGGCAAACTTTGTGCCGATGAATACTAATAATTAGTCAGGGCAGTTTCCTACTCAACATACAGTTCAGCCAAGTCAGCAAGCCACAGGAATTCATCAAGGTCACATGCATGCTGGTTTTCAGAATCAAGCATCGGCAGCTCAGCCGATAAATCCTTTTCAGCAGGTTAATGGACCACAGTTAGTAGCAAATATGCCAATTGCTGGAGATCGTGGGCAACAAAGGTATGCAGAAGGGTATCAACAGATACCTCCAGCAGAGATTCAACCATATCGTCAGCAAGAGGTCGATGTTTTTTGGGCCGATAAGATAGCAGAAATTATGAGGGATCAATTTGGGATCAAGCCCAAGGTTAATACCTATTCATATCGGACTCCGTATCCTCCGGCATATGATTTAATTCCTCTCCCAAATCGTTACAAAGTGCCAGATTTCACTAAATTCTCTGGGCAAGACGATACATCAACCATGGAGCATGTTAATCGTTTTATTATTCAATGTGGAGGGGCAGCTTGTAGAGATGAATTGAGAGTTCGTCTGTTCTCGTCATCTCTATCCGGATCAGCATTTACGTGGTTTATTTCACTACCGCCAAATTCTATTATCACCTGGGCTGATCTGGAAAAGCAATTTCATAAGTATTTCTTTGCTGGAATTCATGAAAAGAAGCTTACCGATTTGGTAAAGATGAAACAGCGCAATGATGAATCGGTAGAAGGCTTTGTGCAAAGGTTACGAGATGTAAAGAATAAATGTTATAGTCTGGTATTGGATGATCGGCAGCTTGCCGATTTAGCTTTTCAGGGATTATTACCACACCTTAAGGACAGATATGCTTCTCAGGAGTTCGAAAGCCTAAGTCATTTAGTACAAAGGATTTCTGATCAAGACACTAGGGTTTTTGAACCTAAGAGAAATTGGAACAAGAAAGTTTCATTTGTTGAAGAGGCGGAAGATTCTGATTCAGATAATGAACCAGTTATCGGTTTGGCAGAGTGGGTTAAGAATAAGAAGCCGATATCTTGTCCCTTTGGTCACAAAGAGCCAGAAAAGTTTACTTTTGATGTCACCAAAGCCGATAAAATATTCAATCTTTTGCTTCAGGAGGGCCAGATTAAATTGTCACCCAATCATGTGATCCCATCGGCAGAAGAGTTGAAGCATATGCTGTATTGCAAGTGGCACAATGCAACTTCACACAGTACCAATGAGTGCAAGGTGTTTAGACAGCAATTGCAGTTAGCTATTGAGTCTGGCAGGATAAAATTTGGCAATTCCAAGATTCAAAAGCCAATGAAAATTGATCAACATCCTTTTCCAGCAAATATGTTGGATGCTGAAGGGAAAATTAAGGTGTTGACATCGGTAGCTGCTGAAAAGAATGCATCAGTAGATCCCCAACATCGGATAACTACCGATGATGCAAAAGGCAAGGGGCTATTGACGGAAAGTGGCGGTTCTGGAAGGCCTCCTCGATCTGGCATCGTGATTACTCATCGAAGACAACAGGAAGGTTGGCGTCAGCGAAGGGACCGGTATCAACGACAACAAGAGGAAAGGCGTCAAGAAGAGTGGAATCGGCATAAGGATCATTGGAATTGTCCATTTTTTATTCATTGTTGGGAAGAAGGTATTAAGTTACCTACGGTTGAAAATTGTCCAGAGTGCAATGGCTATTATGGAGATAATCATCCTGCAAGAAGGTTTCAATCTGGTAATCAAGGTTTGCTCGTTAATGAGCCAATCAGAAGGAGAGCATCAGTACATGATCGGCTGGGGGGCAGGCTCAGTGTACACGAAAGGCTTGGTAAACGCGTTGCATATTTTCCAAGGAACCAAGAGAAACTCGAAGAGATGGCAAATGCAAGAGTTCCTGATGAAGAAATATTTTACAGGGATCCTAATATACGTCGTGTGGAGACAACTAGGACTTATCAACCAGTATGGAAAACTAAGCTTCCTCAATGGTGTCCAGAAGGTTTGACAAAGACACAGAAGAGAAAAATGCAGCGAGAGCGTCAAAAAGATTTATATCAAGAAGAAAGCCCCTCCAATGAGAGATCTGGTAACCAGCAGTGGCAGATAAGGCACAAGAATAAAGGTCCATCGGCAGATGTCAATATGGTGTTTATGTTGCCGATGGAATTTTTGGCTCTGTCTGACAGTGAAGAAGAGGCTGTTTCCTCTGATCAGATAGCTCAATTAATGTTAGATCCAATGATGGCTGTTTTTGAGAAGCCTGCTGATGATGAGAGACAACACCTCAAGGCTTTGTTTGTAAAAGACAGAGTTGATGGGCAGCCTGTATCTAAGATACTTATTGATGGAGGAGCTGCAATTAATATCATGCCTTATGTGATGTATCGGAAGCTTGGTAAGGGAGATCAAGACTTAACTAAGACCGATATGATGCTAAAGGATTTTGAAGGCCATGTGTCACCAGCTAAAGGGGCAGTATGTGTTGAGTTGACCATCGACAGTAAAACTTTGCCGACAACTTTCTTTGTTATTAATGGCAAGGGTGCATATAATTTACTTTTGGGAAGGGATTGGATTCATGCTAATTGTTGTGTTCCTTCTACAATGCATCAATGTCTGGTACAATGGATTGGAGATAAGATTAAAGTTGTTCCTGGTGACTCTTCTTATATCATTGCATCGGCAGAATCAGATACTTATGAACGAACCAAGTGCATATCGGGAGAAGCCTGGGAAAAAGAGTTCCTCAAGATTGCTGATTATGAAATTCTACCGATCCAAGCAGTCGGTTCTGAAGAAGAGTTTTAATGGATAGATTTGCCGATGATGGAAAATTAGGTCAAGGATTTACATCGGCAGATGATTTAATAGAAGTAGATATTGGTGAAGGCGATAGGCCAAGGCCCACTTTTATTAGCTCTAAGTTAGATTCCAAGTGTAAACAATAACTAGTTGATTTGTTAAAGGAATATAAAGATTGTTTTGCTTGGGATTATACTGAAATGCCTGGATTAGACCGATCTATAGTTGAACATCGGTTGCCTATTAAATCTGGATTTCGGCCACATCAGCAGCCGGCTCGCCGATGCAATCCTAATATACTCCCTGATATTAAGGCCGAAATAACCAAGTTAATTGAGGCAAAGTTTATTCGGCAGTGTCGATATGCAGAGTGGATTTCTAATGTGGTTCCTGTATATAAGAAAAATGGAAAACTCCGTGTTTGTATTGATTTCAGGAATCTTAATAAGGCCACACCGATGGATGGTTATCCAATGCTGATTGCTGATTTGTTGATTGATGCTGCAGCAGGGCATCAGATTATTAGTTTCATGGATGGAAATGCGGGTTATAACCAAATATTCATGGCTGAAGAAGATATTTCCAAAACTGCTTTTAGATGTCCAGGTCATGTGGGATTATTTGAGTGGATAGTTATGACATTTGATTTGAAAAATGCCAGTGCTACTTATCAAAGAGCTATGAACTTTATTTTCCATGAATATATCGGCACATTGGTAGAAATCTACATTGATGACATAGTGATTAAGTCTGGAGACATCACAAAACATCTAACCGATCTACGGAAGATACTGGAGTGCACAAGAAAACATGGATTAAAGATGAATCTCAATAAATGTGCATTTGGTGTATCGGCAGGACAATTCTTGGGTTTTATGGTGCATCAGAGGGGCATTGAAATTAGTAGAAAATCTATTGAGGCAATAAACAAGGTTGTTGCTCCTGCCGATAAGACTGAATTATAATCCTTGATCGGTAAGATTAATTTCATCAGAAGGTTTATATCTAATCTGTCAGGCAAGATCAAAGCTTTCAGTCCATTATTGAAATTGAAAGCCGATCAGGAGTTTAAATGGGGGGATGAACAACAATTGGCTTTAGATCAGATTAAGAGTTATTTAACAAATCCTCCAGTGTTAGTTCTACCCCAGCATGGAAAACCTTTTAGATTATATTTATCAACTGAAGATACTGTTATTGGTTCAGCTCTTATTCAAGAATTTGAAGGAAAGGAGCGTGTTATCTATTATTTGAGCAGACGATTAATAGATGCTGAAACCAGGTATTCGGCCATTGAGAAATTATGCTTATGTTTATATTTCTCCTGTAGTAAATTGAGGCATTATTTACTATCGGCTGAATGTACTGTCGTATGCAAAAATGACGTAGTCAAATATATGCTATCTATGCCGATATTAAATGGTAGGATTGGTAAATGGATTTTAGCGTTATCAGAATTTGACCTACGTTATGAATCGGCTAAGGCAGTTAAAGGACAAGTTATGGCCGATTTTGTTACTCAACATTGCAACACGGTGGATTCTTTGGAAGTTGCTCCATGGATACTTTTCTTTGATGGGTCTACTTGTGGTGAAGGGGCAGGCATCGGCATCGTGTTGATTTCCCCTCAGGGGAAGAAGTATGAATTCTCATTGCCGATCGTTGCTACATCGACAAACAATCAAGCTGAGTACCAAGCCCTGATAAAAGGGTTAGAATTGCTTAAAGAAATTCAGGCTGATGCTGTTGAGGTCTTTGGTGATTCTATGCTAGTTATAAATCAGTTGATTGGGGTTTATGAATGCCGAAGTGAAATTCTAATTTCATATCATGAAAAGTGTTTGGAATTGTTAAAAGGGTTTAGGAGTTTTCATCTGGAGCATATTTCCCGGATGCATAATGAAGAGGCTAACCGATTGGCTCAGCATGCTTCAGGATATCAATCTGTTCAAGAAGCATTGACATTGGTGGCTGATGCCGATGACTGGAGAAAGGAAATCATTAATTATTTAAAGGATCCATCCAAAAAGGTTGAAAGACGCATAAGGTTCCAAGCGACAAAATATGTACTCCTCGATGATGAATTATATTACCGTACCGTAGATGGAGTTTTACTCAGGTGTGTTAGCATAGAGGAATCAAAAAGCCTGATGAGTGAAATTCATGAAGGAGTATGTGGGGCTCATCAGTCAGCATTTAAGATGAAATGGATGATCAGAAGAAATGGATATTATTGGCCGGCTATTCTTGAGGATTGTTTTAAATATTTTAAAGGATGTCAAGAATGTCAAAAATTCGGTAATATTCAAAGAGCACCCGCATCGGCTATGAATCCCATAATTAAACCGTGGCCGTTTAGAGGTTGGGCTATTGATCTCATCGGTCAAATTTATCCACCATCGAGTAAAGGGCATAAGTTTATTCTGGTTGCTACCGATTATTTCACAAAGTGGGTTGAAGCAATTCCTTTGAAAAAGATGACATCGGCTAATATGGTTGATTTTGTGAAGGAGCATATTGTTTACCGATTTGGCATCCCTCAAACCATCACTACCGATCAGGGCACTATGTTTATGTCAGGTGAATTTGATGAGTTTGCTATAAGTATGGGAATTAAAGTTTTGAATTCTTCACCATATTATGCCCAAGCTAATGGCCAGGCTGAAGCATCTAATAAGGGAATTATCAAACTTATTAAGCGCAAGATCAAAGAATATCCTAAAAAGTGGCATACAATATTAAATGAAGCTTTGTGGTCATATCGGATGGCATGTCATGGTGCAACCAAGGTATCACCTTATCAATTGGTGTATGGACACGATGCAGTATTACCTTGGGAGATTAAGATTGGTTCTAGGCGAATGCGCTTTCAGGATCAACTGACAGCCGATGATTATGATATTCTTATGAAAGATGAATTGGAAGATGTAGCAGGTCATCGGTTAAAAGCTTTGGTTAGTATCGAGGAGAATAAGAAAAGAGTGGCTAGGTGGTATGACAAGAAAGTGAAGGTAAAGGAATTTGCCGATGGTGAATTAGTTTGGAAATTGATTTTACCGATTGGGACTAAAAGTTCTAAGTTTGGCAAATGGTCTCCTAATTGGGAAGGTCCATATCAGATAAATCAGTTTGTTCCTAGTAATGCGTATATTCTTGAAACTCTCGAAGGAGTTGTATTTCCCAGAGCGTTAAATGGAAAATATTTAAAGAAATATTACCCTAGTATCTGGATAGATGGATAAAAAGTATAGTTGCCGATAACAATCCTATCGGCTGGAGTTAAAACAAAGTATCAATTGTGCCGATGTGCTAATTTAACAAAGTCTGGATGGCTGATATCGCACGCAGGCGAATTTCATCGGCTTCTTTTAACTCTTTGGCATCTTCATCGGCATTTCCTTCCACAGGTTTGATTTTCTTTTTCAAGGCCAAGGCCTTGCGAGCTTGAGCATCTCGTTCCTGTTGAAGGGCTTTAATGGCATTGGGAAGCTGGTCTTCTTCTTGTTTAGCTTGAGTCAGAGCTGTCTCAACCTTTTCCAGTTCAGCTAGCAGGGCTGCTTTCTTTGCCGATAGATCTGAGATTTTCTGTCTGATATCGGCACTGGAGGCTTGCAAATTGTTGATGTTCTTGTGCTTCTCGTCGGCAGTCTGCTTCAGTTGTAGCATTTCTTCTTTAAGTTGAGACTGAGCTGCTCTGTCAGCAATACGATGAACGACTCTATGATATTGAAGCTGTCTGCTCTCCAGATGGACTGCTGGAAAGATGATTTCTTCAATATTAGCGGGGACTTGGCCGCGGATCGCTTTGAAGATAGACCTCGCAGGATCCGAGTCGATCACCAATTGGGCAGTGTCTTGCTGTAGCAGATTTAGAAGGGTTTCCAGGTTGCCATAGGTGTCCGATGATATTGTTCCCAACGCCAGGGAGGAACTCGCTTCTTCTCCGTCGTCATCAGAAACATCGATAGCAAAAGAGAATAAGCTATCGGGAGAGTCTTGTTCCTATGAGATAAAGAGAATTAGAAATCCTGTTTATGATATTTGAGGATATAATAAACCAAGTAATTGATTGGTTTACCTGCTTCAGGGCGATTTCTTGAGCTTGGCTTGAGGGAGCAGCTTATAAAGGGTCATGCGAAGGATCGGCAGAAGATGCCGATGGAATGTCTTCTATGACTACATCGGTAGTCGGCCCTTGATGTACAATTGCCGATGATGTATCTTGGGCAGGAGCAGTTTGTTCAGAGGGCTGATCGACGGGTGTTGGAGCAGACGCAGGGGCTGGTGTAGGTTTTTGTCGTTTCTGTTGAGTCTCAGCATCGGTCAAAGCTTTACGTTTTGGTTGTGCTTCAACAATAACTGGCTGGGGGGCATCAACATCTGTTGGTTGGGGAGCCTGTATGATCGGTGTGCTTACCGATGTATCCATTTGTTGCTGCAAAAACATGTATAAGATTGGATGTTTAATAGAGAAAAATAAAAAATAATAATAAGAGAATACCTCTGAAGGAGGAGTAGAAGTTGCGGTGCTTGGTAAAGTTGCCGATGATGATCCAGCTGCAGCTTGTACACCCTGATAGTTGTATGTTAATATGAAGTGTATCGGCAGAAAAGAGAGTAAGCAAGATTGTTACCTTAAAAGCCTTGATCAGGCTTGAAGCAGCAGCCTTTGGAGAAGCCCTGGATGTTCCCAATCTTGGTCTAGAAGTGCCGATTTTGGTGCGAGCCCTTTGGAAGGTCAAGGCTTCTAGGGTGGGGGCGTTGTAACCGATTGCTGAAATTGGAGAGGCTGGATGGAGATTGAAGGGTTTTCCGCTTTTGCTTATCGATGGAACTGGATCATCAGCCTGTTTCAAGGAAGGTTAGCTGCTGATACACATAATAAAAGGAAGGAAAAGGACAAAAGTTGAAAGGAACTTACTGCATTATCAGGAATAGCATAATCAGGGTCGATCAGGTGCCGATATGTGTGAACAGACGTTGAAAATAGCTGTTCTTTCCACTCCTGCCACCATTGCTTATATGACTCTGTTATGAAAGAAGCTGGTGACCAGGCGAAGAGATCGACATTTGAAATATCGGCATCGGGAGCAAGTCTTACTATCCTGCTCCATTCAGTTCCGGCAGTGATGATTTCTCTGGGTTTAATCACATCGGCATAGCACAGTTTGATGGGCAGTTGCCCAAAGGCCAGCTGGCGAGATACTGCCGATGGATTGTAGAATTCATAAGTAATGTGGGAGGCTTTCCCGCTGCCAAATGTGTTGACTGGGATTGCTCTGGGGGTGATAATGGCCATCATGAGATCATTGTCTTGGTTCAGATCACTATCGGCAAAATTGAAGAGGAGAGGGAACTTGTTATCCTCGTTAATATAAGGCACCCAAGCCCTGAGGTCACGAGGGAGGCCATGGTAGAAAGTTTGGAAAAATCTGCCGATTTGATCCTCATTGGCTTCTGTTCCGGGAAGGACGATGATTGCTTCACCGAAGTTGAGAGGGGGGCGTGTTGCCGATTCATCATCCCTAAGGACGTACTCTTCGGGAATCTCTCGTGGGAATTCCTGAGCAAAGAGATCCCACTGTAAACGCTTGTGCATGTGAGCGTTTAACCACATATTAACAAACCACCATGGGCCTCCCAGATTGCCGATGGGTTCGCCAAGTATAAGCTTCTGAGATACTTGGTGGAGGAGGTGGTAGGTTGAGCTCAGGAGATATCGGCCAAGTGGGAATCTGACACCATTGGCCAAGAGTTCTGCTGCTGGGAGGAATGCGTTAGTTGGTCCTACCGATCGTCCGCAGAAAATAAACTTTTCCAGCCACATGTTCAGGAATGTGGCATGCTCCCTTTGATTGACGGTGCCAGTCTTTAGATACTCCTGGATATATCCCGTCCAGCCGCCGATGTTGCGTGTAGTTACTCTGTATTCAGCTTTTCTGCCGAAAATATGGCCTTCATCGACAGTTGAAATGTCTAAGCCTGTGAGCATGTATACATCGGCAAGAGTAGGGGCACATGGGCCATGACCGAACATGAAGGTGTTGGTGGTGTCAGACCAAAACTGAGCAGCAGCTATCATCATGGATTTATTTTTCTGCATATCGGCAATGGACAGCCTGATACATTGATCTATTTTCCGCTCTGCCCAGAACACTTGCATTGATCTGTTGACCCTCAGAAACCAGTTTTTCCACCCTTTGGTGGGTTTGGGCCAAGAACGGAACGTGTCTTTCCACAGATTCAAAGAGAAATTCTGAGATTTGAAGGGAATACGATTGGCCTCTGCATTAATCAAATCAGTTGGATCTGGGTCGCCCATCGGACCTAAGCAATGAAGGAGAGGTTGATGGGTTGGAATCACCAATATGTTGCGAAGTTCCTAGGTTTGAAGGACCAAGAAAATGAAAGAGAAAGAAAGATGTCGACTGTAAGAATTCGCAGGAAACCGAAAGGATTAAAGTAAAAGTAATGAGAAGAAGAACAAACCGCAGGGACGTCGAAGTTAACAGCCATTGCTTCAGGAGGATGAGGGCACGAGCTGGGAACTTGAAGATGATGATGGTTCTGATGAGTTGAAGACGCGCGGTCGTTGGTTAGGGTTGCCGCCGGAGTGAGAATGCCAAAAGGTGGAGTTTGAAGGTAGAAGATGAACAGCCCGGAGGAATCTATTTATAGGTTATTTGGAGTAGGGGTATTCTTGACTTATCTTTATGCCGTATGCGGATGGATCGAGGTGGTTCAGTTGGATATGGTAACTGTTCGCACGACAATCAAGGGATGGTACAGAAGATTTGACGGCAAGTAATCATAACTTGAAGGATATCTTGATACAAGATTTTTCAGTTCTAAAAATGATGCGTTGCGGTAAGATATTGTTGATGGATTATTATTTTGATATCTCAACCGTAGTTAAGGCAAAGAAGGTTGGAAAAAATGCGATATATATTGAGATACATGGATTGGATCTAGATTTGATTGAATTTGGTAACAAATCGTGTTATGCTTGGAGAATGGGTTAAAGAAATAGATAATAGCAAGCATCAGTTGGAGTAAATTTCGGAGCATCAGTATCTTATACTCCGAAATTGGGGGGGCATGTGTTGACATCGTTTTTAGCACGTGTCAAGATGATCAGGAAAGGCTAATTAGCAAGGGAAAGATTGCCGTGTAAATTGATAGCCAAGGAGAATAAGTTTGTTTTTAAGCGGTGACAGTGTATGAATTTAATTTGGAATGTTGCCGATGAGGTCAAGGGTGTTATTGCCGATGCCGATGGAAGAGGGTTTGGAGACTGTTGCCGATAAGATAAGGGAATGTACCGATGAATGAAGGTATGAAGACTGCAGCCGATGAAACAGGGAATGTACCAATAGAAGGAGATCGAAGGTTGCTGCCAATGGGACAGGGGCTGTGCTGGTGAAAAGGAGGTCGATAAGAATACCATCATGATTGAGGCGGACTATGGAATAAAATAGGAGTTGATTTCCTTGTTTACGATTAGTAGAGTCTGAGTTGTGTCAAAGTCATGTTCTTTTCCTTAGACTTGGATTTAGTGTCCTAGTCGTATTTGGTTATGTTTCTATAGATCAGGGTATAAATATAGAGTGAAGGGCAATGTAATAGGGGATCAATCAATATATTAAAAAACAGCTTTTACTCTTATTTACATCTACTTTTCGGCGACTTCGTCAATTTGCATATTTTTCCTTTTTACGAGTTCTCATCGATTCGGCGAGTTGCATTGCCCTAAGTGCAATCTTTGTCGATCCTCGAGTTCCGCGTGAGTACCTCTTGACCGTGACTTCCAGGCGTATCGCTGTTGTCAGGATCAAAGTGCTCGTATCTTCATCCTTGTCGATTAACAGGTCAAATCGACTGGCACGCTTTGGATATCGATTTCGGGTATTAGCCCTTTGTGTTTGCAGATTCACTTTTGCATCAACACTGTGCTAAGTCAGTTTGGACGTATTTAGGTTGACATCTGTTGGAAGCCCCGTGGATCATGCTTCCAATCTGAGATGAAATGAATGGCAAGACTGCTGATCTCTAGTCCATTAAATACGCTAAGTTGATTTGGACATATTCGGGAATCGGCACTCTACGTGCCATCTGTATAAGTTCGTAACTAACTGCCATCTAGAGCAAGAGGAAGAGAAAGAGGAGGAGGAGGAAGAGGGTCAGCAGAGGCCAACAGTGAGACCAAGTAAGACAAGCCAACATTACTTCTCTTTACTGCATATTTTAGTAACTTTATTAACATAATTCTTCTCTTTTTCATATAAATTGCAAGTGCTTCAGGAAGGGGAAAAGGAAGGAGAGGAAGAGGAGCAACTTCTGGGTGGCTTGCTACTTTGTTAGGTTTCGATGCTTGATATGTAGCTCACTACTAGTTGCCTAGAGAACTCACTAGTAGCTTCTACTTTTGTTTGACATGTCATTTAGACCTATATGTTAGTGTTTGACATGTCATTTGGACCTGTATGTTGGCTTCTATTGTGGTACTGTAATGACATGTTGCATGGATCTGGTTTATATGTACTAGTTGTGTGATATTACATTGTGTTACGTGGATTGTCAGCTGAAATGCCGTCGAATTTTTCTAAAAATTATGTATTAAAAATGTCAACTTGCTATCTAAAACTAGGGGTAAAAACATAAATAACATAATAAAACAGGGATAAAAACACATGGGCAAAGTTGTTATTTGTCCAAAAGTTTAACACCGTTAGAGGGACTTAACAGACTAGGGGTAAACTCTTCCTTCGTTTAAAAATAGTAAGGATAAAATCACAAAGTTAAAAAAACGACATGGGCAAAATCACAAATGGACATCAAAACAGGGGTAGAAACGTTTAAGCCCCAAAACTGA
This sequence comes from Saccharum spontaneum, assembly GCA_022457205.1. NCBI lineage: Eukaryota > Viridiplantae > Streptophyta > Magnoliopsida > Poales > Poaceae > Saccharum > Saccharum spontaneum. The sequence goes on along the minus strand of CM039605.1, from coordinate 24,503,947 downwards.
AATATAGTCACATAACGATAAGGAAAAGCCGGCCACTGCTTTAATTCAGGTTGATTTGAAAATGGCTGCTGGTACTAATAATTATGGGAAATAAACAATTCTTTCTATTGCCGTTGAAGCCTAGTTTAGAGGTGCTGTATAAACAAAATTAGCTACCGAACCTATTTTCTGATTATCATGCCAATAATATTGTTTGACTTATGGTATTCGTTAAAAAGTGTATTATAAAAGAACTCCTGGCAAGTACAGTAAACCACACAGTATTGTATTATGTGATAACTGGACATTATTTCGGGTACAAATTTCTTTTCAGCTCAAGCAGAGCTTACAAAAAATCGAAGGGCCATAGGAGTATTCATGAATCTTATTAGAAACTGTTGTGGAAAAGTACTTGTTAGATGAAGTGCAAACTTTTTCTTTTGTCTACTTATGAAAGACAGTATCGGTGCAAGGAATATTCTGAAAAGAAAATTAATTGTAAATATATATCTTTTATGCAGGCTATTTTCGAGACAAAGTACTGGCTGCGGTTTTAGGCAAAGTTAGAAATTAGATACCACTATATTAGAGTTGTTCACCTCTCACGCACGATGAAAATTTAATAATAGACACTGTCATGCATGGCTTCTAATCTCTTGTTTCCCTGATTCAATAGCAATACCACTGAAACTATGTAACATTGTAAACGCTATGTGCGGTCACGCAGAGGCAGTGAGTTCTCTTCCATTAAGGATCAGTAGAGGCAGAAGAGAAAAATAGCATATGGTTGGAGAAAAAAGTGACCGGGAAAGGCCGGGCAATTGTACGTGGAAGGGGTGGATGGCTGATGCCTGTCGCTGTAGGACAAAAATAAGGGAATATAGCTAGCTTGTGCCCGAACAAATATGGCCTCATTTTTCGGTACAGCTAACGCTCGAACGTCTGGATGTGGGCGTTTGTCCGGACGCAACTCGCACGAATAACCGCGCCACACGCGTGGTGCCCCTTTTTTTCACCGCCTACGCATGGACCTACCGCTGCTTCCTGCCCAGGCTGCCCTGACCACTCGCGCCCGCTTCGTTTTGAGCGCGCACGCGGGAAACCTCGTGGGTCACCTTCCCCGCCTCGCGCGAATAACGTGACCCATGCGTGCTGCCTGTTTTTTCACCCCCTACACGTGGACCCCACTACTGCTTCATGCCCTGACCACCAGCGCTCACTTCATTTCCCGCGCGCATACGAAAAACCCTGTAGGTCACCTACCCCCACCTAAAACATATGTAAAATCCAGATCTACTTTTGTAATATCTAAATGAAACACTTGCAACATACATCTGAAACAGAAAACATTTAGAACATACACTTGCAACATCCGTGTATAGCCATTTCACATATGCAACTTTCAAATCTACTTTTTCAACATCCAGATGAAACACTTGCAACGTACGTATGAAACAGAAGAAATATTTAGAGCATACACTTACAACATATGTGTTAGCTATTGCATATATATGCAACATCTAGATCTACTTTTGTAATATCTAGACGAAACACATGCAACATACCTCTGAAACATATGAAACATTTAAAACATACACTTGAAACATATGTGTATAGCCATTGCAACATATGCAACATCCCGATCTACTTTTGCAACATCGATATAAAACACTTGCAACGTACCTCTAAAACACTTACTTTTGCAACATACATTTTCAGCGCAACATCTCCTTACTGCTTCGGCGAATGGAGGTTCGTTAGCACGTGGAAATCACCGGTGTAGGGCTCGCCAGCGGTGCGGGGCTCACCGGAAATGCAGAGCTAGGCAGCGGTGCACAGAGGGCGGGTGGGGGCGGCACGGCCGGCGGTGACGACACAAAGGGTGGGTAGGTGCGGCAGCACTGGAGCAGAAGGTGTGTGTGGGCGCAGCGGCCGCAACGACGACGTAGAGGGCGGGTGGGAATGTCAGCGGTGGCGCTGAGGGTCAGGTGGGCGCTGGGCGGCGGCGATGACGCAGAGCGCGGGTGGAGGTAGCGGCGGCAGCACACAAAGGAGTGAAGGACGCGCATCTCAGGACAAAGCGTGCGTCTGTCCGGACGCTCGTGTCAAAGCAATACCACTCTTTTTTTTTTTGAGGGGAATACCGCTCATTTTTTTGTTTGGCATTCACCAAATTTAACGATTGCTTGTGCTGGTATATAAGAGAATTTCTAAATCCATCCCTTCAAAAGTACTAACCATTTGTGATCAAGATGTAGCTGTCTAACTAACGAATGATGCCCCCCTAATTTAGCTAGCATATAAAACCAAAAATTAAATATCGTAAGTAAACGATCCATTCAAAATGCTAACAAGTTCCTGAACACATCCAGTGAAGCGCGTATCTGCTGCTGTTGAGAGAAACAAAATTCTGAAACAGAACCCGTGAAAGTGTGCATCTGCTTCTCGGCAGCTGGTACCGGCTATAAAAACCGTAGCACATCCTGTATGCAATGCGTGTGTGTTTTCCACTCTTCTATCAAGAATTCAAGATAGCAAGAAAGGAAAACAACGAGTCAACGACCTTGTTCCTACTGTTGAGCAAGGCTCCTCGACACAATGGGTCGGAGCCTCCCACTGGTAGTGGCAGCAGTAGCTGCTCTTCTCCTGGTTCTCGTGCTGGCGCTGCTCGTGTTGGCCGGTATGTATATTCGTAATCCTAAGGTTAATTACCACGGTGGCGCTCGCACACAGCGAACGAACCTATAGTCAGAGGCATCGAGCGCTTCTGGAAGCACAAAGATGACCTCGTGCCGCCTTCCGGAGGTCAGAAGACCGATGAGGTGAAGGCGGCCGACACGGCCGGTCTCTTTATCTTCAACCTCTCCGTCGGCACCGGTGCATAGTCGCCGCAGAACATCTCCGGTATCCTGGACATCACCAGCCCGCTTGTGTGGTCGCAGCGCGCGCCCTGCAGCGCCTGCTTGCCCGCGCCCACCTTCCAGCCCGACCAGTCGCCCACCTTCGCGGCGCTTCCTTGCGGCAGCGACACTTGCCAGAGCATGCTCACTCAGACATGCACCGCTAATGCCACGGAAGCAGACCAGGACTACTGCGGGTACATTGGCGTCTACGGCGCCAACACCAACACCACCGGCTACCTCGCCAACGACATGCATGTTCACGTTTGGTGATATATCCGTTCCCAACTTGGTGTTTGGCTGCAGCGTCGCGAGCGTCGGCGACTTCGCGGATGCCTCCGGAGTCTTCGGCTTCAGCAGGGGCCCCCCTGTCCCTGGTGTCGCAGCCATAGTCACCGGGAACGTGGTACGGTGCCACGTTCCACGTTCCGGGAACGTGCGTTCCCATTCCGGAAACGTGGATCAGTTTCGTCCCGACAGTGGAAAATCATTTCTCAATGAGCGTTCCACGTTCCACGATCCTCGTTCCACGATCCAATCGTTCCGGAAACTTTGTGTCTGTGGTCGCAGCTCCAGCTCTCCTGGTTCTCCTACTTCTTGGCGTCCGACGACGACTCCCAGAGTGGCAGCAGCTCCTTCTTCCGGTTCGGCGGCGACGACGTGAAACAGGCTACGACGACGACGGCGGCCCCTCTTCTCACCAGTAGTATATACCCTGAGCTTTACTGCGTCAACCTCACCGGCATAAAAGTCGGGGAGGACCTGGTGGACATCCCAGCCGGGACGTTCGAGCTCCGTGCCAACGGATCCGGCGGCGTGTTCCTGAGCACGACGATGCCGGTCACGTTCCTCGAGGAGACCGCGTACAACATGGTGAAGCAGGCCTTCGCCAAACAAAACTCATCGGTGAAGCCTGTTGACGGCTCGGCGCTTGGCCTTGACCTGTGCTACAAGAGCCAATCCGTCGTGGCGGTCCCGGAGATGGCACTGGTGTTCGACGGAGAGGTGATGATGGAGCTGAAAGAGTACAACTATTTCTACACCGACGACACCAGCAACGGCGGCACCGGCCTGGCATGTCTTACCATGCTGCCGTCTCAAGGCGTGTCGCTCCTGGGCAGCTTGCTGCAGACGGGCAGGAGCAGGACCATGACTTACGACATCGGCAACGCCAAGTCCCAGCAGCTCATTTTCGAGACGGTGGCGCCCGCGGCTGCGGCAGCACCGGCGGCGCACTCTCTGCTCATGATGGCACTCCCTTTGGCAGCATGCGTGCTGCTCTTCTAGCGTTGCATACGATACGAGTGCTTGATCCAGCATAGTAGCTTGCTGCGCGCATATGCATGTTTACTCAATTATATGCTGGAAACCGCGCTTGCAAATCACGGCATGCTGTGTTGTGCAACTCCATCCCTCGATTTCATAGTTTCATCATGTATAATCGGTTTTTTCCTTATGTATAAGTGTCAATAAAAGTGTATCAATGTTTTATTTTCCTGTGTTTTCATATTTTGCGCATTCTCCCACTCTCAAGCTGTTCCAGTTCCGGTCAATATTGTCCATGCTGTTTGTACACCTGCACCAGACAACAAAAAAATTTCGAAACAAACCCTTATTCTTTCTATCCTGAAATAAAATAGATTTGATTTTATCCTAAGTCAAATCATCTTAAGTTTGACCTTACGTATAGTGGAAAATAATTTTTTGCGGGATTAACATTTAGAGAATCAAAGAGGTAAACTATAAAAATACATTTGATAATGTACTCCCTCCGTATCGGATTTAGAAGTCGTTTAGGACAGCGACACGGTCTCTAAAACTCAACTTTGACCTCTTTTTTATAAAAAAATATTTATGAAAAAGTGATATATGTATACTTTTATAAAAGTATTTTTCAAGACAAATCTATTCATATAATTTTTACATTTGCAAACTCAACAACTTAAAAGTTATTGATGATTTATATTCCCAATGTTTGACTCAAACCTTGTCCAAAATGACTTCTAAATCCGATACGGAGGGAGTATGTTATGATACTCATTTGATATGCCATTTTTTTTTCAAAAACCTTGGTCAAACTTACAATAATTTATTTATTTTTTGATATGAAACTAAAAATAATTTAAACAAAGACAAGTTTTTTTTTGATAATTTAAACAAAGACAAGTTAATCCCACTATATTCCAGAGGACCGATGGAGTATCACTCTGCCATGGTATTCTGAAGGGGTACTTCGATTTAGTAATGTCCCCAAAGCGTGAGGCATCAATATCAGACTTAATTAATGTGTTTGAGAAAGGCTAAATAACAGATCCATCATATGATTAAGAAATACAAGCAAGGTGGCAACATTGGGGTAGGGGGGCTAGAGCCCGCCGCAACCCCCCCCCCCCCCCCCAGTGCGAAAAGTATTGACAAGGTTGGGCAAGATAAGAGTCATTTTGCTTCAATAAACTGTCATTAGAGTTTAGGTTTCTTCTGCAAACTGCAAAATAGGGCAAAGTACCCCCCTCAACTCTCGAAATGGTTTTAATTACCTCCCTACCATGATTAAGTGGTATTCAAGGTAGTTTCATTCTTTTAAATTAAAACCCAGTAAACATCTAATAAAGTTTTATAAACCACAAAAAATGACCTGTTGGAACTTGCTGGGGGCTTGCTCGGCTCATCCAAGATGATCCCTTCCAAATGTTATCCCAGTTTAAGGCTAGCTGCACTGCTGCACGGTATGTGAACCAGCACAGCTCCAGCTCAACACATGTCAGCACAGATAGGGGATACGCGCCTGCAGCGGGAGACTGTAAAACGCACGCCATCAGCCAGAGAACGCTAAATATGGCGCAACCACCAGGCTATAGCGGACCTGTCTGCCCACCTGCTGCGCGTGCAGAACATGCAGGAGAGAGGGAGGAAAGAGAGGTAAGAGTGGGCCCCACTATTTTAAACAAGCAAAAAAATTATTATAACTCATAAACCAAAAATCCAAATTAAATTTCGATTATACTATTAAATTCGTTTCAATAAATACTTCAAAACAAGATCTCACATGGATATATTTAGATAAAGTGATAAGTGGACCCCATAGTGGATAGAGGATGATATAGAGGATAGATGGATGCGAGAAAACTGTATATTTTGTGGTGACTAGGATGGAATATTCCTTTTAGAGGATGAATATAGAGGTCCATGAGTGCGGACAGTCTAAGTCTTCTCTCTAAAGGCCTTTCTTTATGGAAATAATTGTGGTGATGTGATGGGCAATTTGGTCGGTCTGAATTCCGAAATGACTTGATCTTTAGAGGAGAACAACATTCGACACGTCGGTGCAAAGAAGTCTTCAGAAAAGAGCTAGCTCTAGTTAGGCTACGGGCTAGGACTAAATACAATCCATCTCTTGATTTATGGCTGCCTCCTTTGTGTAATTTTCTTTATTTTCTTTGTCTCTTTCTTCGTCTCCTGAACGTTTGTTGTAGACTCTATATCCCTTTTTGTTGTTTAATATAAAATCCAGTAAGGGGGGAAGCCCTCCTGTTTATTCAAAAAGAAAATCTAATTAAGGAAAACTAGAAGCTTCAAGCAATTGTATTTAGGAAAATATCCCAAAAATCTTGCAAATTCCCAAAATATTCTAAAAAAAAATTCTAATCAATATCTACATACATTGCGAACTGAGCATAACTCAGCTGATTAGATTCCTTGTGGTGGAACCTGTCCACCCAGGTTCAAGTCCTCAACTTGACCCAGGTGCTTGCATTCCCCGACTTGACCTAGGTGCTTGCATTTTTCTTGATTTATTTCAGGATTTAACGGCACTATTCTTTCAGTGGGCGACGTGCCCATCGACAGCGAGACGCCTATAGTAACTTCGTTAATCTCGAGATTTGCCGGTCCAATTCAGTTCTTCAGAGGTGCTTATAGGGGTCGGGTGAGTGTGCGCTCGTGATATGAGCGTCTGCGTCTGTAACTGGGTCTCACAAAAAATATCTACATGCATTTTTTCAAAAAATTTCCACAGGAAAATAATGGTATGCAACCAGCATGAATGCAACATTAATTATGACTATATTCATTCTAGTTGCATCCCCTATTTTCATTTATGAAAGTTTTCAAAATGAAAGTCAACATCGATTACCATGTTTAGCAATTTTCAATAATTACTGGACTTTTTTCATATTCCTTGGGCCAAACCATTTTTGGAAGCTTCTAGATGTTCTCACGAGCTATAAGTGTTATTAGGCTTCTCGCCTACCAATATATCTCTAGAATTTTCCTCCAAATTTTTGGAAACTCAAAGATATTGTTCATGGTATAAAAACCTCATCGGTTGTTTACCATATTTTTTAGACTTTAAAACCACGTCTAAATGGGATAGGGAATCTTTTTGTGAGTTGAGGAAGATAGTTTGTCTAATTTCGGTCAGGGGAACCTAAACTCACAATTCAGAGAGGTAAAAATGGCCTTTTATTTCCTAACTCACAATTCATAGCTTTCTCACTGAATAGAATTTTTGGTGGAAAAGCCCTTTTTGTTTCTATGAACTATTGTTGTAGCCTAGGTTTCCTCTTCGAACTTTAAGATCATGAAAATTGTCTTCCTTTAACTCCCAAAACATTTGAACTATCTCCTAGTGTCATCTTAGATATTAAGTTTAACCATTATTGGGCTAAACAACCACTTAAACGGGCAAAATGGTTGTTTAAACGATATAGATTAAATGAAAATGGAATACACTGTACAATGTTTAAACGACTATTAGGTGAACATTGATTCCTTGCTTAGGTTAGAAGTGGTTTTCAAGGTGGCTGTGTCTTATTATCTAATTAAATTCATTCTTGTAAAAGGTTTTTAAACTATGAAAAATATCTCTAAGATTTTTTTGAGAAAAAAACTTATAGATAGATTGGGACACGATAAACCTAAATAAAATGTCTAGAGATCATAAATATATATCTAGAAACTTTATAAATTAAATTTAGCTATAGAAAAAGAAAAATATCCAACAAAAATCTAAAAAATCCAAAACAATCTAATCAATGTCTAAATGTGGTTTATATACTTTCGACAACAAAACAAGAGATGCAACCAGTATGAAGCTGTTGCGTTTTTGTAGTCAAAAGTTGGTAAACCATATTTAGACATTGATTATAATGTTTTGAAAAAAGTTTCCATATTGTTCTGAATATATTTTCAATTTTCTGAGATTTAAATCTAAGTTCGGGAAGATTCTAGATATATTTTAACAATCTTAGAATATTTTATTTAGGTTTTATCATATCCCAATCTATCTTTAGGGCCTTTCTTAAAATTGGACAAGCCTATAGGTCATTTTCTGGTTTCAAAACCTTATGAAGCGTTTATTGAAATATTATTATTTAATTATGAAAAGAACATCGTGATAGCTAATTCTAACTAGAGCATGAAGATCATTTAAAGGGGAGGCACTAGCGCCCGGACGTCTGGTCCCAGGAGCGTGTCCGGACGTAGTTCCCCACCCATACGGTACGATCCACAGGAGTCCGTCCGATATGGGCGACTCGCCCCAACCTTCCCACAGCGCATGGCTCGCCGTCCCACAGCGCACCTGTTCACAAGCGCGACGTGCGCTGACCTTGAGCCCGCCCCGTCAGTAACCCTCGGCGCGCCGCACGCCCCGTCCGCAACCCCTAGGGCGCCACGCGCCCCTTCCACAGCCCCTTGGCTTGCCTCGCCCCATCCACTGGCGCGCAGCCCGTGCCCCCATAACTATCTAAACGTATCTCTGAAACATGAAACACTTACGATATGAAAACACTTGAATGCAACATACGTCAGAATGGGATGAAACATTTGGAACATACGCATGCAATATATGTGTGAGACATATGCAACATTCAGATTAAACACTTGTAACTTGCAACGTGAAAACACTTACTGTAACATAAGATTGAAACAAACTAAAACATTTAGAACATAACGTTGTAGCATATGTGTGAAACATATACAACATTCAGATTAGAACGCTTGCAACATACGTCTAGAAAAGATGAAGCATTTTGAACAAACGCTTGCAACATACCTCTCAAACACTTGATGCAACATGTGCAAACATCCCCGATCTACTTTTGCAACATCCATATGAAACAATTACAATATAACTTAGAAACGTTTCTTGAAACATGCATTTGCAACATAGGGGAGGGGAGGCCCGAGTTGGTCGATTCTGGCTATAAGGGTGGGAATCGGCGGCGCGCGACCACCACCAGCATCTGGCCGCGTCGTGGGTGCCCTAGGCTTGGCCGGGGACGACTCGAGGCGCCCGACACGTGTGCCCAACGGATCAGTTGGGGCAGCGGCGACGAGTCATCCGGGCGGCGTTGGGGGTTGGGAAAAAAGCCGGGGAGGTGCTCTGCTGTTAGCGGACACGAGATAAAGAGTGAGAGAGCAGAGAGGAAGTGTGCGGTGAGGGATGGCCGTGGCTGGTGGGCCGCGTAACGGGCGGGCTGCGCGATGCGGGGGTCGAATCTGTGGACGGGGTGCGCGATGGGCAGGGTGAGTGACGGGAGGGAGCAACTGTCACAGACGACACACGCATCGCTGGCGGGAGCGAACAGCACGAACGGAAGCGCGCGAAGTGAAGTGTGGCGCGCGGTGTCCGAACGGACAGACAGATGCCTGCATGGGAGCATTATCGTAACTAGTATAATGCCCGTGCTAACGCTACGACTTTATCTAGGTAAATATTGATAGAGACAAACTATTTTTTTCTGAGAAAGACAAACTATTTTTTTAGGTAGTTTAACCTTTACACAATTGTATTGTATTATAAGTTACATTTTGCCTAACTCCTTTATCAAGTGTTGCAGATCTTCAAGAATGTTGTCGAAACATTCGTTTGCACGACTCGTCAAAACGTCTGCCAAGAATTCCATCCTTAGTGATGTCTATAGCTGTGTTCCATCCTTAGAAAATACTCCCTCCGTCCCTAAAAACATAAAAATCTCGTTTTTCGAGGCTAGATTAGTGAGGAGGTGAATTTACGCATGTACCCTTTGTCCTTCACCGCGCACAGCAAGTGTCCGCCGAAACTTCGAGATGAAACATCGACGACAGCGCGAACTTCTCTGGATTCTTCGCATCCGCTATTTTTATGCCGGGTGCGGAAGGCCGGAAAGGCTTCCTGCCTGCCAGTGCCTGAGAGAATCACGGATGGATGGATGCATGGATAGATCGAGCGGTTGCATGCGGTTCTTTTTTTTATTGGTGGGTCCCAAAAAAAAGCACAAAAAAGCTGATCCTCATCCACGTTTACATTAATTTTGAGACAACATTTAAACGCCACGATCACATCTTTTTTGAGACGGAGGTAGTACATGGTTTTCTCAAATGCTACGAGGTGACGGGGAGCAAGATGAAACAAAATTGAGCTATAGTAGAGATGACGTGGCTGAAACAAGGGTAAATAATTATTTAAATGCTGATATGGTAAGCTTGACCATAACATTTGTCATACGCTATATTTTACCCCTTTCAAAGGGAAAAAATAATATACATAAATCTCTATGTCTGCAGGTCTTCCTTTCCATTAATGTCGGGTGACGCCAAGTCGATAAGCACAATAAAGTGGAGAAGCAAGGCTGACCTATTGTCGTGGATTTGCTCAATCATCAGGATGACCGCCGATGATGAAACTTTAGAGTAAGTCTTTCTTAATGATTGAGTTCTATAATTGCTACAATAAGTAATTTGTTTCTCGTCCTTGTTTTTTCAGTAAAAAATGGATACAAAGTACACGGCCATATCCAATTAATTTAGATCTTAGGAAAATTAAAAATATTTTATGTGAGGACACTGAGTTGGATCATGAAAGCTTTAATATGGCTATTTGGATGGTTGCAGGCAACCAAGAAATGAGGCTGAAGAAACAAAAATACCACTTCATGGATCTTAAGTTTGCTGTAAGTTCAAAAATTGTATAATTCATTAAAAACTTGCAATATGTAATTATAAAATTATATACTGACAGTGATAACTTCTGCGAAATCAACAGGAAATAACTCAGTTTGGACGAGATCCACGATGCTGTGACGTCATTAACAGTGCGTACCACGATAAATTGAAAAAGGTACTTGAGTGCTGGCCGAACATGCAGTACAAAATTCAAGATTGTAGCACTGTAAGTTATGGTCAGTGTACCACTTTACACACATAATCTATAGAGGTTTTATTTACAGTAGAGATTAGTAATAAGAAATTAATTTCCAAAATCTCAATTGATGATGACTCACCTTCAGGCATGATTTGTGAATTGTTTGTTTTTCTTTGGCTTATTATAGTGAATGGAGATAAAGGTGCATTGTCGGAGGTGGATGAACTTGGGGGAGTATTTCTTGTTTCAAAGAAAAACATTAGTATGTGCATGTAAGCTGCAAGATTCCAATGTAAGAAATGGAACTCTCAGAGGCAGGGATTGAACTGCTAAACTAAATAGACTTTAATCAAATACCAGCAATCCAATGGACAAAAAGGTTAACCAAATTTGCTATCATTAAATGGTCAGTATTACATTGAATTGAGGAAGTTTAACTTACAAATTATCACAAAAGTAAGCATAAAAAAAGCTTTCCATAGCAACAGCCAACATGTTAAGATTTCAAAGAAAAAAAACTTTCAGTGGCAACAGCCAACATGTTAAGTAATACATACAATCCATGTGACACGACTCTTCATTTTTTGAAGTCTTTGCATATACAAGAAAATACAAGAAAATGAGGATGGTTGTAATTTCTAACAGAAACATCTTCTAATCAATGCATTTTAATGTGAACACTGAAGTACTGAACACACCTTTTTTCAGCAGGGAAGTCATCGTGAAATAAGAAATTGTATATGTTTTCTTGAACCTGCATTGCCCACGAAATCGATTAGTGTTAAGAATTCATCGCACTTGTAGCTAGTTGGTGCCTTAGGTTGCCCAATTTTTGTCACCACGCAAGTAACCATCGTACACTTGATCTTATGGCCCATGTGTGCTCTATTATGTCACTCAGATTGCACAGTGTCCAGTTCAAATAAGAAAAGGACGATGACAGTAGATCAAAATAGCCTATCCCGAGACTAAAGTGGCATATCTAGAGGTCATTGACTGCATTTCTCAGTCTGTTCGACATGCAGAATGGCTAATATTTCTTATATCTCATATAAGGAGAAAGATTTAGCTGCACAGTCACAATGCAACTTGACCAGAAATAGATTATAAGAACTAAATAAAATATCTCATTTATCTTTTTCATTTACCACGTGTATGAAGGCATGCTAGGACCGGTCTGCTAAAATAGAATTAGATGCACATGAAATCCTCACCAGTGACGCATTTCGTCAAACACCTCGTGGTCTACCGTCCACGAGTATACGACTCCACCAGGCACAAAGTGACAAAGGGGCATCCTCCACGAACGGCTTTGCCTGCTGTTTGGTTCCTGCGGCCAAGCTCGGCTGCCAGCCACCGGCTGCGCGCTGCGGATTGCAGGGCGGTGACACCTCCCCGGTGCCCGCCTGCCCACCGGACGACCAGAGCTCGGATGCAGGATCTGGCTTGTGTGCTGCCTGCGTCGCTGCCCTGCTCGGCGGCCTCCGCAGACAGGGAATAGAGGGAGCCGGGGGTGGCTGCCAGGTGGTGCGGCGCCGCGGAGCAGGGCCCAAACGGGTGAGACGGGGAGGAGAGGTGGCCGTATGGCATGGCGTCCAGGCGGTGCGGCGGCGTGAGGACCAAGCGCGAGAACAACGGATGGGGATTGGCGAGGGCGGGCAGGCGGCATCGTGAGGGCGCGCGAGCGTGGGCGCGGAGGCGTGGGAGAGTGGGAAGCCGCTTCAAACTTTTAATCTCAGCCGTTGCATCCGTAGTAAATGTGCTGTAAGTCGTTGATCTTTAAGGAAGGGATTGGCTTGGAGAAGATTTCAATTATAGTAGAGATTTAAATGGCTTTGGGAGTTGAGAGGTATGTTTTGAGTTTTGAGGAATATCTAAACTACGACGACGGTTTTCTTTCACGTGAGCTCAGGGGCGGACCCGAATTGAGGGTATCACATGAGGCCTTTTGTATAGGACATATATAAAAGCCCAATCTCCCTCGCTTAACAAGGCCCAAATATCCTGAGCCCATCCAGCCCATTCCACCCGTGACTCCCCGATAAAAGCCCTAGCGGCCTCCGTCCTCTCGATCTCTCCCATCCAAGAGTTTCCTCCGCCGCCGCCGCCGGTACTTCCGTCGTCTCAGCCGCCGAAGCCATGGTACGTATCTCCGACCTTTGCGCTTAAGCTCTTGGATTCATGGGCTAGTCGTGGTGTTCCTCGCTGATCTCACGTTTTCTCCCGTCGTGTTGTGTTGCCTCCCCGCGCAGCCGTCCCACAAGACCTTCCGCATCAAGAAGAAGCTGGCCAAGAAGATGCGCCAGAACCGCCCCATCCCCTACTGGATCCGCATGCGCACCGACAACACCATCAGGTTCGTTGGCATAAGCACCTTCGTCCTGTTTCGCTAGTTGTCCCGTGTTTCCGTCGATCATTTGTTCCTTTTTTTTTTGTTCTGCGTGTCAGGTACAACGCCAAGCGCAGGCACTGGCGCCGCACCAAGCTCGGCTTCTGAGCGGTGGAAGAGATGCTGGCCAACGATGCTTGGGGAGGATAGGGCTCTGCAAGCTAGGAAGTTCTTGTTTAAGATTTTGTTTGTGTTAAAAGGGATCTTATCAGTTGTGCTTGTAGTAGCATACTGAGAATATCATGTTTGTCTGATGGTTAAAGAACCGCCTTTATGTTATGCTGAATTTATTTAACCTGCAGTGCCTTAATCAGTTGATCTCGAGCCAATTATTTCGCCAGTTTGCTATGCTTCTCTGATTGTGCATGGTTGTCCATTCCTCACTTAACTGTCTGGTTTCAACACTTTTCTATGATTTAGGGTGGTTTACTCGTGATTTGGTATGCACTTGATCTGCTAATTTTCTGATAATTTGAATGCCTTTATTTGGTGGCATGCTGTAGGCATGTGAATAGTGTTGGGTGTCATTACAGTTATGTCTCCTGTGCTATTTTGTGCTGAAGCTAGTGCAATGTTTCAGAATTCGGATTGTTTGTATCCTCCTGGATTCCTTGTACTCAAAATTTCAGAATTCGGATTGTCTGTATAGTCCTGTATTCGTTGTACTCAAAATGTGTGTAGTATCTAGTGTTAATGTATGAGCAAGTGGCCAATGCTTCGTGCTGGTTGTTTGCAAAGTTCAGCTAGGCGCTGGGCGGAATCTAGGCGGTGACCCTCAGCCTAGCGCCTAGGCGGGAGTAGTCGCGCCTAGGCGTTCCTAGGCGTTTTCCTAGGCGTTTTGGCAATATAGCCATAACTTATATATATTATGTATATATAGCAATAATTCTGAATATATAGGTTACAATAAATATAAAAAGAGGGCTAGTAGACATCAGGCATTCATAGGGATTCAGAGTTCAGATCCAGTATTAAGGCAATCACAGAGTTCAGATCAGGCATTCATATTCATCATTCATGTATTCAACTTGAAAACAGAGGGGAGGAGCAGGGGAGGGGAGCAGCGAGCAGGATAAGAAAGCAGGGGAGGGGAGCAGCGAGCAGGAGAGGGAAGCAGGGGAGGGGAGCAGCGAGCAGGGGAGGGGACTGACCTTGGTGCTACGAGATGCGCCTGGGGGAGGGTGCGCCGACGGGATGAGACCGGCGGCCGGCGGGGACGAGCCTCCTCCAGGCAGGGAGCAGGGCGACCGGCGGGCAGCCTCCAGACTTGGGATGGCCGGCGGGGAGGGTGGGCCGTCGGGGACGAGCAGGACCGGCGGGGAGGAGTTCGTCCGGCGGGATCGCACGCGCGTCCGCCTCCGCGCCGCCTCCGAGCCGCCTCGCGCGCCTCCGCGCCGCCTAGAGCCGCCTCTGCGCCGCCTAGCTCCGCCTAGCGCCCAGATCGGCGACTATCCCCCTAGGCCAGGCGACGGGCTTCGCCTAGCGACTAGTCGCGCCTAGTCGCGCCTAGGCGAGCGCCTAGCGGAACTATGGTTGTTTGTACTAGTTATAGTCTATGATAGTAAGAGCATTCTTTCGTGCAATGTTATATGATCTGGCATGATAGTTTAGTAGTTTCCATCAAGGTTCCTAATGGAGTTATTGCTTGGTTATATGTGTATATGTAGATCAGAAACATGTTACGAGTTGGTTGCTGTATGTGTACACTTGTTACACGAGTACAACCATGGTGCTGTTGAATTATACATTGGATGTTCTTTCTTGCTGCTGGAGCACTTGCGGCAAATTTTATGTTGCTGTTTAAATTGCATTCACTCCTGACACTGGATTACTTGGATAGATGTTCCTGACCTGTTTTTTCCATAGAAAAGCTGTGAATCAGTAGAGGTGGTGTTGCTTGAATTAGTATGCATGGTTTATTGTCTGTGAAGATGATTTCCCTATTCGGTGGATGGCTGTGTAAACCTACGTTCCTGGTGATCATTTCACAATCAGAACTGGACCATTCATGTGATAACGATCAGGCTGCTTATCTAGCTCATCTGTTACTATTGATTTCAGCTGCTGAGGGTAATGGCCTCTTTGGAACACAGGAAAAACGTAGGAATAGAATGCACTGACATCTTGAATCAATTTCGGCCTGGGGCAGCGGCGGGTGGGGTGTGGTGGGTAAAATTGTGTATCTTGGAGGGTCTTCTTTAGTTCCTTCTGTTCTGATATGACTGGCGTTGAAGGGAGTACTAAAAACTCTAGGGTGACTTTTTTTATATACGTTATATATATAATTGTTTAGATACAGATTAAAAACATGTATGTACAAAAGTCAAAACGTTGTATAATTTGAAACGGAGCCACGGAGGTTGGGTCTGCTAATGCTCTGTCATGAAATATCCTCTCTTACTAATGCTCTGTTGTCTTAGTAACCAGCAAGAAAAGGGCCTCCATGTCTACTCTCAAACATATAATTTTCTCACATTAATTAAGGGTTGTCTGGGACTGCTTCACTCTATGTTTTTTTACAGTTCCACGTAACTCTACTCTAAGAAAAAAAAGGTTATTCTACTCCAGGAAAAAAAATGTGGAGTTACGAGAGCACCTAAAGGGGTGCTCCACAGAGTCTAAGTTTTTCTTGGAGCTACTGTAATAGAGTTTGTGGAACAAAGTTTGTGAAGCTGTCCCAAGCATTAGTGGTTGAAAGTGACCGTAAGAGCTTAAGTGGTTAAAAGTGACCGTAAGAGCTTAAGTGGTTAAAAGTGATCGTAAGAGCTTAAGAGGTTAAAAGTGATCGTAAGAGCTTAGATCTATTTATATGGAGATGTGGATATATCATAAGAGTCTGTCTATACAGTAATCGAGTGTTTTGAAGCCGTTGGACACTCGATTCATTCTAACTGTCAGATGAAGATGGACGCTTCATCTCTTTTCATCTACCTATGGTCCTTCATTGCCTTCGCCCTGCCGCCACCCACCGTCCCGCTGCGGCATGGAAGGGTCTTGTCAGAGCTCCGTAGCTATGTTGTGGCCATGGAACTCTGGCGAGACCCTACCGCACCCGCAGCAACCTCCTCCTTCCAATCCCCCCACCGCCGCCATGGCCTTAGTCGCTCCCGCCCCCACCTGGTCTGGACACCTCCGTCGCTGCCCGCTCCGGCGGCGCCACCGCCCCTCCGCCTCGCCGCCGTCTCTCTTGTCCCCACCGCCTGGCCTGCCTCCCTCCCTCTCCTAATTCCCTTTTCTAAGCCCAATGGAGTTGGAGAAGAAGGGAGGGAGAGAAAGAGAAAAGAAAAGAGAAAAAAATCGTGTTGGATTGCTTCAAAATACTAAGATTTGCATGCGTTTCTATATCAGAATCCCAGAGTCAGTTGATGTGGAAACAAAAAAAAAAAAAGGACCACTGTCCAAGGAAAAGTTTTTTTTTTCCTCCAATAGTTTTTGGCAAGGAACTAAATACCATGCCTTTTTTTTTTTGAGACAACTGAAAGCCATGCCTTTTGGACTGTTTTCTGAACATATTGATGGTGCTCTAAGAACAGGAGTTGACCAGCACTATGCCAGGAGCGTATGCGGCCGCATGGCGTCGCGGTTTGGTATTTCCGCGTGTCGTCTCCTCGCCGCGCACCCGGAACGCCTCGAGGTCCGCGCACTCGGAGCCAGCGCACGCCGAGACGAAGCCGCGAACTAGAGGCGCTCCACGAAGGCCGGGCACGGGCAGCCAAAAAAAGAGCTCGGTGTCGCGGGGGCACCGCCCGCGCCCGTTGCTCCCTATAAGGCGGCCGCGCCCGTGTTACGGACAATGCCGTCTTCGTCCATCCACGGAGAGAGAGGCAGAGGCAGGCAGCGGTGCGTGCCCCGCCCTCCCTCCGTGCGCTCCGAAGACCTCCGCCCCTGGCGCGGTGAGCTCGTGACCGGCCGGACGGCGCCCGCCCCTTTGGCTTGAGCCGCACGCACTCCAATAAAAGAAAACAAGAAAAAGAAGCAACCATGGCGTCCATCTCCCCGGAGACCATAGGCGGGGACGTCAATCTGGTACGTGCGCAGCCGCGATCACCGTCCTTGTTGACCACGCCGCGCGCGCACTGATGCTAGCTTGATGATGGCTTTGGGATTTGCAGTCCAAGATTCCGGTGGAGGAGGTGTTCAAGACGCTGAAATGCGACCGCAAGGGGCTGTCCAGCACGGAGGGCGAGAACCGGCTCAGGACGTTCGGACCCAACAAGCTGGAGGAGAAGAAGGAGAACAACCTGCTCAAGTTCCTGGGCTTCATGTGGAACCCGCTCTCGTGGGTCATGGAGATGGCGGCCATCATGGCCATCGCGCTCGCCAACGGCGGCGGCAGGCCGCCCGACTGGCAGGACTTCGTCGGGATCGTCTCGCTGCTCTTCATCAACTCCACCATCAGCTACATCGAGGAGGCCAACGCCGGGAACGCCGCGGCGGCGCTCATGGCCGGGCTGGCGCCCAAGACCAAGCTGCTGAGGGACGGCAGCTGGGAGGAGCAGGACGCGTCGATCCTGGTGCCCGGTGACATCATCAGCATCAAGCTCGGCGACATCATCCCCGCCGACGCGAGGCTGCTCGAGGGCGACCCGCTCAAGATCGACCAGTCGGCGCTCACCGGCGAGTCGCTCCCCGTGAACAAGCACCCTGGGCAGGAGGTGTTCTCGGGCTCCACCGTGAAGCAGGGAGAGATCGAGGCCGTCGTCATCGCCACCGGCGTGCGCACCTTCTTCGGCAAGGCGGCGCACCTCGTCGACAGCACCAACAACGTCGGCCACTTCCAGCAGGTGCTCACGGCTATCGGCAACTTCTGCATCATCTCTATCGCCGCTGGCATGCTGGTCGAGATCGTCGTCATGTACCCGATCCAGCACCGCGCGTACCGCGACGGCATCGATAACCTCCTCGTGCTTCTCATCGGCGGGATCCCCATCGCCATGCCCACCGTGCTCTCGGTCACCATGGCCATCGGCTCCCACCGCCTGTCGCAGCAGGGGGCCATCACCAAGCGCATGACGGCCATCGAGGAGATGGCCGGCATGGACATGCTCTGTAGCGACAAGACCGGCACCCTCACCCTTAACAAGCTCACCGTCGACAAGTCCCTCATCGAGGTGTACTCCAAGGGCGTCGACAAGGACATGGTGCTCCTCTACGCCGCGAGGGCCTCCCGCGTCGAGAACCAGGACGCCATCGACACCTGTATCGTGAACATGCTCGCCGACCCCAAGGAGGCCCGCGCTGGCATCCAGGAAGTCCACTTCCTCCCCTTTAACCCGGTCGAGAAGCGCACGGCCATCACCTACATCGACGGCAATGGCGACTGGCACAGGGTCAGCAAGGGTGCTCCCGAGCAGATCATCGAGCTCTGCAACATGGGCGCCGAGGCCGAGAAGAAGGTCCATGCCTTGATCGACGGGTACGCCGACCGCGGCCTCCGGTCGCTCGGCGTGTCGTACCAGCAGGTGCCGGAGAAGAGCAAGGAGAGCGCCGGTGACCCGTGGCAATTCATCGGCCTCCTGCCCCTGTTCGACCCGCCGAGGCACGACAGCGCGGAGACCATCCGCCGTGCGCTCCACCTGGGCGTCAACGTGAAGATGATCACCGGTGACCAGCTCGCCATCGGCAAGGAGACCGGCCGCCGGCTCGGCATGGGCACCAACATGTACCCCTCCACCACGCTCCTGGGCGACAAGAACAGCACGGTGAACGGCATGCACATCGACGAGCTCATCGAGAAGGCCGACGGCTTCGCGGGGGTCTTCCCCGAGCACAAGTACGAGATCGTGAAGCGGCTGCAGGACCGGAACCACATCTGCGGCATGACCGGGGACGGCGTGAACGACGCGCCGGCGCTGAAGAAGGCGGACATCGGCATCGCCGTGGACGACGCGACGGACGCGGCCCGGAGCGCGTCGGACATCGTGCTGACGGAGCCCGGGCTGAGCGTGATCGTGAGCGCCGTGCTGACGAGCCGCTCCATCTTCCAGCGCATGAAGAACTACACCATCTACGCCGTGTCCATCACCATCCGCATCGTGCTGGGCTTCCTCCTCATCGCGCTCATCTGGAAGTTCGACTTCGCGCCCTTCATGGTGCTCATCATCGCCATCCTCAACGACGGCACCATCATGACCATCTCCAAGGACCGCGTGAAGCCGTCGCCCACCCCTGACTCGTGGAAGCTCGACGAGATCTTCGCCACCGGCATCGTGCTCGGCACCTACATGGCCATCGTCACCGCCGTCTTCTTCTACCTCGCCCACGACACCGACTTCTTCACGGTACACCTACCCATTGCCATTGCCAGGTCCATTGTCCTTGCATTGGTAGCAACCTCACTCACCCAGCAGCCATTCCATTTCCATGCGATATGATGCACAGGACGTGTTCGGCGTGACGTCGATCAAGGAGAACGACAGGGAGCTGATGGCGGCGCTGTACCTCCAAGTGAGCATCATCAGCCAGGCGCTCATCTTCGTGACGCGGTCCCGGAGCTGGTCCTTCGTGGAGCGGCCGGGCTTCCTCCTGCTCTTCGCCTTCTTCGCCGCCCAGCTGGTGGCGACGTGCATCGCGGTGTACGCCGACTGGGACTTCTGCCGCATGCAGGGGATCGGCTGGGCGTGGGGCGGCGCCATCTGGATCTTCAGCGTCGTCACCTACATCCCGCTCGACGTGCTCAAGTTCATGATCCGCGCCGCGCTCAGAGGCAAGGCCACGGGCAACAACGTCCAGAACAAGGCAAGCTTGGCCACTCTCACTCAAACTGCTCCACTGTTGTCGTCTACTCTGCCTTGATCTTGAGCTGACGATGACGTAGCCTTGATCGGTCGCCTTGCCGTTGTCTCTCTGTCTGTGTCGCGTCGTCTCCAGTGATACGTTTCTTGGTGCTTGTCTCGCGCGGACGGCGTTCACGAACAAGGACTGCGGCAAGGGCGAGCGCGAGGCACAGTGGGCGGTAGAGCAGAGGACACTCCACGGCCTGAACCAGCTCGCCACCTGCTCCGACCTTCCACCCTCCTCCGAGCTCACCGAGCAGGCCCGCCAAGGTCGCAAGGTACGTTAGCCTAGCCACCGGCTTCGATCTCCGGCGATGAACTAGCCATCCCTAGCGCCGCTGATCTCAACGGCCTTCTTGATGCCTGCAGACTTGTGGAGCTGCAGCCTGCAGACACTCAAGAGGCACGTCGAGTCGGTGGTGAAGCTAGCAGAAGGGGATCGGCGTCGATACCTTTCCGTAGAGCTACACCGCGTGACCGACGGCGTCCAGCGGTGGCCGGAGGGGGAGTCCTGTGTTCTTCGTTTCCTTAGGTGTACTTGTGTGGTTTTTTGGGCGGCAAGAGAGCTTTTCTGAGATCTGGTGTATCTGATCAAGTGAATATGTACCTACGTATTGTTGTGTTCTTAATTCTACATTGTACAGCTATACACTATACAAAGGTACGGGAATGCTGAGGTGTAACATCCATACAATATACTTAGTTCTGTTCATCTAATCATCATATTGCCAGTCTTTTTTTTTTTTGGTTTGATTCCCTGATTTGGAGTTATGGGTAAAGTTGAAGTGTATCACAAGTCCATTAGCAAATGGATGACTAATCATAAACCGACATTTCAAAATATTTCTTACAATTCCAAATCCATTAAATCATGAGAAACTAGCATCAAACATGGTAAATGCTAAATGGTTCCTAGTTTGAAAGTAACAATCCCTCTAACTGGTTAGTGAATGCCAGAATACATTACTGATCTGAATACTCTACTCATGCAAAACTCAAAACCTTTGAGAGGTTTACAGAAGTGACGATTCAACAAACAGTAGGAAATACATAAGAAACTAGAAAACGAAACACAAAGGGATCTGAGAGTAATATGAAAGTATGGGAACATGTGTCAACGGACCTCTGCTCCACTCAGCCAATTGTTTCCTAGGACAGAAAGAGACTTGCACCTCAACAAAGCCTCAGCGCTGCCATTTGAGTTCACCAGGGGAAACATACAGGCTCGGCACAATTCTTTGGAGGCATCTGAAGTAGAACATCATCTTACTTGCAGAGTTGTGGTGGCATTTGTGTTTACATGGACGGACGTGGAATGCCTTGGGCAGATTTCAATATGCAGTAGTGACTGGCTCACTGCACCAGGATGACACCATGGGTTTTGCACCATCGTTGCCAGATTTTGGCTCATCTACAAGGGTTCCATTTCCTACAGATGAAGAACGGCATGCTTGAAGTTTGAACCACATCTAAGCTTTCACTAAGGCTTAATTACATTCCAGCACGTGAACTCAGAAGGTATTATGTTTTCATCACAGGAAATCACAGCTTTGGCAGTCAACTTTCCAACTAAACCATGATACAGAAGACCTCTGGCACCAAGTCCACCAACTAGCCAAAATGTGCAGTTGCTCTTCTTGCCTAGTAAATTGTCCAAACAACCCAAAAGTGGCAATGACCCATTAGCTGTAAGTGGAGGCATGGCTCGTATTCCAGCTCTTGCACGTACAAAATCCCATTTATTTATTCTTGGATATACGCCAGAAGCTTTTGGGAGCAACTCTTCCATTGCTGTAAGAGATTCTTCATCAGATACAGTTGAAGAATCGTTCTCAGACTTCCATTGCCAAGTTGACCCAATAGAAACAGTCCGTGGTCCCTGGAATGCCAGCCATGCATCAGATAAGATTGAAGGGCTTTGACTGCTATACTCTTCTCTGCAGGAAGTAAACGCAATATGCATCAATCAGATTTGCCAAACTAATAGTGTAAATTTTCATTATGCAGAACCTACTTACACTGTATTGGATGGCAACTGAAATTCAGCGATAACTCCTCTACAGGTCCTAAGTGGCAACTTATTTGCAAGTTCAGGAAGTGAGTGAGCCTTGGCCCCAAGGCAGATGATCACCGAATCATAATTGCCTGCACATGTTTGAAGTGCCTTAGGCATAAAAAAAAATTCTTACTGCAGTGAAATTGCTTCAAAGAGCCATACAAACTGTCAAATATATGCAATCCATTAACCTTTCTAGTTCTGTACCACACCGATTAAGTGTAAGCTGACACTATTAGAGTTTCAATTTAGTGTCATTACTTAAAATGATTAAGCGGCGACCAAAAATACAAATGGTAGTTTTGGAAGCCAAAATGTGAAGGATAATGACACAACAGAAAATACAAGTTACTGAACATTGAAATATATCCATTATTCTCACTGCATACTACCAGAATTTACCTGCCAAATGGTGTAGATTATCAACATGTTGCTTGTAAAGCTTGAATTCTTTCTGCTCACTTTGTAATGAGGATGCTTCATCTGCCAGATTTTGGCATGCAGAGAACAGTGCCTGTACAAACCCAAGAAAGAAATAGGTCTGCTTATCAAGGTACAGGCTACAGAGAATGGCAAAACAAGTGACAATGACAGAAAGCAAGAAGCAATGCAGAACCTGTAGATATTTCTTAGGGTTGATGTTCAGTGCCAGTGGCATGTAAACTGCGAAGTCAAATGGGGTACACAGCCCAGGGATCAGGCGCTGTGCAGCATCAGAATCAAGCAGTTGAAGGCTGCAACTCTCGAGGCAACTCTGAACATTCTATCTTGAATAGGTTGAAGCAATTAAAATGATGCGCCAAGAAACACAAAAGAAGCACCTTAGCGCATCTGCATAATCTCAATCCAGCAGTACCTCCAGCAATATGTCTGCAGCTTTCTCAGTTGTAGGTGGCCGTACAATTCCCCTGCTCAGTTAGAAGCTCTCCTTAAATATATAGCAGGTGGAGACAAGAAGTAAAGGACTACAGATTACAGTAGCTGCAAAGATGTAATGTATGCATTGCCTTCTCCAGATAAGGTTATCATCTTCATTAGTTGTATCTGACCCCATGGTTCTGTTTGCTTGCTCTGCACTTCGAAGGAGATCCATGCTCTCTTTCCAGAACTCAGCACCCCTCCAGAGAAGCTTCACTGTAGTTAACAAAGAATTCAAACGCATAACAGAAATGAAGTAAGCTGGATGCCAGGTCATTCGCTGAGTAGCCATAGGTGGGGTACGAAACCAATGACTTTCAGATGGTTTGGTTGAGACGATGGAGGAAGGACCTTTAGGCGAGTAGGGATGGAGGAGCCCTCCCGAGACGCCCGACGCGCCTCCCCCGACCCCGTTCTCGTCGTAGATGTCCACCGACACGCGGGAATCCCTCGGGCTATGCTGAAAATTGAAATCGCGCCAGCGTCGGTTCAGCCGATTTCTGCTTGTCGTATCACCAACAGGGCAGGGAGGAGGAAGAGGGGAAGTGGAGGGTGACCTTGAGGAGGTGCCACGCGACGGAGAGACCCGCGAAGCCGGCGCCGAGGACGGCGTAGCGCAGGGGGCGGCGGCCGTGCCCTCCTGCGGGCGAAGGCGCAGGCGAGGGCGAGGAGGCGGTGGCCGCGGTGGCGGAAGCGACAGTTCGCCTGGGGAGCAGACGGGAAGGAGCTGAAGAAAGCGGGGGCAACATGGCGTCCAGCGCTCCGGG
The DNA here is from genome assembly GCA_022457205.1 of Saccharum spontaneum. NCBI lineage: Eukaryota > Viridiplantae > Streptophyta > Magnoliopsida > Poales > Poaceae > Saccharum > Saccharum spontaneum. The sequence goes on along the minus strand of CM039605.1, from coordinate 24,480,037 downwards.
CTTTGACGAGAAAAGCTGCCGGCGGCGGTTCCTGGATTCCAGCTGCCGTTGTTGAGAGAAAGAGCGTGCGGGTGAGGATTTTTTTCCCAGGGATGGTGGCGAGGATTTGGTGGGCCTGGCGCATTCTCAGCCCGTAGGATTCCCTTCCAGGACTGATTGGACTTTCCAGGTACTGAATCAGGAAGCCCAGTCATCAATGGTCAACGTTCGGGCCATTTATTGGGCCTTTCCGGCCGTCGAGCATCTGCATTAGACTACCCGCACTCGTCATACTCTAAATTCATCCTCTAAAAGAAATATTCTGTCCTGATCATTGAGATTCTCTCATCTATATCACTTTCTCCCGCACTCATCCATCCTCTATATCTCTACTCTATATCAGTGGGACCCACGCGTCAGTTTTTTTTTCTTTTTTTTCCCACCGGCCACCCTCCCTCCCTATTCTCTCTCCTCTCTCTTCTCTCTCCTTATCCTTTCCCCTTCTTCTCGGCCGTGTCGCCCGCGCTCCTCGTCGTGCACGGTGGGCACGACCACGGCGCGCGCGGGCCACGGCGGGCACGGCCACGGCGCGGAGGCGAGCACAGCGCGGGGGCGGCCGCCTCCTCCGGCGGGCACGGGGCCGGCCGCCGCGGAGCTCTTCTGCTCCCTCCGGCAGGCCCGGCACGGGGACGGCCGCCTTCTCCGGCGCGGGCGAGCTCGGTCACGGGCACGGGGCCGGGCACCATGGACGGGCTCCTCTGCTCCAGCACGGCGTGGCGCGGGCGAGCTCGGTCGCCGCCACGAGCTCGTCCTGGCCCGTGGAGCTCCGCGCGATGACGGCCGGCCGGCGGAGCACGGCACGATGTCCCCAGGCAGCCTAGCCGTCCCCCAAGCGCTGGCCTGCTGCTCTCTCTCTCCCCCCACGAACACGGGCCCCGCGTGCATGATACCGGAAGCTCCGTACGTCCGCCACAGACCCCGAGTGGAGGCCGGTTCGGAACGATGGAGTACCCCGCTGCGACGGTTTTTACTGGAAACGCGTCCTCCAGTACGCGTTTTGTGTACCCGCTGCAGACACGCAGGGTAATGTTGATCTACTGTATATGTATGTATACTTTACATATACGAGTAAGCTACAATGCAAAGCATGCAGGAACGATAACAGCATACATATAAGAAATACTCCGTATAAAATAGAGTTCATAATACACCTGTGCGGTGAATCAGCCACTCGATAAGCATTCTGCATAAAGTTTGGCCGAGATTAGCGAAACTGGAGTTCGATAGAGTCTAGTGTGCTCACTTGGTGACGTCGCTAAATGCATCACGACTACAGTGGTAAGTGGTAAACAGGCTAGCTACTTCACCCTAGTAAACCATTAGAGCGTGAAGTAGTCCTGTCCGAAGGAGTAGGGGATCCAGCGTCCACCTACATGTTTCTCCATTACATTATCGGTTAATCATATTCCTCCACTTATCCTTCAAGTCCACCTACAATACATCATACATAAAATCCGTCAGTACCTTCAATGGAAACCACAGCAACTTCGTTGTAATGTAATACTCCGTAATCAAGTACCCACCGGTGTTCTGCCGATAAAAACGTCAAGATTGTTATTTAAAATATCCTTCCAATTGCCACTACCATACCTACACATGAAACAAGCACAACATAACGACGAGGAACATACAACAACAGCAATCTAAACACCAGTGTTTTAGAACAAGAAAGCTGAGAGATGTCAAACAATAATATCTGAACATCAAGACAAAACATACTGTTCAACACCCTGTCTTAGTGTTTCTTCTTCTAACAAGCACCACTTCCTTGCCCTTCTACGCCTATTCTTGTTTTCTCCCAGAGGCAAAGGAGAAACTGGTGCTCTCCTTGGGCTAGGCAAGTGCGGTCTACGTAATGATGATTCTGAACTCTCAGGACCAGGTGACTCCTCCCACTGCAAACAAGTGTTTTCTTTTCAGAAACTTGACTGGAATCTAACATTTTGCGGTTGTGATACTAAGCTATCCTATAGGCTAACTAAAAGTTATGAGGTATCTAGATTGAGCTTAAATTAGACTATAGTAAGTTTACATTTGAGTGCAACACAAAGAGGGACTGTAGTGGAGCATTCATGATCCGAAATCCAAATTTTAGTAGCTACCTTACTGAAGTGAAACAAAATCCTACAACTATCAGGTTTTGTGACCCCATTTGATTATTTCTTGTCATGGTCAGAGCATCTTACCAAGAACGCATATATCCTCAAAATATTTCATAACAAATATCATCCAGATTTTGTAGAAAACATAGGGAATGTAGGCAGGAGCAGAAAGTTGGCAATGTAGAGAACAATTCGTACTGAAAACTCAATCAGTAGAGAAATGAATAAAATGTACACACACAAGGTTTAATGCAAAATATTGACATGATATAGGCACTGATATCATTTTCAATCACAATGGAAACGAAAGCTAGTTATTACAATCACAAATTCAATTTACCAATCAAAGCAAAGTTCAGTATGGAGAAAGTTCAAAAGTAAAGATAACTCTTTCAAAAACAAATGCTCACCTGAAAGGTCTGTGCTGTTGGGTTCCAATCCATAAGGTTGTGAGGTTTACCTGTACTTGGACCCTTGTCTTTATAATTAGGAGCACTCGGGCCTGCAGTGCCACAAGTTGTTGGTTGACCTCTTACTTCTTCAGCATTCAAACTAACGGCTTTCTCCATCCTTGCAGCCAATACCTCATCTGCAACTGCCTTCGCAGCTGGAAGCGGATCCTCCACAGCACTGTGAAGGTCAGCACAGCTTGTTTTGAGCGCGTCAATCACCTTCTCAACAGCTGGTGTTGAAATTGGATTTGCACTGCAGGTAGGTTCTTCTAGTTTGCCCAGAATTTCACGTGTTTTTTCTTCCCCAGCTGTAAATTTCATTTCATATAATCAATTATAGGCTATGAAGGCCATGACCTTGTGAACACCAGAATTGCAAAACAATGCACATAAAGACCTAGAGCTGGCCCAAAAGAGATGAAACGCAAACTGCTCTACATGGAATGCATAGAATTGCAAAACCAATAAGAAACATAGATGCAGACAAACAAAAAGATACTATAATAACTGATGTGAGTGGTATAAATCCATTAAAATATTGTAGTGGCACCGTCAAAACTATTCACAAGATTAAAATTATGTAGTTTGATCTATGATAAACATGAAACTAGAAGAAGCAAAAATAGCAAGCACACTCCAATTACCTGTTTGGGATAGCTTCAACTTTCAGAGATAACACTTTAAGGCAAATAGATTTCTAGCCCAAGATAAATATGAACTCTAAATTCTGACTCAATGCTCCCATTTTTTATTAAATTGCACCAGAGATAAAGCAATCTACTCAAATATCACAATGCTGCTGCAAAATACAATGGGCAACGAGTACATTGCTTGTATATAACCTTGAGTTGCATCTGCATTTATTGTAAACTATCTAGGTTATCTTCTCTGCTCCATGGCATGAGCAAAATTATAGCATCGTGATTCGTGACTCATCCAATTCAGAGGCTACCGACAAATTTACTCATCAAACCACAATGCCCGGGAAACCACGCACCAAAAAACAAAAATCCTCACCCAAAATGCGCAACTTGACACGGGTGGCCTCATCCGCGGCACGCCATGTCTCGACGGCCCCATCCCCGACGATCCGCTCAGCCGCCGCCACGAGCAGCGACGGCCCAATCGCAGCCCACTCGGCGGCGAGGAGCTCCCTGACCCGCTCCTCCGTGGCGGACCGGTCGCCCCACAGGCCCCTGAGGACGGTCTGAGAGAAGGAGTTCCCGACGGCGGCCTCGAACTGGTCCGCCGTGGCGATGACCTCATCGGAGGCGAGCGCGGGGGACCCTCCCTCGTCGACCGCGAGGCGCGCGCGGCCGTTGGGGCGCGCGAAGAGCTCCCTCGCGGCGGCGTCGAAGTCGGACGCGGAGGCCGCGATGAAGGCCGCGACGGCGATGTGGGCGGCGGCGACTGGGGAGGCGGGGGCGGGGAGCGAGGCCAGGAGCTGGAGCGTGTCGAGAGAGGATTCGGAGACCGGGTCGGCGGCGAGGCGGCGGAGGAGGACCGCGCGGCGGAGGCGCGGGGTCGGGTCGGAGGGGAAGGGGAGCGCGGCGAGGAGCTTGTGGACGGCGGCGGCGGGGACCGAGGGGTCGCCCAGGACGTGGTCCAGGATGAGCCTCGCGCCCGCCGGCGTCACCCGCGGCATTTTGGGGGCGCTTCGTGCGGATTGGAGACGCCGCGGCGGGGATTCGAGCAAGGTGGGCGGCTGCTGCTGTGTGAGGTTTTGGTTGCAGCCTGCTCAGCTTTTGCGCGAGAGTATGCGGCGCCACACGACTCGGCTGGGCCTGATCTCGCAGGGAGAGTTTTGGCCTGGGCGGGGCCTTTCTAGCATGGGCTTCTGGTACTACCAGAAATGGGCTAGAAGATCAAAGTCCTCAAGCACTCGTTCAAAATTCTCAAGGGCTCCATAAATTTCTAGCAACAAACTGGAACTAATTTTCTCAATAATACTCAAGGAAACCACGATCTTTATATTAAAGAGAATTAAACTTAGTTTGTTATACACAAGAACAACCTTCACTAACGCTTTGACGTAGCGTAGGCAGGAACTGACGTTGTTGCAGAGGACTCCCTTTACATAGACCATTGATTTGCATTGCATCATCTACAATTCCTAATCTGACTGACAAAAATAGTGCCCTGAATTTTGAACAGGATCTGTTTCTGTCATCAGGGTGATGCACCAACGAGCTAATCACGAACAATGGCATGTATATTACTGCTATCTGTTGCTAGGTGCCTACACAACACTGACCGACGGCGTTAAGCCCAGACCAGGTTTATTGGTAATAGTAACCTGAATATATGCTATTGGTAACTGGTAAGGCCCATGATCATGCTTCTTGCTTCAGCTAAGACCAGGTGCTATGGGGCCTGAGAGCTGGTTATCGTTGAGAACAAGACGCTCCAGATAAGTGAGGTTCGACAAGGTTTCCGGTATCGCACCTTGAAGACAATTGTAGGATATGTCGATGAAAAATAATTCTTGAGCTGCACCTATGGATTTGGGAATTTCACCATTGATCCGGTTATTCCGAAGGATAAGCTGGTTCAGCTCAGTGAGATTGGACAGGGTCTCTGGTATTCCTCCGTTGATTTGGTTATATGCCAAGTCTAATTCACTAAGCGTTTGCAGTTGGAAGATCTCTGAGGGGATTGGGCCCTCCAACATGTTGTTGGATAGGCTTAAAGTTTCCAGCAAGGGAAGGTTTCCGATGGCCCGAGGAATTGCACCGCTAATTTTGTTGTCATCCAGGTAGATCAGAACGGCTGTCAAGTTGCTGATGATTGGCGGGATGTTGCCTCCAATGCCGTTTGAGACCAAACGAAGCACATCTATGCTGGTGCAGTTCAGTACTAGAGAAGTGAGGAAAGGCTCAAGGTTGGTGTTCCCGCAGTCACTTGAGAAGTTGTTGTAGGACAGGTCGAGTTCATGGAGAGATTAGCCTGTTCGCTTGGGCTGATCTGGCTGGCTAAAAGTATTGTTGGCTGGTTTTTTGTGAGAGAAAAACACTGTTGGCTGGTTGGCTGATTTGGTTCTCAAGTGAACAGTGTTTGTTGAATATTTGAGATGGCACTACACCACTGAGGAAATTACTATTTAACTCCACCATGGTAAGGTTAGTAAAATTCGATAATGATGACGAGATGACGCCGACGAGCCTGTTACCGGAGAGGTCGAGTGTATCCAGGTATGGAAGCTGACATCGTGCAGAGAAAGGAATCAAACCGGTGAGGTTGTTCTCGTATAGGAGAATGGTGGTCAAGGAGGAGCAATTGTAGATATCTGGGATTTCACCGGTGAGATTGTTGTAAAAGAGGGAAATGTAAGTCATGCTTTTTAGAAGGCTAAGCGTTTCAGGGATAACCCCTGTGAGAAGGACAGAAGGTTGTTGTCAAGGCTCAGATACCCCAGCTGTGACAGCTTGCCAAGCTCTGGGGGAATGCTGCCGGAAAGTTGGTTGCCGCTGAGATCAAGAACCTCAAGTGCAGACAGGTTGCCGATCGCCGGTGAGATGACGCCGGTGAGGTTGAAGGCAGGGTGTACGAGGGAAATTACACGCCCTCTCGAGTCACATGTAACACCACTCCAAGTCCACATCCTATGGGAGCCCCAATCGGAAAGGTTCCCTTGGACGCCAGATTTGAAGGAGAGTAGCGAATTACGATCGACGACAGCCGGTTCCGTTGCAGAGACATGGAAGGAGCTGACAACGGCAACGGTGATGGTTACGAGGGCGAGGAATCTGGGCATTGTGGAGATGGAGAATGCAAAGAGGAACTAAATACTGTAGAAAGTATCTGGGCATTGTGGAGAAAGCTTTAGCTTTGCTATCTGGATTTGTGGAAAGCAAGCTCTAGAGATGGAGATCCTTGGCTTAGTTGCTTCTAGCTGTGAACAGACACTACGCCCCTGTGATTTAAATAGGGAGGGAGTGCGTGCAAACCGATGCTTTTTCAACTCAATTTTTTCTATGGACTACTAGTAGGAATTACAAAGTGATATGCTGTACCTGCTGGCACATCGTGCGTGAGATCTAATTGCCATGATATGGACTTCAGTACGTTGACCACTAACCAAGTTGTGGGTGATATCTAATTCACATTATCTGGTCTTCAGTACGTTGACCACTAACTAAAAGGGTAGGCAGCATGCACGTATTACTTAGAAAAAAAATAGAATTATTGGGCCTTCCACAAGACCTTAGCATGAAGATCTCTATAGATATCTCTCAAACTTTGAGTATTACAGAGTTACTTTAGATTGTTTTACATAATTATGGTGGTGGATAATAGTTTAGAAAACGGTAGATTTAATGGCTATCATTGTCAAGGATGATTAGACACTACTGAATAGATGGCATAATTTTGTAACTTAACAGAATTTATAAGATTTACCCTTTTTGGCTTTTCATGAGGAATTGAGTATTAATGTGGAGGAATATTTAGAGCATGATGTTTGTAACTTAAGAGAATTTATAAGATTTACCTTTTTTTGGCTTTTCATGAGAAATTGGGGGATTAATGTGGAGGAATATTTAGAGCCTCCAAGTAGTAATACTGAGATATGTGTCTTTTAAAAACAATCCTATTTCTTATGGCTTGTAGATATATAAAAAAAAAGGTGTAGAAATTTTGCATAAAATATAGATACCCTTAATCCAAACAGGTGCCTTGGCCTTCACGCTCAATTAAGCACTCAGCCTTATGCATGTAAAGGATTATTTCTTATCTTTTGGTAGTTTCAAGATTCAAAATGGAAATTGAAGCAAATTATATTTTGGCAAGATTATTTTTTGGATTGGTGATAAACCTTTGATGTTGGCTTACCCCACACTATACATAATTGTAAGATGGAATTTTTTTTTGAACGAACTGGTGCTGACAATGCCTATTTCTATTGATATATAGCAGAATGTTAGAAGGAAGTTTGCAACAGTGGGTATTGTGCTAAATTGAGTCCCTCTTAATAATGTCTCTTTTCAGAGAACTTTGGTAGGAGACAATCTAGCAACTTGGTTTGAATCAGTTTCAAGGGTGCTGAGGTTAGCTTGAATGATGAGGACATTTTTAAGTGTGATTTGCATAATAACAGCAAATTCATAATTCGATCAATGCATAATGCACTTATTCAGAACAATACCAAGAAATGTAATCTTTAGAAAGTGAGAGTTCCTCTCAAGATTAAAGTTTTCTTATAGTATTTGAATTAAGGGGTGATTGTAACTAAAGATAGTTTGGCTAAAAGACACTGGCAAGGAAGCACTAAGTGTGTTGTTTTTGCAAAGCTAATAAAACTATTCATCACTTGTTTTTTTAATTACCATGTGTCTAGCATCATTTGGAATACCATTTTTCAACCGCTTTGTAATGCATGTAATGATTGGTTCAGGTTATTGTCCTGGAGCCTTTTAGCGGTTTGGTTGGATGTTTCCCAATCCAATTGAAGCTTAGATTAATCTCCTTTTGTTGCTATTTTGTAATTCCTTTATGTGGTGTGTTGTAGCCTAAGTGCTACTTCGTCTGTAACATTATTGGATTGCATACACTCAGCGATGAGTGCATAGACCAGATTGTGTTTTCCTTTATATTAGACTAGGTTCGTGCCCGTGCGTTGCTACGGGACAACTAAACTTTTTTACTAAAAACACATGGATCACAGATAAGATAACAATACTGTAAAATTAAATACTAACGTTAAAGTGATATTTAATTCAAAAATCAAAATTCGTGAAATTAATACAATCATGGAGAGCGCGGCGATGCAGGCTCACAAACTCTATTGTATGCCTCCATCGATCCCTTTCATCTTCCTATGCTTCTCGGATCCAGCTGCGTCTAGTGGGCTTTTCACATGTTCCTGGTGTGACGGGGGCGGGCGAGGTGGATCTAGCGAGCGGCATGGTGGAGGATAGATACATTCTTAACTGTGCGCACGAATCTAGGCTTGGCAAGTCCATGTGAAAGATTCAGGCACAACTTTTCTCTTGGGCCGCAAGGATGTGGTGCAATAGTCTCTCTTCAGGCTTTGTCGAATCTGCAAAGGAGGCAGGCTGCAGGTACACCTATGAAGCTTCAGATTCTCAAGCACAAACAGATTGAGAAATGAGAATACATGACAATCTTGTTCCAAATGTAATAACTCATGACAGTCAGCGTGAGCTTGCTAAAAATATCAAGATTGTTGAATGAATTTCATTTCTTTCAAGATGAGAATTTTTTATAGTCCCACTAAACCAATCTAATCACATATGTACATTCTCATGAAACTTAACTGCTTGTCATCTCCTCCTAAAAGTTGTATGTATACTGAACATGGCCATGCCAAGAAAGGGCAGACCCAGTGTCAGAGGCTCCTACACGAGTAGAGTCTGGGAAAGGGAATAACCGAAGCAAAGTCTTATCCCCGCAGAAATTCTGCAGAGAAACGGCTTCGAACCCAGGACCTGCTTCGAACTCAGGACCTGGTGACTCGGCGAGCTAGCACTCACCAACTGCACCAGGCATACGCCCTTCTGAACATGGCCATACCAAGATATAAAAATACCTTAGTTACAATATCATTATATTGAGCATACGAATTTATTGTACATTCGATTATTACTTTCGTGTTGCTTTGGCAGCTGGTTGTGCTCAACATCAGGCATCAGTGTATCGAAGCCAACCGTTGACTCATCCTGTAGAGTTTACAAATGCAAGCCATGCCAATAAAATTACAACAATTTAGGACAAGCCAAGGAAAAAAAAAAGACCCATCTTAGTTAACTGATAGTATGATTCCACCTTTTCGGATCTGCTCATTCTAAAAACAAACATTTTTGAAGAATTTATACATGAAAATTCTGTGGATGTTAGTTTAATTTGTTTTTGCTTTTCAGATGAAATATGATGAAATAATAGGCAGTATTCAAAGTTTTCAAATTAGTTAAGGAAACCAATTCGAACTTAGGGAGGTAATCAAAGATATGGTCTAGAATTGAGTGCCTTATTTCCTCTTTACTCTTGAGAACAATCCAAAGATAAGAGGTTGTTCAAAGGTCCAGGTCCCTCATTTTTTTTCCACATTTTGCGAAACAAAGAAAATAATAATCAGCAGACACAAACCTTGAAAATTGCTTTCTGAGTATGTTGTGTTCCTGCTCGAGCATTGTGGAGTCTGCCAAAAGAAAAAGGCGCATACACTCCATATTAATCTCCGCTTTGATAGTTTGGTTGTGTCTGGCAAAAGAAGGGTTACTTGAGAACAGCTTTGTGGCTGCTGTAGTCCTCAAACCGAATGCCATAATCCACTTGTTTCACAATAGTAACATCCATCTCCTCTGCCACATGCCCGGAGAGTGGCATAGCTATAACCCTCCAGGGCTGGCAACCATGGAACAAATTGTAGGATATCTTCAACATAATGCAAATCAATCATCACAACTAATTGAGTAAGAATGACATAAAAGAATCACAATCACAAGTTACATTCAATTATTGATAGACTAAGATCACAATAAGCATAACCTTTCCTCCATCACAATAACCATAGCCTTTCCGGATCTAAGAATATTAAGGGGATCACTAATTATTTCAACAAAATGCTTGCATATACGTATTATAGAGCAAAGAAATGATATCGACAACAAATGACAGAATGTCTACATGACCAAAAGCTGATGTAAGCATTTGAGTAAATTCCATGCTTCTGTTATATTAGTTGTGAGGAAGCTAACCAATGTTAATGCCAAATTACAAAGATGGCATCCAATCTGTACATAAAAAACAAAGAGGTCATCCATTGTTTCCATTTTTCATGAACTCTCGAGACGATACAATGACACATCAATATGTAGATTACCAGTGTTTGTTTTGATATTTCCAAGCAGCCGATCGATCCATTCAGTTTCTATTCATGATGCCAACTGCAAATTTAAAATTAGCATCAGGCCTATGAGACAGCTTTTCCAATGCTCAGATTGATCAAAAGATAAATTTTTATATAAAAAGATAAGTACATTGGCATTTCCTTTGGTGACAATATGTCAAAGAATTTGGCAATGATCTGAATGGAAAAATTACACATGGAGTCGTACATTCAATTAAATCTGACAAACTTCTATGAGGAATACTTCTAAGAAATTTGCTGTTCCAACAAAAGCTCACCGAAAAATAAATATACATGGCCAAAAAATTTCAACACAAACCTGAAAAAACACTGCATTTGATACACAAACATTGCTTGTTCATCCTAAGAAAAAAATAAAACAAATAATAGGATCAGTTTAATTACTGATTCTTGACCTGTCATTTGATCTGAACGGAAAAATTACACATGGAGCTCACCTTATCTGAATAAAATCCAACAGGCTCAGATCCTTGATCTGTCATGCTGATAGTTGTAATTACTGATTCTTGTAACTATATTTTCTCAATTTAGTCTTGTGTTTCAGAGTAACTTTAGTTTCAGGCTTTGTCTACCACTGTTCACTGTCCGACAAAATCAATGCATACAATGAAGTTATTATAATTTTGTCAAACAATGAAGGGAAGTCATTAGAATAAGCAAATGGCATACAATAAAAATAAAAGAAGATTCTTCAGTTTGACTATAACACATATCAGTATCAGATACAGATAGATATTATGCAGTACAGATGATAGCACACATACAGACCTGTAATAGTGGACAGATGGCTGTTATGCAATACAGATGAATGCAAATGAGCTCAAAAAATTTGTGCCAGTAATAATGAACTACCATCAGAACTTCATATTTCTGTGACCAAAAGAAATAGTGTGGGTATATGAAATCACATTGCCTATCGTCTCGCAAGTTAGACCGGTCTCTCCACTTCAACAGCACATAGTTGTTCAGATCAGTAGAAGCACTTGAGTTTTAAGTAGCTACAGTTCATGGACAAGTGCATCCAAGAAAAAAAAAACTAACAATATGGATATTTTGTGGATGGTTCAAGGACTCATTCCGTGCATTAGCAGCTTGTGACTCTGAATCTATGTGACACTTTTCAGTACCTGCATCTGAACTGTGAGCAGGGATTGGTGATACAGAAACTGTTATCTAAGAAAAAAGAATTGTTAACTGGTAAAACCTTCCAGAGGATCACACAATGAACAGAAACAGGTCTCTCCAATTCCAGAAGATCACCAACATGCAAAGCTCTATCAGGTTGGTGCCAGGAATGAACTTGCCATGCCGGGCAATGCAATCATCAGTAGCCACTATCCAAACCCTTGTTGAGGAACCAAATTAATTGGGGAAATCTGAGGAAAGCAGAAATGGGGGGCAGAGAGAGAGAGAGAGAGAGCAGGGATACCACAAGCATTTCTGGCGTCGCAAACTTCAGATCCACATCACGGGCTCCTGTAGCTCCGGCGTCACAGGAGCAGCGACTCGATTTGGGTGTCGTCGGCTGGGGATGGGGCGGAGCTTGAGATGCAGCCGATGGAGGCATGGCCGCCAGTGCTGGGGGCGGTGACGGGACTCATCCGTTCGGCGAGGGCAACGACGGTGTGAGTGCGACGGCAAGGGCGACAACAGCACGGGTGCGACGGGGAGGGAGAGGAGGCGGCGGCCTTCGGCAAGGGAGAGGAGGTGCCGGTGTGGGCGACCACGGGGAGAGGCGCGCGGTAGCGTACGGCGAGGGGCACGAGGGGCGAGGGATCTCGCGAGGGGGAGAGAGCGATTGGGGATTGAGCGAGGTTTCCTTCCTTTTTAGTCATCGTAAGGGGAGGTCGCACGGTAACACCAAACTAATGTCGCACCAAACAATTATCTCATTTTCGTTCTTTTTAGTTGTGGGAGAAAATGAGGGCTTTTCCATCTTCACGCATGCTAACGACATCAGAAACTTGACAAAATAGTCAACCACGGTTGGGACAGGCCATGATGGAGGTGGCCATATAGTGGGATTTCCGTGGATGTTACGTCGTGGATTGGGCCCAATAGTAGTCCAAAGTGGATTGAACTACTGACAAAGAGATCGGCCGTAAACATTGGGGTATTGTTAAGTGGCTAAGACGACACGGCAACATGACCAGCGTCGATGACATGCGCGCGGTCTCCGCGCACCAGCCTCCGGTGCAGCACGACGATGAAGCAACTGCACGATGCTAGGTTGCTCAGAGGCAAGATCAGCTAGCTACTCCACCGTCCACCAGGCAGATTTTCATTCACAGATCGAAGAGCTCCAGGTCATTATTGGTAGTCTATAGGAGTAACGATAACTTCATGCTCTTCTTGTAAAAAGAAAGAAAGAAAGAAAGAAAGAAAAAGAAAAGAAAAAACCGTTCATGCTCTATCTTGTCCTCTGCGCGCACCGCAACGGTGGAATGGTTCGATTGTACTCTCTCCGTCCTGAAATAGAATGCATTGTAACTTCTAAAATTTGTATTGAAATACAATGCATTCTATATAATGACTATGTTTAAATTTAGCAAGGTTTGTTAAAAAGGAAGTCTTGATTTGAGAAGAAACTCTATAATTGAAATAATCTATGGGTACATGCGTTATTTGAGTGTTCCCTTAAATTGTCTTAGAATTTTTAGAATGCACTGTATTACGGGACAGAGGGAGTAGTCAGCAAGTGCTTCTCATGCAAGCACTGAAAGCGTAGTTTGGAGTTCTGAACGTCTCTCAAATTCCAACGACATCTGAATTTGCTATACGGGCCTTCTCCACATCTCTGGTGTCATTCCCTTCTCAATCTGATTGTGGTATCACCAGAAATGCTGGATATTCTTCCAATTTGATACGATCGATCCTACAACTACAAGCCAAATTGTTGCCAGCAGAAAACCGTAAGTTTTCTCAACACCAGTCGAGTTTATTTGTTATCTTCCAACCATCAGAAAGAAAAAAAAATCTTCAATCGTGTGCATCAAACAAGCTTCATTCCAAGATTCTCAACAAGCTTTTGTCTAAAAAAAAGTTTTTCAACAAGCTACCATTACGTTACAGAAAAAAACGATGCTTTGTGCAGCAGACATTGCAATGCAACAACATATTGACGGAGACAATCGTCGACACTCAAATTGGGTCTAGGCAGGTTGTAGAACCGCCCTTGCAGTTTTGGCCCAATCTCTAGAAAACTCTATGAAATGATATGAAATAGTACTGTATTGGTTTTCCAACCACATAAGACTACCCCTGCTCCATATAAATATGGAGTACATGAGAAATTGAGGTACTATTATCAATTTATATCCACTTTTTACCTTATCTCTTCCAACCCATGTTGTCCTACATGTCTCTCGACGGGATTTGTGGACGTTCTAGGTGGCCTTACCGATCTTAGAACATCCCCGTCGTGCGTCTTCTCGATGGGTCTACCCGGAAGGTGTTCATGGGTTTATTGGGTGAAGAACGAGCGTCTAATAGGCCTCACCGACCTACTGGTCGGCTTCCCGTTAGGACCTCCCCCTCACTGCGTGCTAGGCCCGTTTGCGGACTTCGGATGATCTAGCCCCTACCGGTGTGTGACCCAAATCAACGTCAACAACAATAACAATGAAAATACGGAAGTGCTAGCGCCCGAAAGTCTAGCTGCAGGAGGCATCCGGATGCTGCTCCCCATTCGAATGCATCGTGCCCACCTCGCCCGCGTAACAGGGTCGTAACAGACAGGAGCACGCACGCCTCACCCCGCTTGCGGATGCGAGCCGTGGAGGCGTCTGCCGGCCTCAGGCGCCACACAGTGACCCACAGCGACACCCCAACAGCAGTAGCAGGCAACTGCGGTAGGCCGCCGTCCCGCAGCCACCGGGGCCATTGCAGCATGTGCTCCTCCAAATCTACTTTTGAAACATCCAGTTGAAATACTTGCAACATACGACTGAAAACAGATGAAATATTTGAATCAACACATGCGTGTATAACCATAGCAACATGTGCAACATCCAGATCTACTTTTGCAACATCTAGACGAAACAACACTTGCAACATATGTATGAAACAGATGAAGCATGCATTCTATGCAGCATCTAGATATACTTCTGCAACATCCAGATGAAATACTTAAATATACATTAGAAAACAACTGAAACACTTGAAACATAAGCTTGCAACATGCGTATATTGTCATTGCAACATCTCAGGATCTACTTATGCAACATCCAGATGAAAACACTTGAAACATGAGTCTGAAACGTCTGAAACACTTGAAACACAGCGTCGACGGCATACCTGGTGCAGAACTGCGGGAGCCTCCTCCTCCTCGCTCTCGTATGAGGGCAAGCACCGCACCACCACCATGAGCATTGCCGGCGGCGTCCGCACCCACGTCCTGGCCGGTGAAAGCCCAAGTTTGGTTTTGGTAATTAATAACACCAAGTTGCTAATGCTATTGTATCAAGTGTGATTAAGCTAGACATAAGCAACATGTGATGAAGGTGTACGTGGCAAGGAGTGGTGGCCACAAGATCACAAAGAGATGATGCATGGACATGAAATGATGATCATGGTGGAGATGCACACAATATGATGGACATGATGATCCAGTAGAGGAGAAGGATCTAAGAGCGCAAGGCAAAGGTATAACCATAGGGTTTTCCTTTTGCCGGTCTAAGATGAGTAGAGAAGTGATTGACCGGATTTAGGATACATAGCCGACTATCAAGAGGGGCAATCACGGTTAGCTCGGGAATCAAGTGCCACTAGATCAATGTCTTGAGCATATGCATTATGATCTAGTTGAGAGCTAACATAACGCCTTAGAAAATGTTTGTGAAATGCTAACACACATGCACATTGATGGTGTACACTTGGTGGTGTTAGTACATTTGCGAAGGCGGTGGTGTTTGAGCGGTAGTAAGGGGTTTAGGGTTCGCTCTCCCTCCCGTCGAGCTTGCGAGCGCGGGATTCAGACGTTTTCGAGGAATTGAAATACCTATTTTCTATTGCGCCGGAGTCTAGAAAATGTGGCGAAAGTCCAAATTGTTTTTCACTGAAAAACGGTGATCGGACGCTGCACCGGACGCGGTCTCGGTTTGACCGGACGCGTCCGGTCAGTTCAACGTGGCGCGGGCACTAGGGTTTGTGACCGGACGCTGGTCTGGCCTGACCAGCGCGTCCGGTCAGTTCACCTGTGCGCAGAAGTAGAGCGCGCGACCGGCGCGTCCGGTCCCTCACGGAACCGGAGCGTCCGGTCAGGCGTCCAGAGGGGCAGAGAGCAGTGGAGTGCTGATCGGACGCGCGGCGCGTCCGGTCACGTGTGATCGGACGCGTCAGGTTTCGACGGGAGCTTACTGGAACGCGACCGGACGCTGGCACTGTCGCGTCCGGTCAAACAGTTGAGTGCGTCCGGTCAGGGCAACGGCTAGTTCTGACGCGCACTGTTTTCGCTTGTCGTGTAGTAACCGGACGCGTCCGGTCACCCTGACCGGAGCGTCCGGTCAGCACGATTTTTGCTGCGTCATCCGTAACGGCTAGCTGCGTACCCCTTCGCTATAAATAGAAGATGTTCGGGGTTTGAGGGCAACTCTTGCACATTTTGAGACCTAGAGACATCCTTTGAGCTAGAGAACAACCCCTCCACTCATCTCTTTGCTTGGTTGCACATCTTGAGTGAGATTGAGTGAGATTCAAGTGTATTGCTTGAGAGTTGCATTCTAGAGGCACTTGATCTTTGAGTTGCTGCGGATTTCTTGTTACTCTTCCGTGTTTCCCGACACAGTAGACGGCTTGGAGCAGCGGAGGTGATTGAGCTTGCAATTAGAGATTGTTGGAGCCCTCACCAAATGTTGTAAGGGGTTCTTGATCCTTCCCCGCGGGAGTTCGCAAATTGGGTACTCTAGTGGAGCTCGTGGCTTGGAGAATCCCCATCTTGTGTGCGGTTGTGCGACGCCCGCCGAGGGCTCGACTCTTGATAGTTGATTAGCTCGTGAACCGACAAGTGGGTGCATCGCCACAACGAGGAGTAGCTTGCCGGGAAGCAAGTGAACCTCGGTAAAAAATCTTGTGTCATCTCTTTGCCAAGGATTTCTCTTGTGATTGATCATTGTGATTGATTCTTCGATTGCATTACTTCTCTACATCGTTGGTATAAGAATCAAGTCACTTACTCTTTACTTTCTTGTACTAGTTCTAGTGTAGTTTGCTCAGTGTAGCCTTTATCACATAGGAGTAAGTAGCTTAGTGACTTAGTCTTGTTGGTGTGTATTAGATATCATAGCCTTGCTTCACTAGAATTGTATAGGTGGCTTGCATAGTATAGTTGAGCTAGTGCTAGAATTAGCTTAGCCATCTTTTATACTAACGTGGTTGTTTAGTAAAGCTTGTAGAATTTTAAATAGGCTATTCACCCCCCCCTCCTCTAGCCATTTGGACCTTACAAGTGGTATCGGAGCCGAGGCACCGTTTTTTTGAGGCTTAACAACCTACGGTGAAAAAGAAATGGCTCAATTAAGCTTGCACATCAACAACACCAAGAAGGCACCTCACTTTGATGGCACAAATTATGCATATTGGAAGGTTAAGATGACCGCACACCTCAAGTCAATCAATAGAGAAGTATGGAAGGTCACCGAAACAAAATTTGAGGTTGCTAATCCGGAAGCACCTACACCGGTGGAGGAGAAGAAGCTTCAATGCAATAACATTGCCATTAGTGCTCTTCATGAGGCATTAGATGACAAGACATTTGAGCAAGTGAAGAACATAGAAGTTGCACATGATGCGTGGGCCAAGCTAGAAGAAACATTTGAGGGCACCGAAGGCACAAAGACCGCTAAAGCATATATCTTGCAAGAAAAATTTTCAAGCTTCAAGATGCAAGATGATGAGAGTGTACCGGAGATGTTTCATAGATTGCAAGTCATTGTCAATGAGCTCAAGGCACTTGGTGAGAAAGTCAAGGACAACCAATTCTCTATGAAGTTCTTGAGAAGCTTGCCTAAGAGGTTTGATACATTGATCACCGTGCTAGTGAGGACTACATTGAAGGATTCAACTCCTCAACAAATTTTTCAAGAAGTGATGACCGATGATTCATATAGAGAAGATGATGAGAAGGATGAGTTGGTCAAGAAGAAGAAGAAGGAAAATGAGAAGGATGATGAGAAGAAGAAAAGTGTGGTATTCAAAGCCACCACATCCAAGGGCAAATCCAAGATTGAATCATCAAGTGATGAAGACTCAAGCTCTTGTGATAGTGATGACATTGATGAGAAGATGGCTCTCTTTGTCAAGCAATTTGGCAAATTCATGAAGAAGAAAGGCTTTCGTGCAAGAAGGAGGAAGAACTCATCCAAAAAGAATGAGCATACCATGAGATGCTTTAGATGCCATAGCAAGGACCATCTCATTGCAAAGTGTCCTTATGATAGTGATGATGAAGATGCTATCAAGAAGGAGAGGAAGAAGCAAAAGAAGAAGTAAGAAAAGAAGGAGAGCTCTCACAAAAAGAAAAATGATTCTCATGTTGCTACATGGGATAGTGATGATTCCTCAAGTGATGATGAGGATGACAACAAGAGCAAGAAGAAGGGACATGCTAGCATTGCCATCCAAGAGAAGGTCTCCCTCTTTGACACTCCATCGTGCTTCATGGCTAAGGCCGCAAAGGTATCATCCGACGATGAGAGTGATCATGATAATGCTAATGATAGTGATAGTGATGAAGAAGAATTCACTAAAGATGAACTAATCACTATGCTAGAAGATTGCACTCAACACTTTAAAGAATCTAGGAAGGAGTGCAAGGGCTTGCTTAAGGAAAAGAAAAACCTTATGCAAGAACTTGATGAGCTTAGGGCATCTTATGAGAGTCTAAAGGTAGACCATAAGAAGCTTCAAAAGTCTCACACTAAGCTTGAAGAAGCCCATTCCTCTCTAGTTGAAAAATGTGAAAACATGCCAACTAATGTTGAGAAAGCTAAAACTTGCAACATAGACATATCTTGTGATATAATTGATGAATCTTGTCATAAGCCTATTGTTGTTGCTCCCACTAACCCTTCATGTAGCTCATCCTCATCTAGTAGTGACGGTTTCACTTGTGACTCCACACTAATAGTTGAGAATGAAAATCTCAAGAACGAGGTAAAAGAGCTCAATCACACCTTAGCCAAGGCTTATGGTGGTGAGGACCGCTTGCTTATGGTATTGGGCAGCCAAAGAGCTTCTCTCTACAAAGAGGGATTGGGCTATAACCCCAAGAAAGGTAAAGCCGCTTTTGCTCCTCACAAGACTCATTTTGTGAAGAACAATGGTAGCTATTGTAAAAGTTACAAGCAAGTTGGTCACATAGAGCAACATTGTATGAACAAGAAATCCAAAGCTAATGTATCCTCAATTAAGTTTGATTCCTTCTATATACTTACCAAGGGTACAAATAGTGTTCATGCTAAGTTCATTGGTGCACCATGGATGAGCTCAAAGAAGAAAGCCATTTGGGTACCAAAGAGCTTGGTCACTAACCTTGGAGGACCCAAACAAGTTTGGGTACCTAAAAAGAATTGATCTTGTCTTGTAGGTCAATTACAAAGCCGGAGGAAGGCATTGGGTGCTTGATAGTGGGTGCACTCAACATATGACCGGGGATTCTTGTATGTTCAAATCAATTGATACAAGTCAAAATGGTGGTTTTGATGCTATCACTTTCGGCAACAACAAGAAAGGCAAGGTCAAGGGGCTTGGTAAAATTGCTATTTCAAATGACTTGAGCATATCTAATGTGTTGCTAGTTGAGAGCTTGGATTTCAATCTTTTGTCGGTGGCACAACTTTGTGATCTTGGCTTCAAGTGCATATTTGGTAGTGATGATGTTGAAGTCATAAGTGTTGATGGATCAAATTTGATATTCAAAGGATTTAGACATGGTAGCTTGTACTTGGTTGACTTCAATGATAGTGAGACACAATTGACATCATGCTTGCTTAGCAAATCTAGTATGGGATGGTTGTGGCACAGAAGGCTTGGTCATGTTGGAATGAAACAATTAAACAAACTTTTGAGGTATGACTTAGTTAGAGGCTTGAAGGATGTCACCTTTGAGAAGGATAAACCTTGTAGTGCTTGTCAAGCCGGCAAACAAGTTGGAAATACACATCCTAGTAAGAGTGAAATGATTACATCAAAGGCATTTGAGCTATTGCACATGGACTTGTTTGGGCCAACAACATACACTAGTATTGGTGGAAACAAGTGAAAGGATCAAGATGCCCAAGAGGGGGGGTGAATTGGGCTTTTCTAAAAATTAATTGCAAGAATTAAATCCTATAAGCCAGAATTCACCCCTAGTGCCTACTTGTGTTCCTAGAGTTCTACCGATAAAAGTTTTGCACCCTAGTTTCCAATCCTAGTCTAGCATGGCATTTCTAGGAAAGTAAATCAAGCAATGAATGCAAATACGAGAATGTAAATGCTTGAAAGTAAGGGCAAGGAACACGGTGATGTTTTTCCGAGGTATCGGAGAGTCGCCACTCCCCACTAGTCCTCGTTGGAGCACCCGCGCAAGGGTGTAGCTCCCCCTTGATCCGCGCAAGGATCAAGTGCTCTCTACGGGTTGATTCTTCGACACTCCGTCGCGGTGAATCGCCCAAAGCCGCTCACAAGATGAGTTGGGTCATCCACAGGCTCCGTCGGATGATCACCAAACTCCCAATCACCACCAAGCCGTCTAGGTGATGGCGATCACCAAGAGTAACAAGCTAGAACTCTCACTTGACCACAACGAGCCTAATGAGAAGGTGGATGCACACTTGCTACTCTCTAATCGCTAGTGAGGAACTCTCAAGCTTTGATTCTCAAAACACAATCCTCACTAGAGCTCTTGCACTCCCTTGCACTCCAAAGGTGTTTCTCAGCTGATGAAAGAGCAAGAGACCTCTAAAAGAGGTGGTGGGGATGTATTTATACACCCCACAGTCGAAACGAACCGTTACCTGCCAACTCAGCAAAACACGGGGTGACCGGACGCGCCGGTCCCCTGTAACGGTCGAAAAACCGAAAATCTGGCTGAGTGACCGGACGCGCCGGTCAGGGGTGACCGGACGCGTCCGATCGTGCAGGGAGCTTACTGTAACCAGAACGGACGCGCGACCGCGTCCGATCGGTGATGACCGGACGCGTCCGGTCGTCGCTGGACCTTACTGGAACGTGACCGGATGCGCCGATCACACCCAGGTCACGTCCGATCGGGTGTTTCCCCTCAAGTGACACGTGTCGGCCCTGACCACCGCGTCCGGTCCTTGCAAGGGCCGCGTCCGGTCATCAGCGCCGAAACAAAGTCACAGATTTGAGCTGACCGGACGCGTCCGGTCAAGCCGAGGACCGCGTCCGGTCAAGGGAAAAACACCCTAAACTTTCTGAAACGCGTCGCAACTTGAACCAAGTTACTTCCAACTGAACTTTGAGCTATTCTAGAGCTGCCTAGCGCTAAGTTTAACAAGTGTGCACCACACCTAAACATAGGACTCACCTAGGTCAAGCTACCCGCTCATGCTCCCCTTTATAGTACGGCCAAAAGAGAAAAACGAAGATCCTAACGACTATTCCGAATGTATCTCAACACCTCGACATCCGGAACTAACCGTCCTTAATCTTGACGTCACTCCTTTGAAAACCGAAACGATTTCCATCAAGGGGCATGAATACCATGGTGCCCAAAGCAGTTATTACCTCCATGACCTAACTTACCAAAGTTTCTGCAAAACACACGTTAGTCATGGTAATAAAGCGTTGTCATCAATTGCCGAAACCAAACCTCGGGGCCTAGATGCTTTCAATCTCCCCCTTTTTGGTGATTGATGACAACACTAAGATTCAAAAGATAGGAGTTGAGGTTTTCGAGCATGCTTGGTTCACATAAGCAAAAAGCAATAAGCACAAAGGGTTAGGAATTGCTTATGTGCCCCAAGCCAAAAGAGTGTACTCATAAGATAAGACAAAAGCATTAGTACACATAAAGATATAGCTCATAAGAAAACGGAGTAAGGCACGGAAGCACAACCTTAGAGCTATAACCAAAACAGGTGACATGGAATAACACAGTGACTAGATAAACCATTAGACTCAAAGTATCTCACAACCACATGTCACACAAATGCAATGACTAAAAAGTAAACATGATGCATGAATGTAGCACACAAAAAAGAACGACAACCCTCTAACAAAACTCCCCCTGAAACTACTCTCTCTCCCCCTTTGGCATCAACCGCCAAAAACTAGTCTAAGGATCTGACGGGGGAACAGACGGAGTCGTGTCGGGTGCCGAGGTGCGCGGAGTAATCACGAAGTGTAGAGTGTCTCCCTCGGAATCGGAGCTATCTGGCTGACCCTCTGAAGAAGCACGTGGCTGTGAAGCGGTCTGGGTCTGAGCAGCAGGAACAGGTACTGACGTAGTAGCAACAAGTGGAGCAGTCTCTGTGACCTGAGCCTGTAGCGAGCCAATAGCTGGGGGATCGGTCGAGGCAACTGACGAAGGAACTGTCTCTGTAGTGCCCGTCCCTGTCACAGGAGGAACAGCTGCCTCTGGAGCTGACAACTCTGAAGAAGTAGCAAAGGTGGTAGTGTGCGAGGGTGTCGGCTGACCAGTCAACTCGCTGTATGTGGCACTGTAATCACCGAAGGGTGTGCCTGTCAGGAGGTGAGGGCGAGGCTGGTCTGAAGGAGTAAACCCCGTCTGAATAGGCGTGTAGCTCGGGGACTGGAACGACTGTGGGACCTGCTGCTGTGGAGAGGTGAACTGAAAGCTCAGCTGTCCCTGACTCGATGGACCACTGGACTGTAAAGCAGGAGTCCGGACAGAAGCAGGCGGAGGAACCCCAACAGTGACTAGATGGCGCAGAAGGTCCAAATACTGCTGCTGACTGGCGGCACTCTATCGCTGCATCTCGTACTGCTGTCGCTGCATCTCAACTTGCTGGCGCTGGATCTCAAGCTGCTGTCGCTGGAACTCGTCCTGACGAGCCTGTATCTGTGCAAATACTGCAGCTGTGTCCTGAGCCTGTCGCTGTAACTGCAACTCCTGTCGCTCCTGTGCCTGGGTCAGCCTCTCAAGTATAGCCACCATGGCTGGGTCTGAGCGTGAGGCTGAACCAGAGCCACCGGCCTCGTGGTCGTGAGGCCGAGGAGACCGATACCTGGGGATGGGCTGGTAGTCCTCGTCAGTGCTGTCAGAGGCCTCATCCTCAGGGAGATCAGCAGGCTGAGCATCAAGATCGGCAAGCTCTGTGTAACAGAACCGCCCAATTATACGAGATTAAGTAAGAAAATCATCCAACGGACGGACAATTTACCAAACTTAAGCCCGTATAACCCGGTAGTCCGTGAAATCTCGACGGATTTCAAACCATTTCACATCACAGCCAAGATCGTAATAAGTTCAGCGATTACCTTCATAAGTTACACAGTAGCTTGCGCCACAAAATACATCGGAGTTTAAACATAGTTATTACAAACCAGTTTCAAATAAAGTAGCGGAAGCATTAGTTCAAAGCGCACACACACACACATCTTTTCCAAAATACAGTGCCAGCTCGCGATCATCTCCCACAAAAGCATCAGGCGAGGAGTAGTGAGTGACCATTGCCCATGGTCCTAGGCTTCGCCCATCGCAGGGTAGAGACAGTTGATACAATAACCATAGTACATCTGTCCATCTGCAACAAGTGGGAACAAAGCCCTGAGTACGAGAAGGTACTCAGCTAGACTTACCCGACAGAACCAAAACAAAAGACTCCAAGGATCATGATAGGCATTTTGGTGGGGTAGCTGACTCATTTGCAAGAAAAGCATTTTTAGCTTAGCAAATCATTTACAAAAGCATGTCATCTTTTAAATCTTTATTCTCCTGTCAACTATGTTTGCACTTTATGCTAAAGTAACCATGTAATTAAGCAAGCAAGGATTACCATTGATATTTAACAATAATTACCATGTCATTTTCCACATAACTATCCAAGTGTTGCATCAATATTACTACGATGAAGTAACTCAAGTCAAGTGTTCACTATCCAGTGAACGATGGCGATTCGAATCGATTATTGACCAGCTGGTAATTTATTCCTCACACAAACCTCACTCACCCGCTAAAGTGAGGTATTGGTCACCGAGTCAACCATTCAGGTAAAGTCGCGAGCTTGCCAGGAACCACATGTACCCGGGGGCCGCCCGACTGCTCTTTGGCCTTATCATCGCGCCCCCGTTTCCTGCCACTACTGCTCCGGTACAGTGCGTTGCGGGCAATCTACTCGGCCCGAATAATCTCCCGGCTTCGCGGTCGAAAGGTACTTTATCCGGCCAGCTAAATGTGAGGCATGCGTTCAACATGACCCGAGGCCCGACATCGGACGGTCCTTAATCGACACAGACGGAAGACACTACAGTCCAGAACCCTGCAAGCTTCCGTCCGGTCTCATATTCATTCCCACACTTAGTTATTCTCACATGACATTTCTTTCACATAGAACCAGGTAATCCCCTATAGCTCGCGGATGACAGGCAATCACCCGACTTCTACCGGTCTAAGCAACTAAGCAAGTATTGACCGTGGACACCAGGGTGACAAGGATCGGGTAAAACAAGGTGGAACAAGGTATAATGCAGCAACGTTTGCAAACAACTCCTAAACTTAATGCATCAGATTAAGTGAAATTAATGAATAATTCTTTGCAAACCGGGGGAGAAATGCTCCGGGGCTTGCCTCGCTCGAAGGTACTGGGACGATGGTCAGGGCACTCCGGAAGCTCTTCACCGGACTCCTCTTCGGCTTCTGCTGGCTCCGGCTCCGTCACTTCGAGCTGCTCCTCTGTGTCCTCGGGAACAACTGTCGGAACCACCTCCTGCGATCCTGTATGATGCAGAAGTATGAGTGCAACATGCATAGGTGCATTGCAGAAGTGACATGAAATGATGATGATGCGGAATGCATGTGATGTAACGGATGTATTACGTCATCGGATTATGTGGAACTTATGACTCTTCTACAAGGTAGTCTACGTCATCCAAGAACATGTACTCGGAAACTACCAACACTAGTTTCTACCATGCAAGAGTATTTGAAAATCGAGAGGCTTCAAAGATACACCAAAGTATAATTTTCCAACTAACTTTGCATTAAGAATAAATAGAAAACCTAATTAGTCCTAAGGTTGAACAGCAACACATGTTTTAGTAGCTCAGAAAAATCTTATAAAATTACAGTGGATTACTAATATCAAGAATAGCTTGACATAAAATTTTTACTGCATTTGGATAACTAGAACTGCCTACACAAAAATAACAAACTAGGGCCTAAAATAGATATTTTAAATACTTTACATTATGAAAAGTATCAAACAACAGATTTAGGAATTTTTCTACTATCTACTACCTAAACAAACACTATGGAAAAATTATCACTTGCATGTTTTATTCAAATTTATTTAAATAACAAAAATAACAAATATTGGTAATAAAAAGCATTTGAACTGCAACTACAAATTTTTATACAGAACACCCAAGCTATAAAATTTTCCTAGAAAGTACATGACACAAACAGATTAATAAATTTGGAATCATATTTTTCTGACTTTTCTAGGATTTATTAAGTATTTATCAAGAAAATAGCCATTTTACTATTTAATTATAAACTCTACAGAAAAGTACATCAAATATGACATGCAACAATTTTACATCATAGATCTGGTCCCAAAGAGTCCATAGAAATTTGTTTCATCAAATTTGGAGCTAAAATGAGCAAGTTACAATTTTTCTAAAGCATTTATACATTTTCTGAAAAATCAATTTCAAAAATCCTTTTTAACTCCAGCCGCTGAACTGCTAGACGCACCCGGCGATCTACACACGCGCGCGCACACAGAGACAGACAGGCGGGCCCGCGGGTCAACCGGGTCCCACGCGTCAGCCGCTCCGAGTCAAGGAGGGCGCTGACCGCGCGGATCTCGACGACGGCGAGGTCGCCGGCGACGAGGTCACCACCGTCGTGATCCCCAAGGCGAGGCGGTCCCGTTGAGACCATTGGCATGACCGGAGGAGCTCGAAATCGAGCTTGCCACCGGCCATGGCGGCTCGGCGGTGCTGCTCACCGGCGGGAGCACTTCTCCGGCCATGGGGCGGCACGGGAGATGGTGTCCGAGCACCGGGAGGAGGAGGCGAACAAGATGCTTGCACGAGTGAGGGAAAAGAAGAGGCGGAGGCGGGGTTTCCACGGAGCGGAGAACCACGGTGAGCTCGGCCGGAACTCCGGCGAGCGATTGGCGTGGCTGTGGAGCTTACCGCGGGAGATGGAGGTGAGCACGGGTTGCGCCAGAGAGAGAGGAAGCTCGGGGCGAGATGGAGAGGTCTGCGGTGGCCGGAGCTCGTCGGAACGCGCGCGTCCGGCGAGCGCGTGCGGTGGCGGAGGCGGAAAACGGCAGCCGCGCTCGGTGAACAAGCGAGGAGGCAGAGCGGAGGGAGGAATGGCGAGGCGCTGCGGGGGGGGTTAAGGCGTGGGCGCTCGCGCTGGTGGGGGCGACCGAGCGCCACCCGGCCGCTGTGGCCGGCATGCGGCCGCCACGCGGCGCGCGTGCTCTGCCGGAGCGCCAGCGCGCGCGGGCGAGGGCGCGGGCGGAGGGAGAAGGCCGGCTGGGCCTGGGCCGAGGCGGGGCAGCGCGGGCGCGCGCGCGCGGTGAGGCGGGCCGGCTCTGGCTCTGGGCCGAATCGGTGGCGGCGGCCCGCGAGGAAAAGAAACGAAATTTTGATTTTCGATTTTCAAATTTAAATGCATTTCAAACTTCAAACCCAATTTTGAACAAGAAGAAAGCATTTTATGGATTTGGCCCAAAAATAAAAGTTGCTCAAAATTGAATTCTCTACAACTTTGATTAAGGGGCCATTTCAAAATTCTTAATAGATTTTAAATGACAAAATAAAAGCTAAATTAGGGAATAGTTTTGAATATTTTTCATAATTATTTTTGAACAAGTTTTTGACCAAATTTGAGCTCCAAAATTTGAACTAAGGTTCCAAGTGATGTAAGAATTATGGTTGCAAGGCTTTTGATATAAGATGATTATCATATTATTATAGTCCATTAAATATAGCATGTTTAAGCTTTTATTTTAATCGAATTATACCATTATCATACATGATTATAATGATATGAATGCTATGCAATATGATTGCCATGCAAAAATGCATTGCGTAACACCGGAGTGTTACAGCCCTCCCCTCTTATAAAAATCTCGTCCCGAGATTTGGGTTACGAACCATTTATTATAAAAATCTTCATAGGCGTTCTTTAAGTATTCACCCGTTTCCCAAGATGCATCCCCTTCATCGTGATGACTCCATTGTATCTTATACGTTTTCACCACACTGTTTCGAGTAGCCCTTTCCTTGGTATCCAATACTCGAACTGGTTGCTCACGATACACCAAATCTGACTTTAGTTTTATGCCTCGAGGTTCAATCCGTTCCTCTGGAACGCGCAAACATTTCTTGAGATGTGATACATGAAAAACTGGGAATATAGCACCCATTGACTCTGGTAATTCCAATTTGTAAGCCACAGGACCCTTCCGTTCCAGGATTTTATAAGGTCCCACAAATCTGGCGGCCAGCTTTCTGCGCACACCAAACCTTTTCTTTTTCATTGGCGTAACTTTTAGATAGACATAGTCACCAACTTCGAACACAAGCGGTCTCCTTCTCTTATCTGCATAACTTTTCTGACGTGACTGGGCTGCTCTCATATTCTGCTGGATGATATGAACTTTCCTTTCGGCTTCTTCTACGAAGTCAATACCATAATACCTTCTTTCTCCGGGCTCAATCCAGTTTAACGGTGTTCTACACTTTCGGCCATACAAAGCCTCAAAAGGTGCCATCTTGATACTCTCTTGATAGCTGTTATTGTATGAGAACTCTGCTAATGGTAACCATAACTCCCATGAACCTCTGGAAGACAACACACAAGCCCTTAACATATCTTCTAGAACAGCATTAACTCTCTCAGTTTGACCATCTGTTTGAGGATGATAGGCAGTGCTACGAATCAGACTAGTCCCCAAACCTTTGTGCAAGTGCTCCCAAAAGTGAGCAGTGAACTGTGACCCTCTGTCAGACACTATAGTCTTTGGTATGCCATGCAACCTCACAATCTCCGCAATATACTTCTCAGCATATTGAGGTGGTCTATATTCCGTTTTGACAGGCAGAAAGTGGGCTGTCTTAGTAAGACGATCCACAATTACCCAAATGGAATCGTGACCTTTTTGAGTAGTGGGTAGACCCGTGATAAAATCCATACTTATGTCATCCCACTTCCAACTTGGTACTGACAAAGGTTGTAGCATTCCGGCAGGCTTCATGTGAATTGCTTTTACTCTACAACATGTGTCACATCTGGCCACATACGCTGCAATTTCCTTCTTCATCTTGATCCACCAATAACGAGGTCTTAGTTCTTGATACATTTTACTGCTGCCAGGATGAATAGACAATTTAGAGAGATGAGCTTCATCCAAAATTTTATTCTTAAGCTCTCTATCCTTTGGAACAACAAGACGGTTGTCGAACCACAACACATCCTGCTCATCCACCCTGAAGTGTTTCGAGGGTTCTTCTTGAATCTTCTTTTTGATGTAAAATATCCCCTTGTCTGTTTTCTGACCTTCTATAATCTTGCTCTCTAAGGAACAACTGACCTGAATACTTTGTAGCACAGCAGGGTGCATTAGATCGAAACCATCTTCAAGCAAGGGTTGCACATTCAGACAATGTGACTTTCTGCTTAAAGCATCGGCTACCACATTGGCTTTCCCAGGGTGATACTGTACATTCAAGTTGTAGTCCTTGATCAGCTCTAACCATCTCCGCTGTCTCATGTTCAATTCTGGTTGGGTGAAAATGTACTTGAGACTCTTATGATCGGTGAAAATGTTGCACACGTTACCCAGTAGATAGTGTCTCCAAATCTTTAAGGCATGCACTACAGCGGCAAGCTCAAGATCATGTGTCGGGTAATTGATTTCATGTTTTCTCAACTGTCGGGAGGCATAAGCAATGACTCTTCCTTCTTGCATTAGCACACACCCTAGTCCTGTTTTTGATGCGTCACAGAACACATCAAAAGGTTTCTCGATGTCGGGTTGTGCAAGAACTGGAGCAGTGGTCAACAGTTTCCGCAAGGTATGGAAAGCTGTCTCACACTCCTCTGTCCACGCAAACTTGTGATCTTTCTGTAACAGACTTGTCATAGGCTTGGCAATCTTCGAGAAGTCTGGGATAAAGCGGCGATAGTAACCAGCTAAGCCTAGGAAACTCCTGACTTCTGACACTGTGGTTGGAGTCTTCCAATCCATAACCTCTTGCACTTTACTCGGATCTACAGAAACTCCATTCTCAGATAGGATATGACCGAGGAAAGGAACTTTCTTTAACCAAAATTCACATTTGCTGAACTTAGCATATAACTTATGATCTCTCAACCTGGTCAAGACAATTCTCAGATGCTCTTCATGCTCTTTCTCGTTTTCAGAGTATACTAGAATGTCATCAATGAAGACAACTACAAACTTATCCAACTCCGGCATGAAAACCGTATTCATCAGATACATAAAATATGCAGGAGCATTTGTTAGTCCAAATGACATAACAAGATACTCGTACAACCCGTATCTGGTAGAAAAGGCGGTTTTCGGAACATCTTGAGGTCTAATCTTTATCTGATGATACCCAGACCTTAAGTCTATCTTGGAGAACACTCTGGCTTTAGCTAACTGATCAAACAGAACATCAATATGAGGCAAGGGATATTTATTCTTGATGGTTACAGCGTTAAGAGGTCGGTAATCCACACACATCCTTAGAGTACCTTCTTTCTTTTTCTTTACAAACAAGGCAGGACATCCCCATTCAGACTTACTTGGGCGAATAAACCCCTTTTTTAATAACTCTTCCAACTGTTTCTTCAACTCAGCTAATTCATCCGGAGGCATCCGATAAGGTCTCCTTGAAATTGGAGCCGTCCCGGGGATCAACTCGATTCCGAACTCAACATCTCTATCTGGAGGAAGGCCAGGCAACTCGTCTGGAAACACATCCGGGAACTCACATACTACTGGGATCTGATGGATAGGAGTAACTTCCATGGCACAGGTCACACTCACAAGATCTGTTCTTTTAGGTAATGGTACCTGAAAAGTACCCTCTGCCTGGGGATCTTTAAGGGTAAGCATCCGACTGCTTGTATCTATGACTGCTTCCCAGTCTTTCATCCAGTTCATTCCTATTATTACATCCAAAACTAGTCCAGGCATAACTACCAGGTTCACTCGGAACTTCCGACTACCTAACTCAAGGGTTGCCCCTCTAACCATCTTATTGGTTAACACATCAGCTCCTGCTGAACTTATGCGATAACCATAACTCAATTCTGTGCATAGTTGTTCATGCTTCCGTGCAAATGCTTGACTCATGAAAGAATGCGAAGATCCAGAATCAAAAAGAACAACTGCAGGGTGATGGTTCACAAGAAACTTACCAGCAGTTACAGGCTCTCCCTCAGGAACTTCATCAATGGCGGTGTGGTGTACACGAGCATTGTAAGTCTGTTGCTTCTTTTTAGGCGGATAAGGGCAGAACTTGGAAAAGTGGCCTGGCTGACCACAGTTGTAGCAGGGCCCTTTCACAGTACCAGCAGACCCTATAGCTCCCTTGGAGTTGCTCTGTTCTGCAGCTGCGCTGGTCTTTGTTGGCGGCACTGCGATCTTCTACGGTTTCTGTGGCCCCTTGTAATTCTGGGTTTTATGTTGCGGCGGCCTGAACCTCGCACCAGGTGCAGACGGATGATAAGATGAACGATTGGCAGGGACACTCTGGACTGGGATGGTCCTGACTCGAACACTCTCTTGCGATTCTTGGATGCGGTGTAAGCGTTATTGTTCTTCTCTTGCTTCAAACAGTCACTGATAAAGTCGTTGAATCTGTTGCGGGTATTGGTACCCACATGCTTCATCATCTTCGGACTCAACCCTCTCTTGAAACTAGCAATCTTCTTTGCATCTGTGTCAACCATGTCTGGAGCATAGCGGCACAAATTATTAAAGGCATGCAGATACTGTGTCACCGTCTTGGTACCCTGATTCAAGGCTAAGAACTCTCCAAGCTTCATCTCAACCAACCCTGGGGGAATATAAACTCCCTTAAAAGCTTCAGTGAAATCCCTCCAAGAGATCTGGGCATTAGGAGGAAAAGTACTGCGGTGATGCTTCCACCACATTCCTGCTGGTCCTTGTAACTGATGTGCAGCATACTCTACTTTCAGAACTTCTGTCATCCTTAACACACGGAACTTATCTTCCATAGTGTTAATCCATTCTTCGGCATCAAGTGGCTCTGCTGCTTCTTTGAAAATAGGTGGCCTAGTATCCATGAAATCCTTGAAACTGCTGTACTGGTTCACTCCATGGCCACCACCTTGATTATTTCCTCTTTGAACATTTTCCGCGATGGTACGCAGAAAGTCTTCCATATTCCTCTGTGATTGTTCAGTACTGCGTTGACTTCCAAGAAACTGTGTGAAGAACATTTCTGCGGTGAGCGGCGGAGGAGGGGGCAAATGTGGTTCTGGACGTGGTTCCTGGTGGTTGACATTGTTGGCACCACTTCCACCAGCTCCTGCACCATTGCCACCAGTCTCAGCGGCTTCATACGTAGCACGACGAGTGTTGGCCATCTGCATATTTCAGCAACAAGCACAATTGAGTGAAGTTGTAAAATTATGTCCGAATGAACAATTATGCCATACTGAATTCATTGGAGAGAACAAGTCATACAAGAAAACAGAGGTGCAATAATTTCATTCTAATTAAACAACAGCACCAATTAAGTTACTTTAAAAGCAACATCGCGTTCCATACAACCACGTTGCCAGCATACATACACTGGACTTTTATGCGTTCGGGTATCGCATACACAACCAAACTCCAAAAGATCGTCAGTCTCAAGGTCGAACAGGATACATCATGATACATGAAAACCAAAAGAAGGCCATCGCGTTATGCCTAGCTACCAACGCAGGACACTATCCTACTCCTCGGGGCCATCGTCGATGTCGGAGGCGTCGCCCTCGCTACCCTCAGCTGCAGCGTCGTCGTCGATGTCCATCTGAGCGGCGTTCGGAGGAGCATACGGGCCCATCCCGTTGTAGAGGGCATGGAACTCTTCATGCAAGTTGGCATTGTACTCTTCTAGCTCCTCGACCCTCTGCCTCAGAAGGTCTCTCTCGTTCCAGGCTTCATTCCTTTCCTGTACTAGCTGCTCCAACAGGCGATCTGCATTCCTGTTGGCCTGAGTTAGCCTCTGCACCTGCTGCAAGGAACTCTCGCCTCTCTCGAGAGCTCGGTCCCGCTGCAAGCTCATATCAGCCAACTGCTCCTGCAAGCTAGCTATGGCACGCGCTTGCTTTTTCTTCTGCTTCCTTGCTTCAAGCCGATCATCACCACGTAGGCCAGTCAAGGTCCAATAGGTATTCTCCAGACCTTGGTATGCTCTGATGGCTGCATACATGGCACTCATGGTGTGATTGTCACTAGCCCGTCCTTCACTGGGGCCTCTAACCAGGGCACTTCCTTGCGGCTGTACCCAAATGGCGTCGCGAGGATCATCTCTCGGGAAGGTACCGGCCAAAGCTGCTGCTAACTCATTGGGAAATCTGCTCATGATGTCTCGGATGACGCGAAAAGCTGCGCCCTCTGCACCCTCGACTGGAGTGCGTCCTTCGAACTCCAGATGCCAACCATCCCATTCTGGCGCATCACCAAGAGCAGGGACGGTGATCTCTACCACAGCAAGTCCATCTTCAGCTAGCTGGCTCTCGCTCCAAGAGTAAACTGGCTCTTGTCCCTCCGGGTACCCCACATCATGGAGCACTCTCCAAAGCAAGGTGGGCATGCCAAACTCGCTTAGAAAAGTGTCCGTGTTGCGGTGCTCCCGCGGGGCTAGCTGACGACGGGGTGCTCTTCCTCCAGTGGACTTGCGGGCAGTCTGCTTCGTGCGGGCCATCTGTAGCACAAGTTTTAAATTACCCGGTGAGAACATATTTTAGTTGAGGTCACTTTTATCGAAATGGGATAATCCTTTTATAAGGGGAGGAATGCATGCCATGAATGGAATGCACAAACAATATGATGCATGCACGAGTCTTACGTTCTCACAAACTTATGAAATAAAAGCATCTAACGGTGAATTCGGTGGCATACAACGATCTCTCATATACGTAACTAATTCGGTCTACACGATACGCTGTTATGTACCTGCAGAAAACTCATTTCAGCCCATTCCCCATGAATGCATGAAAGCAGTAAATCTACCTACACGCTTTACACGAATCCCCAGATGCGTGTACAACGGTAGTAACTACCCAAACACATCGTCCTATTGACGGCATCGCCTCAACGGACGGAACACCCACACATGCGACACTTTTATAAAAACATGTGTAAAACATGTAATTATCCAAGTATCATATAAGCACTTTCCCTAGATCGGCGGTGTATCCGATCATGCTCTCACAACTCACACTTACCGAAGCGTAGAGGTAACTGATCCATACATTACCACTCAATTAAGTGGCACTCATACAATAGCACGCCGTATGAGCAACGAAAAAGAAATATGGTGCAGAACCCCAAGTTAGTACTTAAATAGCCACCTAGAGTCCTTAACTGGGCATACAGGATATGACCACTGGCACACTTTTTAGTTTCAAAATCACACTTTTTAAGCAGGGTTTTGGTTTAAATACACTTATGAACAGTAATTACGCTAAACCATGCTCCGATGCCAGCTGTAACAGAACCGCCCAATTATACGAGATTAAGTAAGAAAATCATCCAACGGACGGACAATTTACCAAACTTAAGCCCGTATAACCCGGTAGTCCGTGAAATCTCGACGGATTTCAAACCATTTCACATCACAGCCAAGATCGTAATAAGTTCAGCGATTACCTTCATAAGTTACACAGTAGCTTGCGGCACAAAATACATCGGAGTTTAAACATAGTTATTACAAACCAGTTTCAAATAAAGTAGCGGAAGCATTAGTTCAAAGCGCACACACACACACACATCTTTTCCAAAATACAGTGCCAGCTCGCGATCATCTCCCACAAAAGCATCAGGCGAGGAGTAGTGAGTGACCATTGCCCATGGTCCTAGGCTTCGCCCATCGCAGGGTAGAGACAGTTGATACAATAACCATAGTACATCTGTCCATCTGCAACAATTGGGAACAAAGCCCTGAGTACGGGAAGGTACTCAGCTAGACTTACCCGACAGAACCAAAACAAAAGACTCCAAGGATCATGATAGGCATTTTGGTGGGGTAGCTGACTCATTTGCAAGAAAAGCATTTTTAGCTTAGCCAATCCTTTACAAAAGCATGTCATGTTTTAATTCTTTATTCTCCTGTCAACTATGTTTGCACTTTATGCTGAAGTAACCATGTAATTAAGCAAGCAAGGATTACCATTGATAATTTACAATAGTTACCATGTCATTTCCTCATAACTATCCAAGTGTTGCATCCATATTACTACGATGAAGTAACTCAAGTCAAGTGTTCACTATCCAGTGAACGATGGCGATTCGAATCGATTATTGACCAGCTGGTAATTTATTCCTCACACAAACCTCACTCACCCGCTAAAGTGAGGTATTGGTCACCGAGTCAACCATTCAGGTAAAGTCGCGAGCTTGCCAGGAACCACATGTACCCGGGGGCCGCCCGACTGCTCTTTGGCCTTATCATCGCGCCCCCGTTTCCTGCCACTACTGCTCCGGTACAGTGCGTTGCGGGCAATCTACTCGGCCCGAATAATCTCCCGGCTTCGCGGTCGAAAGGTACTTTATCCGGCCAGCTAAATGTGAGGCATGCGTTCAACATGACCCGAGGCCCGACATCGGACGGTCCTTAATCGACACAGACGGAAGACACTACAGTCCAGAACCCTGCAAGCTTCCGCCCGGTCTCATATTCATTTCCACACTTAGTTATTCTCACATGACATTTCTTTCACATAAAACCAGGTAATCCCCTATAGCTCGCGGATGACAGGCAATCACCCGACTTCTACCGGTCTAAGCAAACTAAGCAAGTATTGACCGTGGACACCGGGGTGACAAGGATCGGGTAGAACAAGGTGGAACAAGGTATAATGCAACAACGTTTGCAAACAACTCCTAAACTTAATGCATCAGATTAAGTGAAATTAATAAATAATTCTTTGCAAACCCGGGGGAGAAATGCTCCGGGGCTTGCCTCGCTCGAAGGTACTGGGACGATGGTCAGGGCACTCCGGAAGCTCTTCACCGGACTCCTCTTCGGCTTCTGCTGGCTCCGGCTCCGTCACTTCGAGCTGCTCCTCTGCGTCCTCGGGAACAACTGTCGGAACCACCTCCTGCGATCCTGTATGATGCAGAAGTATGAGTGCAACATGCATAGGTGAAATGCAGAAGTGACATGAGATGATGAAGATGCGGAATGCATGCGGTGTAATGAATGTATTACGTCATCGGATTATGTGGAACTTATGACTCTTCTACAAGGTAGTCTACGTCATCCAAGAACATGTACTCGGAAACTATCAACACTAGTTTCTACCATGCAAGAGTATTTGAAAAATCGAGAGGCTTCAAAGATACACCAAAGTATAATTTTCCAACTAACTTTGCATTAAGAATAAATAGAAACCCTAATTAGTCCTAAGGTTGAACAGCAACACATATTTTAGTAGCTCAGAAAAATCTTATAAAATTACAGTGGATTACTAATATCAAGAATAGCTTGACATAAAATTTTTACTGCATTTGGATAACTAGAACTGCCTACACAAAAATAACAAACTAGGGCCTAAAATAGATATTTGAAATACTTTACATTATGAAAAGTATCAAACAACAGATTTAGGAATTTTTCTACTATCTACTACCTAAACAAACACTATGGAAAAATTATCACTTGCATGTTTTATTCAAATTTATTTAAATAACAAAAATACAAATATTGGTAATAAAAAGCATTTGAACTGCAACTACAAATTTTTATACAGAACACCCAAGCTATAAAATTTTCCTAGAAAGTACATGACACAAAAAGATTAATAAATTCGGAATCATATTTTTCTGACTTTTCTAGGATTTATTAAGTATTTATCAAGAAAATAGCCATTTTACTATTTAATTATAAACTCTACAGAAAAGTACATCAAATATGACATGCAACAATTTTACATCATAGATCTGGTCCCAAAGAGTCCATAGAAATTTGTTTCATCAAATTTGGAGCTAAAATGAGCAAGTTACAATTTTTCTAAAGCATTTATACATTTTCTGAAAAATCAATTTCAAAAATCCTTTTTAACTCCAGCCGCTGAACTGCTAGACGCACCCGGCGATCTACACACGCGCGCGCACACAGAGACAGACAGGCGGGCCCGCGGGTCAACCGGGTCCCACGCGTCAGCCGCTCCGAGTCAAGGAGGGCGCTGACCGCGCGGATCTCGACGACGGCGAGGTCGCCGGCGACGAGGTCACCACCGTCGTGATCCCCAAGCCGAGGCGGTCCCGTTGAGACCATTGGCATGACCGGAGGAGCTCGAAATCGAGCTTGCCACCGGCCATGGCGGCTCGGCGGCGCTGCTCACCGGCGGGAGCACTTCTCCGGCCATGGGGCGGCACGGGAGATGGTGTCCGAGCACCGGGAGGAGGAGGCGAACAAGATGCTTGCGCGAGTGAGGGAAAAGAAGAGGCGGAGGCGGGGTTTCCACGGAGCGGAGAACCACGGTGAGCTCGGCCGGAACTCCGGCGAGCGATTGGCGTGGCTGTGGAGCTTACCGCGGGAGATGGAGGTGAGCACGGGTTGCGCCAGAGAGAGAGGAAGCTCGGGGCGAGATGGAGAGGTCTGCGGTGGCCGGAGCTCGTCGGAACGCGCGCGTCCGGCGAGCGCGTGCGGTGGCGGAGGCGGAAAACGGCAGCCGCGCTCGGTGAACAAGCGAGGAGGCAGAGCGGAGGGAGGAATGGTGAGGCGCTGCGGGGGGGTTAAGGCGTGGGCGCTCGCGCTGGTGGGGGCGACCGAGCGCCACCCGGCCGCTGTGGCCGGCATGCGGCCGCCACGCGGCGCGCGTGCTCTGCCGGAGCGCCAGCGCGCGCGGGCGAGGGCGCGGGCGGAGGAGGGAGAAGGCCGGCTGGGCCTGGGCCGAGGCGGGGCAGCGCGGGCGCGCGCGCGCGGTGAGGCGGGCCGGCTCTGGCTCTGGGCCGAATCGGTGGCGGCGGCCCGCGAGGAAAAGAAACGAAATTTTGATTTTTGATTTTCAAATTTAAATGCATTTCAAACTTCAAACCCAATTTTGAACAAGAAGAAAGCATTTTATGGATTTGGCCCAAAAATAAAAGTTGCTCAAAATTGAATTCTCTACAACTTTGATTAAGGGGCCATTTCAAAATTCTTAATAGATTTTAAATGACAAAATAAAAGCTAAATTAGGGAATAGTTTTGAATATTTTTCATAATTATTTTTGAACAAGTTTTTGACCAAATTTGAGCTCCAAAATTTGAACTAAGGTTCCAAGTGATGTAAGAATTATGGTTGCAAGGCTTTTGATATAAGATGATTATCATATTATTATAGTCCATTAAATATAGCATGTTTAAGCTTTTATTTTAATCGAATTATACCATTATCATACATGATTATAATGATATGAATGCTATGCAATATGATTGCCATGCAAAAATGCATTGCGTAACACCGGAGTGTTACAAGTAATTCTACCAAAATGATGCTAAGGTGTAAGAAATGGACATTTGAAGCATGTACCAATCGGAGTTGCCTTTTACACCATCCTTAGCATCATGAAGTAACTAGACATCCATCAAAACTCAAGAATCCCGTGAGATCAACATTATATGTAAAGGTTCTTGGACCACTTGTAAAAACTTTAGGCATGTCTAGATACCACGTGTAAACTATTCCTATGCATGCTAGTAGATCATTTCATCATCCAAGATCTATACTAGCATTGCATCACACAAGCATGTATATTGACTTTAAATACATGTGCAATGAGCAAGTCATATGAAAATGCACAAACAAATGCAACAACTTTGTTTATGAGCTTGCTCCCCCTACTTGTGTGCATCAAAAATTTTATTTTACCCCTTTATCATGTTGAATCATCTTTTTCTCTCCCCCTTTGTCAATAACTTACCCAAAAATGGGATCAAATTGTGGAGAGAAGAAAAAAAAGTTTGATGGAGTAGGTTAAAATTTATCAAATTTGGTTCAACCTAGAACACTTGCCAAAGATATTTAATTTGATTTGAACCAAAGACAAGCTTCTTCACACCTCCTAATAAGGGTTATCTTGCCTATGTTGAATTAAACACATATAGCAAATCTTCTAGATTCAACACTAGGTGTGCAAGCTCACAAACATGTCATATGCCACCACTAGATCAAAACAAACATAGAGGCAATAGTGGTAACATATATCCATCAAATTCATTTGATTTATCATGAATGCTCATGCATACCACTTAATATGTCTACATGCTCTAGCAAGTCCTTAGCATAGGATGAATGACATGTCAATCAACTTTACCTTGCAATGTCGAAGAAGAGGCATGTCAATAAGTGGGTGGGGTGCATTCAACTCATGTTTGAGAAATCAAGAATGTTCAATTCATTCCTTAGCTTGCAAAACCTCTTTTCATCAAGTGGCTTAGTGAGAATATCGGCAAGTTGATCATCGGTGCCAACACTTTCAATGCAATATCTCCCTTTTGTTGATGATCTCTAATGAAATGATGCCTTATGTCAATATGCTTTGTTCTTCCATGTTGAACCGGGTTTTGTGTCATCTTGATTGCACTTTCATTATCACATAGCAATGGCACATTCTTGAAGTTGAGGCCATAATCCTTCAAAGTTGATTTCATCCATAGTAATTGTGCACAACAACTCTCCGCACTCACATATTCGGCTTCAGCGATAGAGATTGCCACACTATTTTGTTTCTTTGAGGACCATGACACAAGTGATCTTCCAAGTAATTGACATGTGCCACTTGTACTCTTTCTATTGATCTTGCAACCCCCATAGTCAGAGTCTGAATATCCAATCAATTCAAACTTTGACCCCTTGGGATACCATAGTCCAACATCTCTTGTTTGCTTCAAGTACCTCAATATTCTCTTTGCGGCCGTGAGATGACTTTCTCTAGGTGAGGCTTGATATCTTGCACACATGCAAACACTAAACATGACATCCGGCCTTGATGCGGTGACATAGAGTAGACTTTCAGTTAAAGACCGATATTCCTTTTGATTCACCATATTGCCATCAAGATCACTATCTAAATTGCCATTTGTACCCATTGGAGTTGAAATTGGCTTTGCATCTTTCATTCCAAACTTCTTCAACATGTCCCTTATGTATTTCCCTTGACTCAAAAATGTCCCATTCTTCAATTGCTTGACTTGGAGACCAAGGAAGTAGCTAAGTTCACCAATCATAGACATTTCAAACTCTTTGGCCATCATAGCACCAAATTCTTCACAATAAGCTTGATCGGTTGATCCAAAGATGATGTCATCAACATATATTTGCACTATGAATAGATCATTCCCAATCTTCTTGGTGAATAGAGTTGTATCAACCTTGCCCATCTTGAATCCCTTAGAGAGAAGGAAATCCCTTAGCCTCTCATACCATGCTCTAGGTGCTTGCTTTAAGCCATATAAAGCCTTCTTCAACTTGTACACATGGTTGGGTTTCTTGTCATCTTCAAATCCGGGAGGTTGCTCAACGAAGACTAACTCATTGATAATCCCATTGAGAAATGCACTTTTGACATCCATTTGATATAGTTTGATGTTGTGTGCACAAGAATAAGCCAATAGAATCCTTATTGCCTCCAATCTTGCCATAGGAGCATATGTCTCATCATAGTCAAGACCTTCAACTTGAGTGTAACCTTGAGCAACTAGTCTTGCTTTGTTTCTCACTACAATGCCATCTTGATCTTGCTTGTTTTTAAACACCCACTTGGTTCCAATCACATTGTAGTCATTTGGCCTTTCTACCAACTCCCAAACATCATTTCTTGTGAAATTGTTAAGCTCTTCTTGCATAGCCATGATCCAATTGGCATCCCTCAAAGCTTCTTCTATCTTCTTTGGTTCTATGGTTGACACAAATGATGCATGATCACAAAACATAGCCAATCTTGATCTTGTTTGCACACCACTTCTAATATCACCAATAACACTATCAATAGGGTGATCTCTTGCAACATGTTGTGGTTAGAGTACTTGCACTTGATTGCTTGAGCTTGGTTGATCACTTGATGTATCTTGATGAGATGAACTAGTACCATGATCTTGCACTTGAGAGTCACTAGCTAGCTTGAACAGAGAATTGAGCACTTGATCTTTATCATCATCTTGAATATCAATTACTTGCTTTGCTCTAATGTCCCCAATGTCTATGTTCTTCATTGCTTCCACCAATTGAGTTCCACCAACATCATCTAGATTCTCTTCTTCATCTTGTGACCCATTGGTTTCATCAAATTGCACATCATGGACTTCTTCTAGAATGCCACTTGAGTTGTTCCAAACTCTATAAGCTTTGCTTGTAGTTGAATAACCAAGTAGGAACCCCTTATCACATCTCTTGTCAAACTTCCCCAATCTAGTGCCCTTCTTCAAGATATAGCATTTGCAACCAAATACCCTAAAGTAAGAAATATTGGGCTTTCTTCCATGAAGTAGCTCATATGGGGTCTTCTCTAGCAATGGATGACAATATAGTCTATTGATGTAGTAGCAAGCGGTATTGATTTCTTCATCCAAAAATGATTGACTCACATTGTACTCATGAAGCATTGATCTAGCCATATCAAGCAATGTTCTATTCTTCCTCTCAACTAGGCCATTTGATTGTGGAGTGTACTTGGCCGAGAATTGATGTCCAATGCCATAGTGATCACAAAGTTCTTCAATTCTTGTATTCTTGAACTCACTTCCATTGTCACTTCTCACTTTCTTAATTCTAATCTCAAACTCATTGTGAACTCTAGTGAGAAATGTCTTAAAGGTGTCAAACACTTCACTTTTGTCATTAAAAAAGAATACCCATGTGAATCTGTGAAGTCATCCACTATGACAAAGCCATACTTGTTGCCGCCTATGCTTGTGTATGTTGTTGGTCCAAATAGATCCATGTGCATCAAATCAAATGCTTTGCATGTGCTCATTGTACTCTTCTTTGGATGTAAGCTTCCAACTTGCTTCCCGGCTTGACATGCACTACAAAGTTTATTCTTCTCAAATTCAACATCTTTCAAACCATTGACAAGATTGTGAGTTGTAAGCTTCTTTAATTGTTTCATGCCAACATGACCAAGCCTTCTATGCCAAAGCCAACCCATGCTTGATTTGGAGATTAAGCAAGTTGTCAAAGAAGTTTCTCTAGCATTGAAGTCAACTAGGTAGAGATTCTCATATCTAAAACCCTTGAATGCCACATTTGAACCATCCACACTAATAACTTCCACATCATCAACTCTAAAAATGCATTTGTAGCCTAGATCACATATTTGTGCCACAGATAGAAGATTGAAATCCAAGCTTTCAACTAGCAACACATTGGAGATACTCATGTCATTTAATATTGCAATCTTTCCCAAGCCAATAACCTTGCCTTTCTTGTTATTGCCAAATGTGATAGAATCAACACCACTATCATTGTCATTGATTGAGTCAAACATTCTTGATGTACCGGTCATGTGTTGAGTGCACCCACTATCAATAATCCAATGCCTTCCTCTGGCTTTGTAATTGACCTACAAGCAAGTCAATGAAGCTTAGGTACCCACTTTTGCTTGGGTCCTAGTAGGTTAGTAACTAAGCTCTTTGGTACCCAAATAGCCTTCTTCTTTGGGCCCATAATTGGCGTACCAATAAACTTAGCTTGCACACCCTTCACACTCTTGGTAAGTACATAGCAAGAATCAAAAGGTATAGCATTAACAAGGTTCTTGCTTTGGTTCTTTTTATTGCAATTATGCTCTAGGTGCCCAACTTGCTTGCATCTATTGCAAAACCGACCATTGCCCTTCACAAAGTTAGGCTTTGGAGTTGCAAAGGCTGACTTGCCTTTCTTGGAGGTGTAGCCCAATCCCTCTTTGTTAAGAGAGAACCTTTGGCTACCCAAGCACTTAAGCAAGCGGGCCTCACCACCATAGGCCTTGCCTAGGGCGTGAGTGAGCTCATGCACCTCCTTTTTGAGAGTCTCATTCTCAACCATTAGTGAGGCATCACAAGTGAAACCATCACTAGTAGTGAAGGTAGAGTCGGTGGTGGTGAATGAAGAGCTACAAGAAGGGTTAGCATTTGACATGATGAAAGGTTCATAAAAGGATTCATCAATTATATCACATGTAACGCCTATATCACATGATACAACAACCTCCTTCTTTGCTTGTTGCTCAAGTAGCAATGAGTGAGCCTTTTCAAGCTTGGAATGAGCCTTACCAAGATCCTCATGGTCTTCTACTAGACTTTCATGAGTGGTCTTAAGCTCACTAAGGACTTTCTCAAGTATTGCTACTTTCATTAAAAGCTTCTTACACTCCTTGTCCTTGGCAATAGCTATGTCTCTAGTTTGTTGCATCAAGTCATATAGTTGTTCTTTAGTTGGTTCATCATCATTATTTTTATTATCATTATCACTATCATGAGCATATTCCATTTCACTTTCGTTATCACTCTCATCATATAATACCTTAGCTTCTTTAGCCATGAAGCATGAAGAGGATGAATCAAATAGTGATGGCTTCTTGTTGATAGCAATAGAAGCAAAAGCGTTGTTGGATGATTCTTCTTCTTCTTCTTCATCACTTTCCCAAGTGACCACATAGGCACCATTTTTGCCTTTCTTGAATATCATCTTGGCTTCTCTCTTCTTCTTCTCGAACTTGTCCCTCTTGTTCTTCTTCTTCTTGTCATAGGGACATTCGGCTTGAAGGTGTTCGGTGCTATCACAATTGAAGCACTTCCTTTGTTGCTCATTTCTTTTGAAGTTGTCATTTCTCTTCTTAAAGCCTCTTCTCTTGATGAACATGTGACCCATCTTCTTGACTATAAGAGCAAGTGCCTCATCATCAATTTCAAATTCCCCATCTTCATTGTTATCTTCTTCTTCTTCAATGATGGTAGCTTTGCCCTTGGAGGAGGTGGCCTTGAATGCCACGGTCTTCTTCTTCTCATCTTCCACCTTCTCCTTGTCATCAACATCTTGATCATATTTGTCATAGGTCAATACTTCACCAAGCAAATCATTAGGCTTCATTGCTTCAAGCCCATCTCTTTGCAACATCATGATCAACATCTTGAATCTTCTAGGTAAGCTCAATAGACAAAAATCTTGATCTTGAGTCTTGTGCCCTAAGCTCTTGAGATCATTGACTATCACTTGCAATCTATGAAACATTTCAATGATTGTTTCATCATCCTTTTTCTTGAAGTTCTCAAACTCACTCTTGAGCCCATATAGCTTGGCACTCTTCACAACCTTAGTGCCTTCATATGTCTCACTCAACCTTGTCCATACTTCACTAGCCAATTCCAAATCCTTGATGCCCTCAAACACTTTTGTGTCAATACCATTGTAGAGTGTATTGAGAGCCATTCTATTGCATGTTCTATTTGCTCTATCCTCATCGGTGAGATGATCGGGATCAATGATAGCAAAATCATTCTCGGTGACTTGCAATACTCTCTTATGAATAGAGCCAAGGTACATTGTTATTTTTCTCTTCCAATGAGCAAAAGAACTAACACCATCAAAGAACGGTGGCTTGCCCCCAACATTATTGAACACAATTTGAGCCATTTTTCACACCGAAGGATGTTAAGCCTTGATTGAAACGGTGACCACGGCTCCGATACCACTTGTAAGGTCCTAGATGGCTAGAGGAGGGTGAATATCCTAAAAAAATTCTACAAAAACCACTAAGCAAACTTGTTAGAATAACAAATGGTGTAAAACAAGTTTTGCTTAGCCAAAGGTTGTGATGCAAGCATCCTATGCACAAGTCTAGTAGATTATGATCTCTAGTTCACACAAGAGCTATGTCACTAATTTAACACTAGAGAACAAGCTAACAACACTACTAGCAAAGCTACCACTAGAGCTACACAAGATAATCTAGTAAAAGTAAGTGCAAGAGAGAGGATTGTGATTCTTATACTGACGGTGAAGAGAAGATGTTTTCAATCACCAAGATGATATACAATCAATCAATATTGACAACAACACAATATGAAGACCAATCACCGGGAGACAAGAGACATAATATTTTTGTTCACTCGGTGTTCACTTGTGCACCGACAAGCTACGTCACCAGTTGTGTCGACCAACACTTAGATGGTTTCCCGGTGCGACCCTCAAGTCACTTGCCCCTCAAGGCATGCCCCGCAAGGCACCGCAAGACACCACTCTCAAGTGAGGTAACTCAATGACACGCGTATTCCACTAGAGTTGCTTTTGGCGTCCCGCCGAGGAAAGCACAAGAACCTCTCACAATCAACCGGAGGTGGCCAAGAACAATCACCTTCTCTTGCCAACACCTCCAACAATCTCCAAGCCGGCTAGGAGCGGTACTCTCCAAGAGTAACAAGAAATCCACCGGCTAAACCACCCACAAGTGCCACTAGATGCCCTCAAGCTATGCAATGCACTTTGGGATCACTC
Organism: Saccharum spontaneum; assembly: GCA_022457205.1. Lineage (NCBI taxonomy): Eukaryota > Viridiplantae > Streptophyta > Magnoliopsida > Poales > Poaceae > Saccharum > Saccharum spontaneum. Next base: position 24,435,697 of record CM039605.1, on the reverse strand, counting down.
AATCTCACTTTTGATTTGCAATCAAGCAAGAGAGATGAGTGGGAGGAGAAGCTTTAGCTCAAAGGATGCACAAGAGTGTTAGAAATGCCAAGAAGCCTCCCCAAGGGCCGGCCAACGAGTATTTATAAGCATCCCATACAAATAGCGCCGTTGCCACTCCACAGAGCATTTTTCGGGACGATCGGACGCGCCGGTCAAAACTGACCGGATGCGCAGGTCAGTAGCGTGCTCCAACGGCTAGTTTTCGCGCGTATAAACTTGTATTGACCGGACGCGCAGGTCACTAACGGGACCGAATGCGCAGGTCGCAGCGAAACAGCGAATAGAGAGGTTCCAGCAAGCTCTCGATGCGACCGGACGTGTCCGGTCATCACTGACCGGACTCGCTGCAGCGTCCGGTCACTTTCGCCCGCGAAAAACACTGATCGGACGCGCTGACCGGACGCGCAGGTGCTGACCGGACGCGTCCGGTCACGAGTCCGGTCACAGACCACTCTTCGGTAAAATGGCGATATCTCTTAGCTCCGAACTCCGACTTCGATGATCTTGGACATTTTGGAAAGCTTACTCAGAGGGCTACACAACCCACTAAAGCACTTGATCCAGTTCACAATGGATCAAAGCCGTATTCCACTCCAAGAGCCATCCTAGTGTCCGGACAATACCGAAAACCTTTCTCTCTTCATCAAGTTGATCAAAATCAACTCCAACACCTTCTCCTTTGCAAATGTGCCAACACCATCAAGTGTACATCTCCATGTGCTTGTGTGTTAGCTTTTTCTCAATCATTTTCAAAGGTTTTCCAGTTAGCTCACTAGGCCCTACATGCAATGCACTTCATGAATTCACCTAGTGGCACCCGTGCGTCGAATAACCGATAAGACTTCCCCTCTTAATAGTTTGGCTATCGACCCTAAACCACTCACACCCTCTATGGTGTCTTGAGTGTAAAACAAAATGGCCCTATGGTTATACCTTTGCCTTGAGCCCATTTTGTTTCTCCAAATGATATGATCCACTTCATATCGTCACATGACCGTCTCGATCCATCGACCTTGACTTCACTTGCCCTTCACCGTTGCATCAGTTCGTCGGCGCCAAGTCTTGCTCAAGCTTCACCATCGCATGGTCCTTCGCTTCGAAGCCTCGACTTGCCCTTCACCTTCACAACCGGTCCATCGAGCCAAGCCTCTTCTTGGTCTTCACCATTTTGGTCATATGAGTCAATGTTATGTCTCATATTCAATGACCACCTTTATCTAAATCATCCACTTAGATACAAAGGTTAGTCCTAGGTTTCATCAATTAGCCAAAACCAAACTAGGGACTTTCAAAAGCGCCTGACGAAGTTATGCAGGGACTCCCCGAGGTTTGGTGAAGCTTCTCCAGGTCGTACTTGGTGCCAGGCTGCTCGGACACAAGCTTGTAATTCTTGGTGAAGACCTTTTTGAGGTCGTCCTAAGATTGGATGGAGTTCTCCCGCAGGCTGAGAAGCCAGTTGTTTGCGGACTGGTTGAGCATGACAGGCAGGTAGTTTCCCCTGATGTCTTCACTTCTGCCTACAGCTCTCACGGCAATCTCGTAACGAGTTAGCCACTAGGCGGGGTTTGCCTTGTCGTCGTAGGTGTTGACCCTGATGATCTTGAAGCCCGCAGGCCATCGGATGGCTTGGAGCCTTGCCGCAAAGGGTCGAAGTCTGGAGCCAGTGATAGGAGCGACGGGTGGTGCTCGGGGTGCAATGGGTGCTCTGTGCCCTTCATCGAACCGCTGCCGGTGTTCCAACTCTGTCTCATATCGTGCGGACTTGCTGTTCTCGATGTGACCCCATATTTCGAGATTGGCGTTGATGTGCTCGCGGACATCGTACGGGGGTTGATTCACCTCTTGATTGGTGTCGCGGTTGCTGCCCCGGCCTCCCTAGTGGCGCGGAGGGCACCCTCTTGGCGTGAATGTCCTTCGTAGTTGCCCCTAGATCCTCTATAGAGATAGGGGATGCCGGCTTGGTGTCGAGGGTGCTCAACACCTTGATGTTGACTTCCTCCGTCATGGCGGAAGCAGTGGTGTTGACACCATTTTTTGGCACGTGTCAAGATGGTTAGAGTGGGCTAATCGGCAGGAGAAGAGTTACTGTATATACTGACAGCCGATGAAAATCAGCTTGTGAAGAAGGTTGCCGATGAATGGTGGTGACCGATGAAAAGGTTGATTTAGACTCAGGCGTTGCTAAGGTTGAAGATGTTATTGCCGATGCCGATGAAGGGAGGCTTGAAGGCTGCTGTCGATGAAACAGGAAGTATGTCGATGGAAAGGAGGTCGGTGAGAATTCCATCATAATTAAGGCGGACAAGGAAATAGATAGGAGTTGATTTCCTTTTCTATGTTTGTTAGAGTCTGATTTGTATAAGAGTCATGTGTTTCCTTAGATGTGGACTTGGTGTCCTAGTCGTATTTGGTTATGTTTCAGTAGATCAGGGTATAAATATAGATTGAAGGGTAATGTAATGAGATATATCAATCAATATCAAAACCAATTTTTACTCCTATTTACATCTATTTACTTTTCAGCGACTTCGTCAATTTGCATATTTTTCCTTTTTTACGAGTTCTCATCGATTCGGTGAGCTGCATCGCTTTAGTGCGACCTTCGACGATCCTCGAGTTCCGCGTGAGTACCTCTTGGCCGTGACTTTTGGGCGTATCGCTGTTGTCAGGACCAAAGTGCTCGTATCTTCATTCTTGTATTTAACAGGTCAAATCGACTGGCACGCTTTGGATATCGATTTCAGGTATTAGCCCTTTGTGTTTGCAGATCTACTTTTGCGTCAACACATCTTTTGGCACGCCCAGTGGGACAAATCTGATCAATATGTTCAATCCTGAGATCGATGCGGGGAACATCATCACGGTATTAGAAGAAGATCTTAAGGAAGAGCAGAAGCAGGCTATGGAAAAGGCTATAGAAGAATATAGACAGCTTTGCCTGAAATCATTCAGCTTGAACAAGAGCGGACAAGTCATTCAGAACAAGATTTGCCGTTGCCTCGGCAAGTTACCTTTGACTCCAATCCGGGTAAACTTCAAGAGATGGTTAATTCTGCAGTAAATCATGCTTTGATTAATCACCCCAATGTGTTGTCCAATACTGTTCATAATGCTGTGGTTCAAACTCTCAAAGAAGGGCAAGCATCACCGCATTACGTTGGGCCTGCTTATCACCAACTAGAGCCGGCATCTGTCAATACTCCATCGGCTTCCTCGGCCGTTGTGGGTACAAAAGTTACTTCCCCTCCAGTATCAGCAGGTTTACCTAATATACAATCTACACCGATACGATCAGATCCAGTATTATCAAGAGGACGAGTTCAGCTTAATACAGATCGACATCAGCTTTGTCAGGCCATGTGTCTCAGAATAGCCAGATTCCTGCTAATTGGTGGGGATATGGTATGCCTCCTAAGTCATCTGCTTTCAATCCTAGGTTACCTCAAATGTTTGATGCAGCAGGAAAAGCTCCTATACCATCGACTGTTTCGTCGATGGCTCAAGTGCCTCAATATGCCACAGCAACTACTGTGCAACCAACTCCAGGAGGTTTCCAGATGCTTTTGGTTCAAACATCTAATTCAAGTTCATCAGCAAGCTTACTGCTGATGCAGCAAAAGGCTCCTACTATGAGTCAACATGGAGTCCAGTTCATGCCTCAAACTGGTTATAATTATCCAACATTATCAGCAATTACCAGCCATCGGCAAATTTTGTACCAATGAATTCTAATAATGGTTGGTCAGGACAGTTGCCTGTTCAACATACAGTTCAGCAAAATCAGCAGGTTGCGGGGATTCATCAAGGTCATATGCAAGCTGGTTTTCAGAATCAAGCATCGGCAGCTCAGCCAATGAATCCTTTCCAGCAGGTTAATGGACCACAAGTAACGGCATATATGCCGATTGCTGGAGATCGTGGGCCACAAAGATACGCGGAGGGATATCAGTAGGTACCTCCTGTAGAAACTCAGCCAGCTCGTCAACAAGAGGCTGATGCTTCTTGGGCCGATAAGATAGCAGAAATTATGAAGGATCAGTTTGGGATAAAGCCCAAGGTCAATACTTATTCTTATCGGACCCCATACCCTCTGGTATATGATTTAATTCCTCTCCCAAATCGGTACAAGGTACCAGATTTCACTAAGTTCTCTAGGCAAGATGATACATCAACCATGGAACATGTTAATCGCTTCATTATTCAATGTGGAGAGGCAGCTAGCAGAGATGAATTAAGAGTTCGATTATTTTCATCATCTTTGTCTGGATCGGCATTCACATGGTTTATTTCATTACCACTAAATTCTATTATTACTTGGGCTGATCTAGAAAAGCAATTTCATAAATATTTCTTTGCTGGAATCCATGAAAAGAAGCTTACCGATTTGGTAAAATTGAGACAGCGTAATGATGAATCGGTAGAAAGCTTTGTGCAAAGGCTACGAGATGTAAAAAAATAAGTGCTATAGCCTGGTGCTGGATGATCGGCAGCTTGCCAATCTGGCTTTCCAAGGATTATTGCCACACCTTAAGGACAGATATGCTTCTCAGGAGTTTGAAAGCCTGAGTCATCTCATACAAAGGATCTCTGATCAAGATACTAGGGCTTTTGAACCTATAGAAGATTCTGATTCAGATGAAGAACCAGTTATTGGTTTAGCTGAGTGGGTTAAGAATAAAAAGCTGATATCTTGTCCCTTTGGTCAGAAAGGGCCAGAGAAGTTTACTTTTGATATCACCAAGGCTGATAAGATATTTGATCTTCTGCTTCAAGAGGGCCAGATTAAGCTGTCACCTAATCATGTGATCCCATCGGCAGAAGAGTTGAAGAAAATTCTGTACTGCAAATGGCACAATGCAACTTCACACAGTACAAATGAGTGCAAAGTGTTCAGGCAACCGTTACAATTAGCTATTGAATCTGGGAGAATTAAGTTTGGTAATTCCAAGACCCAGAAGCCGATGAAAATCGATCAACACCCTTTTCCAGCGAATATGTTGGATGCCAAAGGTAAGACCAAGGTGTTGACATCAGAAGCTGCTGAGAAAAACGCATCAGTGGATCCCCAACATCGGATAACTACCGATGATGCAAAAAGTAAGGGACTGCTGGGAGAAAGTAGTAGTTCCAGAAAACCCCCTCGGCCTGGCATTGTGATTACCCATCGAAGGCAGCAGGAGGGTTGGCGTCAGCAAAGGGACCGATATCAACAACAGCAAGAAGAGAGACGCCAAGAAGAGTGGTATCGGCATAAGGATCATTGGAGGTGTCCGTTTTTCATCCATTGTTGGGAAGAAGGTATTAAATTACCTACTGTTGAAAATTGCCCGGAATGCAATGGATATTATAGAGTTAATCGGTCAGAAAGGAGGTTTCAACCTGGCAATCAGGGTTTATCTATCAATGAGCCGATCAGATACATGATCTGCTGGGGGGCAGACTTAGTGTACATGAGAGGCTTGGTAAATGCGCTGGATACTTTCCAAGGAATCAAGAGGAGCTTGAAGAGATGGCAAACGCAAGAGTTCCCGATGAAGAAATATTTTACAGGGATCCTAATATACGTTGTGTAGTATCAACTGGGACCTGTTATCAGCTGGTTTGGAAAACTAAGCTCCCTCAATGGTGCCCAGAGGGTTTGACAAGGACACAGAAAAGGAGGATGCAGCGTGAGCGTCAGGAGGACCTATACCGAGAGGAAAATTCCTCCAATGAGAGATCTGGCAATCAGCAGTGGCAAGTGAAACACAAAAATAAGGGCTCATCGGCAGATGTTAATATGGTATTTATGTTGCCGATGGAGTTTTTGACACTATCTGATAATGAGGAAGAAGTTGTTTTCTCTGATCAAGTAGCTCATTTGACGCTAGATCCAATGATGGTTGTTTTTGAGAAACCTACCGATGATGAGAGACAGCATCTTAAGGCTTTGTTTGTGAAAGGCAGAGTTGATGGGCAGCCTGTATCCAAGATACTTATTGATGGAGGGGCTGCAATTAATATTATGCCTTATGTGATGTATTGGAAACTTGGTAAGGGAGATCAAGACTTAACCAAAACTGATATGATGCTCAAGGATTTTGAAGGCAATGTGTCACTGGCTAAAGGGGCAGTATGTGTTGAGTTGACCATCGGCAGCAAAACCTTGCCGACAATGTTCTTTGTTATTAATGGCAAGGGTGCATATAATCTGCTTCTAGGAAGGGATTGGATTCATGCTAATTGTTGTGTTCCTTCTACAATGCATCAATGCCTCGTACAGTGGATTGGGGATAAGATTGAGGTTGTCCCTGGTGATTCTTCTTATATCATCGTATCGGCAAAATCAGATACTTATGAACGAACCAAATGCATATTAGGAGAAGTTTGGGAAAAAGAGTTCCTCAAAGTTGCCAATTATGAAATTCCACCGATCCAAGCAGTCGGTTCTGAAGAAGAGTTTTAATGGATAGGTTTGCCGATGATGGAAAATTAGGTCAAGGGTTCACATCGGTTGATGATTTAGTAGAAGTAGATATTGGTGATGGTGATAGGCCAAGACCTACTTATATTAGTGCTAAGTTAGATTCTGAGTGTAAACAGCAAATAATCAATTTATTAAAAGAATATAAAGATTGTTTTGCTTGGGATTATACCGAGATGCCTGGATTAGACCGATCGATAGTTGAACATCGGTTACCTATTAAGTCTGGATTTCGGCCACATCAGCAGCCAGCACGCCGATGCAATCATAATATACTTCCTGACATTAAGGTCGAAATAACTAAATTGATTGAGGTAAAATTTATTTGGCAGTGTCGATATGCGGAGTGGATTTCTAATGTGGTTCCTGTTTATAAGAAAAATGGGAAACTTCGTGTTTGTATTGATTTCAGGAATCTCAACAAAGCCACACCGATGGATGGTTATCCAATGCCAATTGCTAATTTATTGATTGATGCTGCAGCCGGACATCAAATTATCAGCTTCATGGATGGTAATGCAGGTTATAATCAAATATTCATGGCTGAAGAAGACATTCCCAAGACTGCTTTCAGATGTCCAGGTCATGTGGGGTTGTTTGAGTGGATAGTTATGACTTTTGGGTTGAAAAATGCCGGTGCTACTTATCAGAGAGCTATGAATTTTATTTTCCATGAATACATCGGCACATTAGTGGAGATTTACATTGATGATGTAGTAATCAAATCTGGGGATATCACAAAACATCTAGCCGATCTACGAAAGATACTGGAGCGCACAAGGAAGCATGGATTGAAGATGAATCCTAATAAGTGTGCATTTGGTGTATCGGCAGGTCAGTTCTTGGGTTTTATGGTGCATCAAAGGGGTATTGAGATTAGTAGAAAGTCTATTGATGCAATTAACAAGGTGGTTGCTCCTGCCAATAAAACTGAATTGCAATCTTTGATCGGTAAGATTAATTTCATTAGAAGATTCATATCTAACCTGTCGGGTAAGATCAAGGCTTTCAGTCCATTGCTTAAATTGAAAGCCGATCAGGAATTTGGATGGGGAGCTGAGTAGTAGTTAGCCCTAGATGAAATTAAGAAATATTTAACAAATCCTCCAGTGCTAGTTCCACCCCAACATGGGAAACCTTTCAGGTTGTATTTGTCAACTGATGATACCGTTATCGGTTCAGCTCTTATTCAAGAATTTGAAGGGAAAGAATGTGTTATTTATTATTTGAGCAGAAGATTAGTGGATGCTGAGACAAGGTATTCGGCCATTGAAAAATTATGTTTGTGTTTATACTTTTCTTGTGTCAAATTAAGGCATTATTTGTTATCTGCCGAGTGTACGGTCATATGCAAAGACGACGTGGTCAAGTATATGCTGTCAATGCCGATATTAAGTGGTAGAATCGGCAAGTGGATGTTAGCATTATCAGAATTTGACCTATGTTACGAATCGACTAAGGTAGTTAAGGGGCAGGTTATGGCTGATTTTGTCACTCAGCATTGTTATTTAGTGGACTCTTTGGAGGTTGCTCCTTGGACACTTTTCTTCGATGGGTCCACATGTGGTGAAGGAGCAGATATCAGCATTGTGTTGATTTCACCTCAAGGAAGAAAGTATGAGTTTTCATTGCCGATTGTTGCTACATCGACAAACAATCAGGCTGAATACCAAGCTTTGATAAAAGGGTTAGAATTGCTTAAGGAGATACTTGCCGATGCTGTTGAAATCTTTGGTGATTGTATGCTAGTTATAAATCAGTTGGCTGGGATTTATGAATGCCGAAGTGAAGTTTTAATTTCATATTATGAAAGATGTTTGTAATTGTTGAAAGGATTTAGAGATTTTCGTCTTGAACATATTTCTCGATTGCATAATAAAGAGGCTAATCGACTAGCTCAGCATGCTTCAGGGTATTAGCCTATTCAAGAAGTGCTAACATCGGCAGTCGATACCGATGACTGGAGAAGGGAGATTGTCGATTATTTAAAGAATCCATCTAAAAAAGTTGAAAGACGTATAAGATTCCAAGCTACAAAGTATGTGCTCCTTGATGATTAATTATATTATCGAACCATAGATGGAGTTTTACTCAAATGTGTTAGCAGTGATGAATCAAAAAGCTTGATGGGTGAAATTCATGAAGGAGTGTGTGGAGCACATCAATCGGCTTTCAAGATGAAGTGGATGATCAGAAGGAATGGATACTATTGGCCGACTATTCTTAAAGATTGTTTTAAATATTTTAAAGGATGTCAGAGGTGTCAAAAGTTTGGTAATATTCAAAGAGCGCCTGCATCGGCTATGAACCCTATAATTAAACCTTGGCCGTTCCGGGGATGTGCTATTGATCTCATCGGTCAGATTTATCCACCATCGTGTAAAGGACATAAATTTATTCTGGTTGCTACCAATTATTTCACAAAATGGGTTGAGGCAATTCCTTTGAAAAAGGTGACATCGGCTAATATGATCGATTTTGTGCAAGAGCATATTGTTTACCGATTTGGTATTCCTCAAACTATCACTACCGATCAGGGTATTATGTTTAAATCGGGAGAATTTGATGAGTTTGCTGTAGGTATGGGAATTAAAGTTTTAAATTCTTCTCCATATTATGCTCAAGCTAATGGTCAGGCTGAGGCTTCTAACAAAGGGATTATCAAACTCATTAAGCGCAAAATTAAAGAAAGTCCTAAGAGGTGGCATACAGTATTAAATGAAGCCTTGTGGTCATATCGGATGTCGTGTCATGGTGCAACCAAAGTAGCACCTTATCAGTTAGTATATGGACACGACGCAGTGTTGCCTTGGGAGATTAAAATTGGCTCTAGACGAATACATTCTCAAGATCAACTGACAGTCGATGACTATGATACTCTTATGAAGGATGAGTTGGAAGATGTGGCAGGTCATCGGTTAAGGGCTTTAGTTAGCATCGAAGAGAATAAGAAAAGAGTAGCCAGATGGTATGACAAGAAGGTGAAGATAAAGGAGTTTGCCGATGGAGATCTGGTCTGGAAGTTGATTTTACCGATTGAGACTAAAAGTTCAAAGTTTGGAAAGTGGTCTCCTAATTGGGAGGGTCCATATCGGATAAATCAATTTGTTTCTGGTAACACATATATTCTCAAAACCATCGAAGGAGTTGTGTTTCCCAGAGCATTAAATGGAAAATATTTAAAGAAATATTACCCTAGTATCTGGATGGATGCATAAAAGTATAAGTGCCGATAACAGTCCTATGGCTAGAATTATACAGGGATGTCGATGTCTCATAAATTGCCAATGCAGTAAACAAGATTTACAAGTTTAAGAAGGATTGGATAGCCGATATCGCGCGCAGGCGAATCTGGTCGGCTTCCTTCATTTCTTTGATGTCTTCATCGGCAACACCCTCCATAGGCTTAAGTTTCTTCTTCATGGCCAAGGCTTTGCGAGCTTGGACGTCTCTTTCTTGCTGAAGGGCCTTGATGGCATCGGGAAGCTGGCTCTCTTCTTGTCTGGCATGAGTTAGGGCTATTACAACTTTCTCCAATTCAGCTAGTAGAGCTGTCCTCTTTGCCGATAGATCTAAAATTTTCTGCTTAAGATCGGCACCCGAGGTCTACAAGTTGCTGATACTCTTGTGCTTCTCATCGGCAATCTGTTTTAGCTGCAACATCTCTTCCTTGAGCTGGGCTTGAGCTGATCTATTGGCAATACGGTGAGCAGCCCATTGATATTGCAATTGTCGGCTCTCTAGATGGACTGCTAGGAAGAGGGCTTCTTCAATATCGGCAGGAACTTGGCCATGGATTGTTTTGAAAATGGCCTTTGCAGGATCTGAATCATTCACCAATTGAGCAGTATCCTATTGTAACAAATCCAGGAGAGCTTCTAACTTGGCGTAGATTTCTGCCGATATTGTTCCTAGTGCCAGGGAAGAGCTTGCTTCTTCTCCATCATCATCAGAAACATCAATGGCGAAGGAAAATAAGCTGTGGGGGGAGTCTTGTTCCCGGGAAGAAGAAAGGGAGTCAGTTAAGGATAGATATGAATATTGTATATCGACTAGGTCAATCGGCTTACCTGCTTCAAGGCGATTTCCTGTGCTTGGCTAGAAGGAGCGGCTTGGAGGGTGCCATGTGGAGGATCAGCAGAGCTTGCCGATGGGATATCTTCTGTGACTTCATCAGTGGTTGGCCCTTGGGGTATGATGGCCGATGGTATATTCTGTACAGGAGGGTTAACTTGCTCAACTACGTCGACTGACTGGCTTGTAGATGTTGGGGCAGATGTGGGGACCAACATGGACTTCTATCGTTTTTGCTGAGCCTCGTTATCTGTTAAAGGTTTGCGCTTTGCTTGGGTCTTAGCAACGGTTGGCTGGGGGGCATCGGCACTTGTTGATTACGGAACTTGAGCGCTTGGTATGCTTGCCGATGTACCCATTTGTTGCTGCAAAATAAGTGTAAGATTTGATATTTAACAGATAAAATGTAAGGTTAAAGGAATACCTCTGAAGGCTGGCTGGAGGTAGTGGTGCTTGATGTTGGAGGAATTGCCGATGACGATCCAGCAACGGCTCTTACACCCTGATGGTTAATGTTAATATAGTTTGTGATCGGCATGAGTAGAAATAAATAGGGTTATTACCTTAAATGCCTTAATTAGGCTTGTAGCAGCAGCCAATGGAGTGGCCCTAGCTGTAGCCAGTTTTGATTTGGAGGTGATAGTCTTAGCACGGGTCCTCTGGTGAGTTAAAGCAGCTAGGATGGGGGCGTTGTAGCCGATCGGTGATATTGGGGAAACAGGTCGAAGGTCGAAGGGTTTCCCACTCTTGCTCATGGATGGTACTGGGTCGTCGAACTGTCATGAGAAAGTTAGTTGTCGATATATGAAAGAAGAAAAAAGAAGGGAGTTAAAAGAAACTTACTACATCATCGGGAATGGCGTATTCAGGGTCGATCATGTGTTGATATGTGTGGGCGGATGTTGCAAATAGTTGTTCCCTCCATTCTCGCCACCATTGCTTATATGATTCAGTGATGAAAGATGCCGGTGACCAGATGGAAAGATCGACGTCTGTAATATCGGCATTGGGGGAAAGTCTCACTACCCTGCTCCATTCTGTTCCACTGGTGATTGTTTCTCTGGGTTTGATCACATCGGCAAAGCAGAGTTTGATTGGCATTTGCCCAAAAGCCAATTGACGGGATACTGCCGATGGATTGTAAAACTCATAAGTGGTATTGGTATTTTTCCCACTACCAAATGTGTTCACTGGGATTGCTCTGGGAGTAATGATGGCCATCATGAGCTCATTATCCTAGTTCAGGTCGTCATCGGCAAAGTTGAAGAGAAGGGGGAACTTGTTTTCTTCATCAATATAGGGTACCCAAGCCCTATGGTCACGAGAAAGACCATTATAGAAGTTTTGGAAGAATCCGCCGATCTGATCTTCATTAGCTTCTGTTCCAGGGAGGACAATTATGGCTTCACCAAAATTGAGAGGTGGGCGTGTTGCCGATTCCTCATCTCCAAGGACGTAGTCTTTGGCAATTTCTTGTGGGAACTCTTGGGCAAAGAGGTCCCATTGCAGGCGTTTGTGCATATGGGCATTTAGCCACACGTTGATAAACCACCATGGGCCTCCTAAATTACCGATGGGTTCGCCAAGCAAAAGTTTCTGAGACACTTGGTGAAGGAGATGATAGGTGGAGCTCAGAAGGTATCGGCCAAGAGGGAACCTTACACCATTGGTCAAGAGTTCAGCCGCGGAGAGGAAGGCGTTGGTTGGTCCTACCGATCGACCACAGAAGATAAATTTTTCTAACCACATATTCAAGAATGAGGCGTGTTCCCTGTGGTTAACTGTCTCGGTCCTTTGGTATTCTTGAATGTATCCTGTCCAGCCGCCGATGTTGCAGGTATTCACTCTATGTTCAGCTTTTCTGCCATAGATGGAACCCTCATCGGCAGTTGAGATGTCCAAGGCGGTAAGCATGTATACATTGGCAAGAGTGGGGGTAGCTGGGCCATGTCCAAACATGAAGGTGTTTGTTGTGTCTGACCAGAAATAAGCAGCAGCAATCATCATTGACTCATTTTTCTGCATATCAGCAATAGATAGCCTAATGCATTGGTCTATCTTCTGTTCTACCCAGTACACCTGCATCGATCCATTTACCCTCAAATACCAATCTTTCCACCCTTTGGTGGTTTTGGGCCAGGATCAGAATGTGTCTTTCCATAGATTCAGAGAAAAGTTCTGGGCTCTAAAGGGGATTCTGTTAACCTCTGCATTGATTAAGTCAGTTGGATCTGGGTTGCCCATTGGACCTAGGCATTGGAAGTGCGGTTGATTGGTTGGAATAACCAATTTGTTGCATAGTTCCTAAGTGTGGAGGATCAAAAGAATAGAAAAAAGATAAAAAATTACCAACTGTATGAACTCGCAAAGACCAAAGGAAACAAGGTAAAAGTGACGGAAGTGGAACGAACCGCAGGGACATCGAAGTTGATCACCATTGCTCTGAGGAGGATGAGGGCACAGACTGGGGACTTGAGGTTGACGCTGGAAGGAGTTCTTATTGGATTGAGGTCGAGCGTTTGTTCGTCGGAGTCGCCGCCGGAAAGAGAGAATGCCAAAGGTTGGAGTCTGAGGGTAGAAGATGAGCGCTCCGGAGAAATCTATTTATAGGCCGCTTGGAGTAGGGGTATTTTGGACTTATTTCTATGCTGCGTGCGTGTGGGTCGAGGTGGTTCAGATGGATATGGTAACTGTTCGCACGATAATCAAGGGATTGTACAGAAGATTTGATGGCAAGTAATCATGACTTGGAAGAGATCTCGGTACAAGATATTTTAGTTCTAAAAATGGCGATGTTATTATGTTAAGATCTTGCCAATGGGTTATTGTTTCAGTATCTTAACCATAATCAGGGCAAGAATGGTTGGAAATTGTGCGATATTTACTGAGGTGCGTGAATCAGAACTAGATTTGATTAGATTCGGTAACAAATTATGTTATGCTTGGAGAATGGGTTAAGATAAATGGGCGAAGGCAAGCATTATCTGGAGTAAATTTCGGAGCATCAATGTTTTATACTCCGAAATTGGGGGGCATGTGTTGACACTGTTTTTTGGCACGTGTCAAGATGGTTAGAATGGGCTAATCGGCAGGAGAAGAGTTACTGTATATACTGACGGCCGATGAAAATTAGCTTGTGAAGAAGGTTGCCGATGAATGGTTGTGACCGATGGAAAGGTTGATTTAGACTCAGGTGTTGCTAAGGTTCAAGATGTTATTGCCGATGCCGATGAAGGGAGGCTTGAAGGCTGCTGCCGATGAAACAGGAAGTATGCCGATGGAAAGGAGGTCGGTGAGAATTCCATCGTAATTAAGGCGGACAAGCAAATAGATAGGAGTTGATTTCCTTTTCTATGTTTGTTAGAGTCTGATTTGTATAAGAGTCATGTGTTTCCTTAGATGTGGACTTGGTGTCCTAGTCGTATTTGGTTATGTTTCAGTAGATCAGGGTATAAATATAGATTGAAGGGCAATGTAATGAGATATATCAATGAATATCAAAACCAATTTTTACTCCTATTTACATCTATTTACTTTTTAGCGACTTCGTCAATTTGCATATTTTTCCTTTTGTACGAGTTCTCATCGATTCGGTGAGCTGCATCGTTTCAGTGTGACCTTCGACGATCCTCAAGTTCTGCGTGAGTACCTCTTGGCCGTGACTTCTGGGCGTATCGCTGTTGTCAGGACCAAAGTGCTCGTATCTTTATTCTTGTCGATTAACAGGTCAAATCGATAGCACGCTTTGGATATCGATTTTGGGTATTAGCCCTTTGTGTTTGCAGATCTACTTTTGCATCAACAAGCGGCTATGAGCCGACGCAATCAAATAAGATGGGCTAGGGTTCCAGAACTCGTTGACCTGGACTTGAACCGCTAGGAGATGCACTCGGACCTTCTCGACCTCTGGAGTTTGAGGAAGTTTCTTGAGCACGTTGAAGGCAACGACGAGATCTGGCTTGCCACGGATTCAGCACGCACACCCTGTACCTGGCGCGCCACTGTCGATGAAATACGTCCGGCAGTCTACCGAGAAGTATGCCCATGGTAATAGATGAATCGGTGGAGGTGTGCGTGAGGGAACCGGATGGTGACACAGAACGTAAGAGACAGCGGAACCGGATGGTGACACAGAACGTAAGAGATAGTGATTAGATAGGTTCGGGCCGTCAGTTTGACGTAATACCCTATGTTGGTATTTATTAACTTGTCACTTGTTTTAGTAGCCACCTATTAATTACCTACTTAAACTAGGTTGTCATCCCTAGTGATGGTGCCAGAAATGTTTGTTGGTACTACCTAGCATTGCTATTAGAATAATACTAAGTAGATGTTTATCATTTTATGCGACTAGAAAGAATATAGAATAGGAATGAAAAGGATTTTGCAAGCGGACAGATAATTATACCATTGTAGCATTTTACCTAAGAGTATTCCAGGTATCGTTTTTTATATTTTACCACAGGGAAGGTGTAGGTTTGGACATGTATTGATAACTTATAACATTGATGGAGAAATAAACCATAAAAATCTCTCTACTCATAACAGGGGTAAGTCACAAGATAAAAGATATATATATGATAAGCATTGATCAAGTTCATAATAATGATAAATAAATCTCTCATAGCACTTCTATCTATAGCATTAGCATGGTTAGGTTAGACTATTAAAGAAATAATTTCTAATTCATTCTAAATTACAAGTCAAAGCATACATTGATTAGTGCAATTACACTTAGCAGCCACTGCTAAGATCACCATTGAATCTACACATAAGGGGCATTACTTCGAGAAGTTTGAGAACAGAGCTTTCCCTTCCTTTGCAACCGGGCCCTACTTCTATGACCTATATTCGGGGAGTGGACTACAAAGGACTCAACGGTAGTGTCACACCTGCGATCTACCACATGACCCGGAATATAGAGTATATTCACGGGTAAATAACATCTAAGCACCATGCTTACATGATCTCTACCACCCACCTTGTGATCCTTAGGATGAGCGCTATATGAACTTATGCATGCATTAATCAAAGTAGACGATGAACATTGCAACCTTGAACATGAATAAGATGAATACTATATTGTCTTGAGAATTGTACAAAAGCATATAAAAATAATGGAGATACAATGAGAGAGGGGTACAAGAATTATACCAAACTAAGCTCTAGATGATGTCGGAAATCCAAGTGAAGATCTGCTTGCCCCCTCTAGACCTAGCCTAACTAGCCAATGCCCTAGAAACTAGAGGAGCTTTGAGGAGATTAGGGTTTTTGGCTCTGGATGACTTGATCTCAAATGACTTGATGCCTCCAGGGGGCTAGGGTCTGTTTATATCAGGGGGTACAACATGAGCCCTTGGATCAAACTGACTTAAAGGACAACGTAGATGCAATCCTAGGAGGCCGTGGAGCAATATTCCATAAGATGCTGATGAGAGGGGCCCACAGGGGGCCGGCCGGTGTTGGGCATTCTTAACGTCATTACTAAAAGTAGACTTAGTTTTCTAATTCTGATAACGGCGCCAAAAATGCCGAACCTATCCCTCATGCCACTTAAGCCAAGTTGTCATCCCCAACATGACATGAGAGACGCGGTATTGAAATATGCAACTGCTCTTCTAAATAAATAATAAATAAGATCTGCAAGCGCACAGATTAATACCGATGTAGCATTTTAACCGGGAAGTATTCCAGGTATCGTTATTTATATTTTTACCACTGGGAAGGGATTACTAACATCAATGTTGATTATGGAATGGAATATAGGAATGAGTATCAATCATTGCATGTATAAGTGAGAGCATTCATCTATCTCTTGCATACAGGGGTAAGTGTCACATAAAATATAGATAAAGTATGAATGGTGACAAAGATAATTAATCTGATCAGCTAGCCACATATAATAATGATAAGCACCTCAACAGATATTCTAGCAAGTCATTAGCATGGTATTAGGACGAACTACAAGGATATTTCCTAAGTTATTCTTAACTATAAAGTCTAGCATATCATAGTTAGTGCAAGTACACTTGACAATCATTGCGAGAAAGGACTACGCCCATGCATAGTGATATTATCAAGGAAGATGAGAAACATAGCAATCACTCCCCCGTAATAATGTTGCTCTGCCTGCCTTACACATGGGAGGGGGACTATATAAGAACCAACGAAGCTGTCACCATCGCGGACCACCCCACGATCCGGCATATAAGGTGCAATCGCAGATAAATATGGTCTAAGCACCACGTCTACACATGGATCCGATGGATAAACGCTATACAATCCTAAACATGTATATAATTCCAATCTAACTAAGCCAAGCGTATAACTACGATAAACTAAGAACAATATAATCGCAAACGTAAACAAGTAGAGCATAGTCATAATCAATATATTGAAATAGAACAAAGTTGTATTCATAATATTGAAGAACAAAGATGAACAATGAAGAACAGTAAAGGAATTACCAAGAATTCTCTTGACAGATCCGGAAACCAATCGAAGATTGACTCCTTCTAGTTCTAATCCTATGTAGCTATGCTATACTAGAGATCTAGTTGATGTGGTGGCTCTAGGGCTTGATCAGAGACTCTCCTCCTGAGATTAGGGTTTGAAGAATTGAGAATGAGGGAGTGCCTCCTCCAGGGGCCAGGGGTCCTGCTTATATAGCCCCCTCAAGTGAACGTGGGCCGTCAGATCAAACCGACATTAATCGCATGGTTTTCCTTGATCCCTTAGGTCGGTGGAGCATAATCCACGAGACGGAGCCTGATTGGCTCTCAGGCCAGGGCGGGCGCCCTAGGGAGCAGGGCGGGCGCCCTGCCTCCGGACCCGTTCGGCCTCCCGTTCGATCTCGTGGCTTCTGGAGTCTTCTAGATGATAGAAAATTGGTGAACACGTTATTATCTCTATGTAAACCCGACGTGTGGGCCTTTCCTCCGTATTTTCTGATAACCCCCTGTAGAAACAGACAAACACCAAAACTCGTGGAATTCTGTCAGATAAAACCCTAAGTCTAGGTGTTGGTTGCATTTGGATCCTTTTCTTTATTTATTTGATAACTATATTTGGTACTTAAGGACCATCAACAAACTCCCCCAAGCTTACCTCTTGCTCGTCCCTGAGCAAGGATAGACTCATTATGGAGCAGAAGTTGCTGCAACGCCTTTGAACGTTGATGGTACATATGCTTTCAAATAAGGTCTCATCCCTGAGTTAGAGTAAACTGTCAAGACTTAAAACTTACTCATTTTACCTTTCACCGTGGGGCTTGCAACCGTCACCTGCATCTTGAGTGGTTAAAAGATAGAACGGTCTAGTCAAACGCCATGTCTCTTATTCTTGATCAGCTATAGCTCTGGAGTTTTTGCAAATTTTTCAAATAAAACTCAGAGATTCCTTGTATGACTTTCTCGAGTCTCTCTTTTGTGGTATTTCTGGATCCTTACCAAGGCAGTAATGGTATATGCCTTCTCTCTCAAAGTATGTGGTATTTATGGTATATGGCGTAGTGACATTGCCTTCTCTCTCACCCTACTCTAATAAGGCTTTGATATCTGGAGCTCATAGGTGGGAGATACAGTATACATACTCATAGAACATTTATTGCATAGTCAAACCATGGATCCAGAGAAACAAGTCAATAAGTCAAATCAAGATGTGCATGTGCGGTGAATGAGTGGTGTATGGTGATAACAAAAGTCTAATGCTCTTTTTGAGGGAATACATACCTTTCTTGCTTTTTAAAACTTTTGAGGGGAATGAGATGCTCTATTTTTTTCTCAGGTGGGTATCTTGTACCCCTAATTCTACTGTCGGACACTTGTCCATTTTTACCTCTCGTCTCACTTTTTCTTTCTTCGAGGTTCCGAGCACTTGCTCCTTTTTATTTCCTCGTTTTTTTAGAGCAATCTCCCTCTTTTAAAAATATAGCAAGTGGTAGTAGAAATGACTTGAGCATTAACTTCACAGGGAATAACAGGAATGGGATAATGTTTTTGGCTATTCTCTCCCGGGTCAGGAGTAGAATAATTTTGGGTGAATCTGGAGATGGAAATGAGTGGATATATGTGGATGCGTACTTCCGGAGTAGAAGCAGCATGTATGAGTGAACGTGCAAGTGAATCTTGATTTTAACCACATGACAAGTTCCTAAGGGTCTACACAGCTTGACCACACTCAATGCCCATAAGCAGTAAGTAGTAAAAGTGCGGCTCTTAATCTAACAAGCATGTATATATGGCTGTGGTAGGAATTTAAACTCTCATCATACAGGAACTCATCATGCAACATTTTAAAGATTTTTTTAAAGATATAATTCTCCAGAATTCTAGCATCTCTAGGAACAGATAAACAGCAGCTCAACCTTCCCATATCATATCCGCTAACAACTTAGACTTCAGATCAAGTTCTCTTCCCACTAGTTCAGGTTTAGAGCCAGTTTTAAATTATAACAGTTATGTCTAAACTAGAGAGAAAACAAATTTGAAAATTAGGCAGAGCAACTATTCATCATATCCATGCTAGAGTTTTATTTTCAAGATTCAGTTTAGCATAGCTACTTTATTTATTTATTAAACTAAGCAAATATATATAAACACAAAATATTTATTTGGGTTTTCATGATTATGCATCTTTTTATTTTAATAAAGCATAGGTTTAAATGTAGATAAAAATACTTATCGGGATAAATGGGGGTGCTCTCCCCCAAGCTGGATCTTGACGTAATTTCTTTTGATGTAGCTAGCAGGTGCAGAGGTGTATTTGAATGTCGGCAGCACCCTGACAACGATTAGGATGTCCTCCATCTGCTAGTCTTCCTGAATTCTCTTGGCACGGCGTTCGGTGTTTTTAAGTCCTCCGAACAGGACTTCTTTTCTTCTTAGTTGTCCTGGGATTTGGGTGGCGTAGACGGTGGTTCCGGCAGCGCCTCCTCTTCTTGTGTAACTATCTTCACTTTCCATACCCGACTTGGTGCTTCGGTCTCCTGTTGTGTATCCTCGGGCCTTATGACCTCTCCTTCATAGTCTGCCCATACGTCCTTGATGGTTTGCCTCCTTTGGTTACGGTTACGTCGCCTTCTTCTTGTCCTGACCTGCTTAGAATCTTCAACTATATAGTTAGGGTCATTAAAGTAGCGGCGTACCTTCTCAGAGGGGAAATGCATATGGACTTCTCCGGTTCCAATGTAGATGATTGCTTTGACGGTGCCTAGGAACGGTCTTCCTAGGATGATGGGTGGATCGTACTCGTCGTCTCCCATGTTAATGACCTAAAAGTCTGTATGGACAAAATGGTCGTTAATTTTAACAGGGACATCGGTTACTATACCTTCGACCTTTCGGGATGTCTGATCTGCCATCTGAAGCTGAGTGTATGTTGGTTTTAAGGGCATGGTTCCGTACAAGAGCTGATAGGTGACTGTGGTCATTATGTTGACGCCTGATCCAGTGTCGCAAAGCGCCTTCTGAAAGGAGTATCCATTGATTGAGCACTCAATGCTTGGCATGCCTGGGTCATCCTTCTTGATTAGGAACGGTGACTTGGGTCGACCATCTTGACCTCCTTGAACTGCAGTGATCATCTTAGCTGATTCGTTCCATCCTTGGTTGTTCTTGTTCTGCTTGTTCCTCCTGTTGGTCCTCTTCCTTGATTCATGTTGGGGTTGCTCTGGGATTTGTGTAATCTTGTTCTTGAAGGAAAACGTCTCCTTCCTCCCCTTGATGTTGAAGTTGATCTTCGCAGCGCTGGCGTAGATGACAGCTCCCGAGGTGTTCAGGAATGGCCTTCCCAGAATAACTGGTGACCTCTCATCGGACCCGGTCTCTATCACCACGAAGTCAGCTGGAGCATACGAGGTACCAACTCGGACACACATGTTCTTTAATATTCCTTTAGGAAAGCTTAGTGTCCGATCTGCAAGCTGCAAACATATAGTTGTTTCTGATAAAGGATATGTAAAGAATTTTTCATAGAGTACCCTGGGCATAATGTTGACGCTGGAGCCAAAGTCGCAGAGTGCTTCTGGGAAGTCCACTATGCCGATGGAGATCGGGATGACGGGGCGTCCTGGATCGCCTCTCTTGACTGGCAGAAGGTCATTATGTACTTCGACAGCGGGATTACTCCAATAGTTACCTGCATCAAACATGTCTACAAGATTTGCAGATTCTAATCCTTCCGGTTGTGATGGTGTACCGGGGTTAGTAGCAGGAACAGCAGCAGCTATTTGATTTAACTGAGATTCAATTATTTTATTAAAGCTAATTTGGTTTTTGATGGCAGTAGAGAAATTATCCATTCTATTATTTATGTTTTCTAGTATTTTATCATTGGATGCCAATTTCTTAGACAAGTTATCCATTAGCTTTCCTTGATTAGACACTAACTCTCTCAGGGGTGGAAAATTATTATTGTTGTTGTAAGAGTTATTACCTTGATAATTACCTGAGTAGTTACCTGAGTAGTTAGGCCTCTGTTGATTCCAACCTTGATTTTGTTGAGGACGGTTGTAGTTGTTGTTGTTGTTGATGTACCTTACATCCTCAAGCATCTCAGGGCAGTGATTGCCTGAGTGTCCAGTGTCTCCACATTCCTCACAAGTCATGTGAGAGTCGTAGACGTTCATGACTTCTCTTTTGTCTCCAGCTTTGTCATCGAGCTTTTTCATGAGTAGGTCTAACTTTGCAGACAGCATGTCTACCTCCTTGAGCTGGTGCATACCTCCACCCTTCTTGCGTGTTTGAGTCCTCTCTTCGTTCCAACCTTGGTTGGATGCCATCTTCTCCACAAGGGCTGTAGCTTGTGGTATGGTGAGTGATAGAAATGCGCCTCCAGCTGCAGCATCCATGGTCTCACGAGCACTAGTGATGAGCCCATGATAGAAAGTCTGCATAAGTAGCCAGCTCTCCATTCCATGATGGGGACATTCTAGGATGTAATCTTGAAAGCGCTCCCATGCTTCTGGAACGGATTCATCATGTTGTTGCTGAAAACTTGTAATCTTCCCACGGAGAGCATTGGTCTTGCCCATGGGAAAGAACTTAGCCAGAAAGTTCATAGAGCAGAGTGCCCACGTAGTGTTCTTATCCTTCGTCGTGTAGAAGCACTGCTTCGCTCTCCCCAATAGTGAGAATGGGAAAAGGCGAAGTAGTATGGCGTCTCTGGGAACATCTAATAAAGTGAATGTGCTGCAAATCTCTAGGAAGTGTTGGAGATTGTTGACGGTTCTTAAGTATCAATTATAACCATCAAATAAATAAAGAAAAGGACCTATATGCAAGCAACACCTAGAATTAGGGTTTGATCTAACAGAATTCCACGAGTTTTGCTGTTTATCTATTTCTGCAGGGGGTTATCAGGAAATAGGAAGAAAGGCCCACATGTCGGATTAATGACGGGATATTAACCGAACACGTAATTATCTTACATCTAGAAGATTCCAGAAGCCACGGGAATGAACGGGAGCCGTAACGGGCCAGGACACAGGGCGCCCGCCCTGTGCCCTAGGGCGCCCGCCCTGCCCCCGGGACCAATCAGGTCGAGTCTCGCGGATTATGCTCGATCGCCTTTGAGGATCAAGGAAAACCGTAGGATGAAGGTCGGTTTGATCCGACGGTCCAGATTCATCCAAAAGGGCTATATAAGCAAGGCCCCTGACCCCTGGTGGAGAAGACCCCAATTCATTATTCAGTTGCATATCTCTAGTTAGGGTTTAGAGAGAGAGGTTCCCTCTAGGGTTCCCACCTCTTAGGGCTTAGCATCCAATGTGAAAGTAGAATTAGTTCTACTAGATTGAGAGAGATAGAGTGGAGGTGTAGATCGAAGGAAGCCGGCCTGTCGGTGTCTACTCCGAGGTTGTACCTGCGGGAGCAAGTTCTTCTAACCCGAGGCTTGTTCTCAGGATTCTTCAGTATTTCGACTTCTAAATTCTAGTAAGTTCTTTGTTTTATTGTTCTTTGGTTTATGAGTTTACTTTGATCTCTTCGCGTAGAGTTTAGAGTAATCATCTCTAGCATAAACGTGGTGTTTAAGCTAGGATACTCATAGATATCCCCTCATCTAGCCGGACCGTGGTAGTAGCGAGGAACGTGACAATTCCGAGTTACCTTTGTATTCCATATCTCGTTAGCAGGATCGATAGGGTTTATAGGTGCGGGTTGAACATCCTTTGTGGTGTCTAGATTCCGTAAACCTCCCCAATAGAACAGTAGATCATCCTTACCAAGGTTAGAAGAAGAGTGCGGTTGTAGTCTTCTCTATACATCACTCACATCGAATCATAGTGGTTGTAGCCTAAAGGTTAGTAGTAATAGATTTGGTTAGTCAGATGCACTCTTTCTCCTAAAGGTAAAAATATAAATACGATACCCAGGATAACATCTCGGGTGAAGTGCTCACCGATATCCGTGCGCTTGCGGATCCTATTTCCTAATTGCGTTACCAAATATCAACAAGCATTTCTGGCGCCGTTGCCGGGGAGAAAGACGGTTTGCTGAGATAACCTTGAGTCTTACTACTAGCTTGTATTCATACTTTTTATTTTCTTATCTTTTTCATTCTTTCTTTTTCTTTTTACCAAAAATGGAAAACCAAGGTTCTATATCTATCTTTGATGCCGCAACACCTTCAGCAACTGACCTTTTACCATGGGAGTCATCACAGCCTATCCAAACATCCCAGTATAAGTTAAGTTCAAGGTTGATTGCGATGATTCAAAATTTATCTTTTTCGGGAAAGGAAGACGAAAACCCTTACCTTCATATTAGAGATTTTGAGCAGACATGCGATTGTCTTCGCATTGATGGCATCTCTGATAAGACTTTACGTTGGAAGCTTTTTCCTTTTTCTTTAAGAGGAGAAGCTAGACGATGGTATAGTCAGAAGGTAAGTCAACAGCAAGGTGAATGGGGAGTTTTAAGAGCCAACTTTTGTCTAGATTTTTATTCCCTTGACCGTACTGGTGACCTTAGACTCGAAGTCCTATCTTTTAAACAAAAAGATAATGAAACTTTGGGGAAATCCTGGAAACGTTTTTCTGATCTTTTAGAATCTGGTCCAAAACTTTTGCTTGAAGACACTGTTCTTTTATTTCACTTTTTTCGAGGTCTTCAGAAAGATAATAAACAAATGATGCATACTATGGCTAGAGGTTCTTTCTTTCGTATCCCTACTGATGAAGCTAAGGGGATCTTGAATAGAGTCCTAGAAGCTGAGATGGATAATGCCCTCCATGATAAAACCTACGAAGCCGAAGTAGACACTCTGCCAAATTTTTCATTTACTTTAGCTATCCCAGGTTCTGAGCCACAAAAGGAAGAAATTCTACCATCTGATTTCATGCTAGACATAGAATCTGATCTCTTTGCCGATTTTGGAAACATTTCAAACTACCATTCTATAGACCGACCCCAAAACGGCCAATTTAGCATTTGTTTACCAAGTGAACGTCAATTGAGAGAGCTTATCTCGGTTATGAGTAGCGAATGGTTAGAGGAGTCAGAGCTTTCCTCTGAAGTAATCCGAGTGGACACACCCTCTATAACTATACGCTGTGCTTATAATTCTGATCAATTTAACGCTCTCTATAATCCTGTTGTGGGGATCAATATTATGTCCGAAGCTTTTGCACTTAATTTATTTGGGAAACTTGTTTTAACCCCCACAACAAAGGTCATAAAGGAATCCTCGGGACGATTAGTCCCCAGTATTGGAATTATTAATGTCCTACCATTTATGGTAGAAGGCTCCATGGTTCATTTGAACTTTTATATCTTTGATATATGGGGTTTCGACCTACTGATTGGACAACCTTTTAGAAGACTCCTTTATGAAGGTCAAACTGGAAAGCTCCACATTTCCTTGGGAAAGGATTTTAAACTTCCAATTACAATAACTCACTCCTTGAATAATAAGACCGAGCCATATCTTTTGCCTGATCCTATGGAGGAGGTAAAGGCTGCATCTCTAGAACTTTTAGATGATCCAGACTTAGAAGAGGAAGCCCCCTTCTTCACTAAAGAAGAGGCCGAACCTTCTGAACCCGAACCCTTAGATGAGTTTGCAGAAACACCTAGACCCCCCATAGAACTCAAAACTTTACCACCCGGTCTTACCTATGCTTTCCTAAACAATAATCCAGAGTTTCCTGTGATCGTTAGTAATAAACTCACTCAGGAGCAAACTCTGCGATTAATGACCATTCTTGAAAAACACCACTCTGTTTTCGGCTACTCACTTCAAGATCTCACAGGAATCAGTCCTATGATTTGTACCCATCGTATTCCGACAGATCCTTCTGTTACACCCTCTCGAGAGCCTCAACGTAGACTTAACAACGCGATGAGAGAGGTAGTTAAAAAAGAAGTTATAAAGTTGCTGCATGCAGGGATTATATATCCTGTGCCGCATAGTGAGTGGGTAAGCCCTGTTCAAGTTGTGCCTAAAAAGGGAGGCATGACTGTTGTTACTAATGATAAGAATGAGCTAATTCCGCAACGCACCGTCACTGGGTGGCGGATGTGCATAGACTATAGAAAACTTAATAAAGCCATGAAAAAGGATCATTTTCCTTTGCCTTTTATAGATGAGATGCTTGAGCGGTTAGCAAAACACTCGTTTTTCTGTTTTCTAGATGGATATTCAGGGTATCACCAGATCCCTATCCATCCTGATGATCAAAGCAAAACCACTTTTACATGCCCATATGGAACGCATGCTTATCGTAGAATGTCTTTTGGGTTATGTAATGCACCAGCTCTTTTCAAAGATGTATGATGTCTATATTTTCTGATATGATTGAAGAGATTATGGAAGTTTTCATGGATGATTTCTCAGTTTATGGAAAAACTTTTGATAGTTGTCTTGAGAACTTAGATAAGGTTTTGCAAAGATGTGAAGAAAAGCACTTAATCCTTAATTGGGAAAAATGTCATTTTATGGTTTGAGAAGGAATAGTGCTAGGACACCTAGTGTCTGAAAGAGGTATTGAGGTAGATAGAGCTAAAATTGAAGTAATTGAACAACTACCTCCACCTGTGAATATAAAAGGAATTCGAAGTTTTCTTGGCCATGCTGGTTTTTATCGCAGATTTATAAAAGACTTTTCATTTATTGCGAGACCACTTACTCTTTTGCTAGCCAAGGATGCTCCTTTCGAATTTGATGATGCATGTCTAAATTCTTTCAATTTATTAAAGCAAGCACTCATCTCTGCACCAATCATTCAACCCCCTGATTGGTCGTTGCCTTTTGAAATTATGTGTGATGCTAGTGATTATGTTGTGGGGGCAGTTTTGGGACAAACTAAAGATAAAAAGCATCATGCAATTGCTTATGCAAGTAAAACTTTGACAGGAGCTCAACTTAATTATGCAACCACTGAAAAAGAGCTTCTGGCTGTTGTTTTTGCCATTGATAAATTTAGATCTTATTTAGTTGGAGCTAAGATAATTGTTTACACTGATCATGCTGCACTAAAATATTTGCTCACTAAGAAAGATGCTAAACCTCGCTTAATCAGATGGATTTTATTACTCCAAGAATTTGACTTAGAAATAAAAGATAAAAAGGGAGTAGAAAATTATGTTGCTGATCACTTGTCTAGAATGTACTTTAAGAATTCACAGGAACCCCCCATTAATGACTCACTCCGGGACGACATGCTTTATGGGATTAACAGATCTGACCCCTGGTATGCAGATATTGTTAATTTTATGGTTTCAGGTTATGTACCACCCGGAGCAAACAAGAAGAAGCTTATTCAGGAAAGTCGTTCACATATATGGGATGAGCCATATCTCTTCCGAGTATGCGCTGATGGCCTACTTAGAAGATGTGTGACCACTGAGGAAGGATTGAAGATCATCGACAGATGTCACTCATCACCATACGGAGGTCACTATGGAGCATTCCGTACACATTCAAAGATCTGGCAATGTGGATTCTACTGGCCTACGATGTACGATAGCACGAAGCAATATATCAGAAGATGTGGGCCATGTCAAAGGCACGGAAACATAAATACAAGGGATGCCATGCCACTCACCAACAACCTTCAGATTGAACTCTTTGATGTCTGGGGAATAGACTACATGGGTCCATTTCCCCCATCAAAGAAGTGTGAGTTCATCTTGGTGGCGGTTGATTACGTCTCCAAGTGGGTAGAGGCACTACCTTGCAAACATGCCGACAATATCAGTTCGAAGAGGATGTTTGAGGAAATCATATTTCCAAGATTTGGAGTCCCCAGGATAGTGATAAGTGATGGAGGATCACACTTCATTGACAAGCGCTTCGAGCACTATCTATCAAGACATGGAATCCGTCACAACGTCGCTACTCCCTATCATCCTCAGACAAGTGGCCAAGCAGAGACTTCTAACAAGCAAATCAAGAACATTCTTCAGAAGATGGTGAACGAGATGGGAACGGCATGGAAGGACAAGTTACCCGATGCACTCTGGGCTTACCGGACAGCATACAAGACCCCAATTGGAATGTCTCCATACCAATTGGTATACGGAAAGACCTATCACCTACCTGTTGAACTTGAGTTCAAGGCACACTGGGCCATAAAAAGATGGAATATGGACCTAGATATCGCCGGAAAACATAGAAGAATGCAATTATCGGAGTTAGAAGAATGGCGGGAGAAAGCATATCACAATTCAAAGATCTACAAAGAAAGAGTCAAGAGATGGCATGACAAGAGGATCAAGAAGAAGGAGTTCTTACCCGGAGATAAGGTATTACTTTTTAATTCCAGGGTGAAGCTTTTCGGGCATGGAAAGCTCCGGAGCAAATGGGAAGGACCATTCAAGGTAATTCATTCATCATCCCACGGAGCTATCACACTTCAAAATGACGAAGGTACGTTATTCAAGGTAAATGGTCAACGTCTTAAATTATTTTTAGAGCCCAATAAAGAATTAGAAGAAATAGACGTGATCAATTTTTACCTTCCAATTAAAAATTAAAGCCCGACGCTTTTAATTTGACGTTTTTGAGCCAAGTATATATTTTCGGGATAAAAACACGGTGAGAAACACGCTCGAGAAAGCAGGCTTGTAGAGGAGCCGGACACAGGGCGGGCGCCCTGAGGATGAGGGCGGGCGCCCTGCCCCTGTCTCCCCTCGGCCCCAGACTTCTCCCACGCGATAACCTCGCCCGTTGCTATCTGGAAAATTCCGTCCTCGGTTTGTTTCGCAAACATGACGGCGGGAAGAGTCCCGACCATGCACGAGAGCAGTTTTTACCTCCTATATAAACAGACCCTCAACGTCAGCTTTTAGCACCAATTCATTCAAGCCTTCTCTCCTTCCTCAAATTAGATCTTGCTTAGTTCCTAGCTGCTCCAATGGCCGAGAAGTTCCACGTCGATTGGGAAGTCGTCCCCTACGACCTCAACAAGAAGCCCAAGGAGGATCCCAACGCCTACGCTCTCGTCCCGGCCAACACAGAGCGACAGCTAGAAGCCATGCCACCACGCCAACAAGAGGATCGATGAGTTAGAGCATAGTCTTAGGAGGCGTGAGCGTCGCTGAGCTATCTAGATTAGATTTTGGGGCTATATATGTCTTAGTTATTATTAGATTCGATTAGGTTCACTTATAATCAGTTTAGATCTATTATATTCGGTTATTATTATTATTCGATTGTAATAAATGCCTCAAGATTAATAAAGATTATTATTAGTATGTCTTGTGTGTCTCTACTTTACTTTTGTGCAAGAAAGCAGAAAACAAGTATGGGGGAGATTCCCTGACATGTCACACACACTTCGATCGCACCACTCCATGAACCAGGTACACACTCTGCACACTTTTATTACACACTTACACACTCACCTTAGTTTGTGCAGAATTTTATCTCTCTAAACATGATAAATTAAAAGGATAAAAATGCTTATAATCATGATCAATCTCACTCTGTGATATTTCCTGGAAACCTGCAATTATTAAAATTATTTCAAAACCCTATGTTGCTAAAAGTCATTGTGGAATAAGAGATGGTAAGGGTATGAGTACCTTATTCTTAGTATCTTTATTGCTTGGAGAATTTGTTTTAAAAATCTCAAAATTATAGCTACCATCCTCAAGTTTTATATGCCTGCTAAACATATTAATTAAAGCTATCTGCTTTGTATTGAGTTTGTTCAAAACAAGTTAGACCCTTGTTGAGAGATTTATCATACTCCTAAGATCAAGACATTTTTATTCAGAAAGATTCACTCTTCCGAAGTATTATTGCGTTAGAGGCATGGGCTATGCAAAATTATGAATATATCGAGGAAATAAAAAGGAGCAAGTGCTCGATAACCTCGTGGAAAAAAATGGACAAGTGTCCGGTAGTAGAATTAGGGGTACCTCGGTATCCACCCAAAATGAAAAAAAATGAGATATGATAAGAATATGATGGAAAGAAAATGATAGCCCATGGTCCCTCTAATAAGCAATATGCCAGTAAGAGTGACAAGTTTTTAATTTTCAAAATCTTTGATCTAAGAGTATGGCATTCTTCTCCTCGGATCCGGTTTTGACCATACAATAAATGCAAGGTATGTATGCTTAAAGAATTATTTTTGCAAAATCAAAACAGCCTCAGAGAGAAATATAAAAGATAATGAGTGACTCTGAGAGCACCTATGAGGATAAAGGTATGCTAAGTTTTTCTTTTCAAAAATATGTAAAAACTCCAAGTGATAGGGATTAAGAAGAAGAAAGGCTCTTTACTCTGACCATATATTTCCCTGACTAATAGTGCACAATGGATTTTTACAACACCCTGCAGGTATGAAAGAATGTTTCAACCCCAGATGTTTTATTAACCAACCTTTTCTCGAGGACGAGTAAAAGCCTAAGTATGGGGGTGTTTGTTGACGGTTCTTAAGTATCAATTATAACCATCAAATAAATAAAGAAAAGGACCTATATGCAAGCAACACCTAGAATTAGGGTTTGATCTAACAGAATTCCACGAGTTTTGCTGTTTATCTATTTCTGCAGGGGGTTATCAGGAAATACGGAAGAAAGGCCCACATGTCGGATTAATGACGGGATATTAACCGAACACGTAATTATCTTACATCTAGAAGATTCCAGAAGCCACGGGAACGAACGGGAGCCGTAACGGGCCAGGACACAGGGCGCCCGCCCTGTGCCCTAGGGCGCCCGCCCTGCCCCCGGGACCAATCAGGTCGAGTCTCGCGGATTATGCTCCACCGCCTTTGAGGATCAAGGAAAACCATAGGATGAAGGTCGGTTTGATCCGACGGTCCAGATTCATCCAAAAGGGCTATATAAGCAAGGCCCCTGACCCCTGGTGGAGAAGACCCCAATTCATTATTCAGTTGCATATCTCTAGTTAGGGTTTAGAGAGAGAGGTTCCCTCTAGGGTTCCCACCTCTTAGGGCTTAGCATCCAATGTGAAAGTAGAATTAGTTCTACTAGATTGAGAGAGATAGAGTGGAGGTGTAGATCGGAGGAAGCCGGCCTGTCGGTGTCTACTCCGAGGTTGTACCTGCGGGAGCAAGTTCTTCTAACCCGAGGCTTGTTCTCAGGATTCTTCAGTATTTCGACTTCTAAATTCTAGTAAGTTCTTTGTTTTATTGTTCTTTGGTTTATGAGTTTACTTTGATCTCTTCGCGTAGAGTTTAGAGTAATCATCTCTAGCGTAAACGTGGTGTTTAAGCTAGGATACTCATAGATATCCCCTCGTCTAGCCGGACCGTGGTAGTAGCGAGGAACGTGACAATTCCGAGTTACCTTTGTATTCCATATCCCGTTAGCAGGATCGATAGGGTTTATAGGTGCGGGTTGAACATCCTTTGTGGTGTCTAGATTCCGTAAACCTCCCCAATAGAACAGTAGATCATCCTTACCAAGGTTAGAAGAAGAGTGCGGTTGTAGTCTTCTCTATACATCACTCACATCGAATCATAGTGGTTGTAGCCTAAAGGTTAGTAGTAATAGATTTGGTTAGTCAGATGCACTCTTTCTCCTAAAGGTAAAAATATAAATACGATACCCAGGATAACATCTCGGGTGAAGTGCTCACCGATATCCGTGCGCTTGCGGATCCTATTTCCTAATTGCGTTACCAAATATCAACAGAGATGAGCACTTGCATCTTCGTGCAGCTTCCCACAAAACTGGTTGGCTTGTACCATGTTGATGAGCCCTGGCTTGAGCTCAAAGTTCTTGTCGATGGCCGCGGCAGGTCCAGTGCGGATGTTGTCCGTAGTGGGAGCTGAGAACTCGCGGATCGTCTTGTTCGCCATGGCTGCGAACTCTGTTGACAAATTCCGGATGAAACTTCGGCGGTCTTCTGGATTGGATGAAGTGTTGCGTCGAAGTGTTGACTTCTTGAGCTTGGCTCTTGCCCCTCTGATTAATTCTTCGGGGTTGTCAACAAAATTTTCTGGAAGATGTCCTCTATTCATACATCACCCTGCAAAACAATAAGAATGGAAAAATATAGGGGTAAATCTGTATGGGAGAATTGATGATCTCAATCACTTAATGATGCGAATGATGACTCAAATTCCGTATTCATTCCTTGTTAGTAAATCAACCTTCCCCGGCAACGGCGCCAAAAATGCTTGTTGGGCATTCTTAACGTCATTACCAAAAGTAGACTTAGTTTTCTAATTCTGATAACGGCGCCAAAAATGCCGAACCTATCCCTCATGCCACTTAAGCCAAGTTGTCATCCCTAGCATGACATGAGAGACGTGGTATTGAAATATGCAACTGCTCTTCTAAATAAATAATAAATAAGATCTGCAAGCGCACAGATTAATACCGATGTAGCATTTTAACCGGGAAGTATTCCAGGTATCGTTATTTATATTTTTACCACTGGGAAGGGATTACTAACATCAATGTTGATTATGGAATGGAATATAGGAATGAGTATCAATCATTGCATGTATAAGTGAGAGCATTCATCTATCTCTTGCATACAGGGGTAAGTGTCACATAAAATATAGATAAAGTATGAATGGTGACAAAGATAATTAATCTGATCAGCTAGCCACATATAATAATGATAAGCACCTCAACAGATATTCTAGCAAGTCATTAGCATGGTATTAGGATGAACTACAAGGATATTTCCTAAGTTATTCTTAACTATAAAGTCTAGCATATCATAGTTAGTGCAAGTACACTTGGCAATCATTGCGAGAAAGGACTACGCCCATGCATAGTGATATTATCAAGGAAGATGAGAAACATAGCAATCACTCCCCCGTAATAATGTTGCTCTGCCTGCCTTACACACGGGAGGGGGACTATATAAGAACCAACGAAGCTGTCACCATCGCGGACCACCCCACGATCCGGCATATAAGGTGCAATCACAGATAAATATGGTCTAAGCACCACGCCTACACAATATTTATCATTTACCCATGGATCCGATGGATAAACGCTATACGATCCTAAACATGTATATAATTCCAATCTAACTAAGCCAAGCGTATAACTACGATAAACTAAGAACAATATAATCGCAAACGTAAACAAGTAGAGCATAGTCATAATCAATATATTGAAATAGAACAAAGTTGTATTCATAATATTGAAGAACAAAGATGAACAATGAAGAACAGTAAAGGAATTACCAAGAATCCTCTTGACAGATCCGGAAACCAATCGAAGATTGACTCCTTCTAGTTCTAATCCTATGTAGCTATGCTATACTAGAGATCTAGTTGATGTGGTGGCTCTAGGGCTTGATCAGAGACTCTCCTCTAGAATCTTCTAGAGTAGTTTTCATCGCGGTTAAGTTTAGTTCTTTTTCACATTTTGATCCCTCTTTCTGGTTTTCTGGAATAACCCTGCTGAAAATACAGATTCATCAAAACTTATGGAAATTGTCAGTTTAAACCCCTAAGTTTCTATTGGTGATCTATTTCAAGCATTTATTCAAGTTATGTTGACGGTTTATGATGAACAATAACTACCGTCAACAAGCTCCCCCAAGCTTAACCTTTGCTAGTCCCTTAGCAAAGCTAAACTCAGTAAATTTGGATCAGGAGTTGCTTCTATACTTTCACGCCTCAAAAGTACACATGCGTTCAAATAAAAATTCTCCTTCGGATTATAATAAACTGATCTGACTTTTAAACTTACCCATATTACCTTTAACCATGGAGGCTCTTAGCCTTCACTTGGGTCTTGAGCAATTAAAAGATAGAACAATCAAGTCATGCACTATGTCTCAAGTTCTTTGCTTAACCATTATTCTGAAGTTTTTTTGTAAGTTTTTAAAATAAAACTCAGAGCTTCCATTGTATGACACTCTCAAGTCTCTCGATATATGTGGTATTTGTGGATCCTCACCAAGGCAATAGTGTTGCTATGTCTTTCTCTTCCTACAACTAAGGCTTATAGTAGAGTTCATAGGTAGGGAGAAAGCATAAAAGAGTACACTTGCAGCACATATGTTGTAAAGTCAAACAATGGATCCAAAAAGAGTTAAATCATACAATCAAATCAAAATGTGCATGTGTATGGATGTATGGGGGGATATATATGGTGACTAACCTAATTCTACTTTGCTCCTTGAAAACATTCCTCTCTCTTTTTGGAATTTGGAAACAACTTTCAAGAGAACATGGACTATCTTATTCATTTTCTCTCTTCTCTTTATTTAGGAGGGCATCTGAGTACCCATTGTTTTGGATATCTCAGACATTTGTCCATTTTTCCAATTCTTTTCTTCTTTTTCACTTTTTTTTATGAATAACTTTTGCATAGCCACATGCCTCTTCTCTGCAACAAAACTTTTGAGAGATAACAACAAGAACTTGGAGCATTTATTTTGTGGGTATTCTATAGGGTATAATTTTGGTGTTCACTCCTAATGTAGGAGTAAAACATTTTTGGGTGATCTAGATAGAATGGCATGTTTTTGTGCCCACTCCCAGTGTAGGAGTAGTGCATATGTGGGTGGTGTATATGTGATCTTGATTTTAAGAGCATGATAAACCTCTCATAAGACATCAACAAAACTTGACTAAACTCAATGCAAAGTAAGCAGCATATATGAGTGAAAGGTTTTCCTAGTCTAAACATCATATATGGCTCTAGTACGAATTCAAGCTTTGTCATACAAGAGCTCATCATGAATTTTATATTTTTCAAAAGATAAATCTCCAGAACTCTAGTATCACTAGGAACAAGATAAATAGCAGTTTAGACTTTCTCATATCATATTCGTTAATTACCTAGACTTAGATCAAGCATATGCTACCCATGAGTTTCAAGTTCAGAGTAAATTCTTATATCAAATCAGTTGTATCCAAAACTCAGGAGAATTCAACACTGAAAACTAGGTATTTGAAAGGAATTATGACAGAGCAACTATTCATCATTTTCAATGCAAGAGATTATCTCAGACTCCATTATTTATTCAGCTCATAAAAATAGAAAACTAGACACACTTACTCTTTTTTTATTTTTCTTTCAAAGTTTTAAGATCACACCTTACTATATAGATATAACTAGCTAGGATAAATTTTTATTTTATTTTCTTTGTTATTCATCTATTTATTTCTTTAACAAAAATATAGCACACTCAAAAATAATAAAACTGAAAAGGGAAAGAAATACTTAGCTAGATACATGGGAGATGCTCCTCCCCCAAGCTAGATGTTGTCATGGTCGGTTGTTGAAGTAATCCTCAGAGCGGGTTTGTCGGTGGATGTCCTTCTGACCTATGAGTAGAATGAGATGTCTATAGCCGAGTGAACTTACTCTTGATCATTTGTATCATCCTGCAAAATACTCCAACAAGAATTCCAAAAACTCGAGGCTTGAATTAAGATAAAGGGTTAATGGTCAGCCATTCAAGGATTTGTTCTTCTTATGAGTTTATTGGCAAGATTTTAGCAGGAGGTCTATTTACTATCTTTATGGATTTTCTATTTTTATAGTGCAGAAAGAAAATATGTATGCATGTATATATATATATTATTTTTATTCCACCACAGTGAATACTCCCATGAGCTTTTACACACCGTTGATTTACTCACATGGGGCTTAAGGTTTTTATGACGCAATAATGGAAAGCAGTAGAACTTTTTAATTCTTTTTAATATGCAATATTGATGACATGTATTAAAGTATTTCTTATTTTTGTTTTCTCTAATGTAGTGCAAATGCAGAAAAGTAAATATGCTAAAGGGAAAATAATTAATGTAATAATAGAAAATAATTATAGATAATTACCTATGTTACCTCTCGACAAGGGTTTAGATTTTAAAGTCCTCCGGATAGGACTAGGCAATAGAGAATGCTTACTTTTTAGGTGCATCATCTGATCTCGGTGATAGAGATTCAGACGACTGTGCCTCTCACTAGTACAATAGCTTTAATGGTGGTAGGCAAAAACTCTTAACGAAGGCGGGCAAGCCAACCGCCTCCAGTTAAAGGCCATGGTTAATCAGGCCTTTACAGAGGCGGTTGGCCAACTACCACTGTTAACATATTAACCGAGGCAGACACTGTAACAGAACCGCCTAATTTATAAGAGCTCAAGTACAAAATCAGCGATTACCCGCTCAATTTACATACTTGAACTCATATAAACCCGGTAGTCCGTGAAATCATGAGGGATTTTAAACTTTTTCAAGCTTACAACCAAGACCGTACATGATTTAGTAACCACAGTCCACATGTTACAACAAGTTCACAAATACATCGGAGTGCAACATAAACTTAGTGCAAAACCCACTTCAAAATAAAAGTAGCGGAAGCGAAATAGCTTGAAACCACCTTTTACACACACTTAGTTAAATTACAGTGCCAGCGCATAGTCATGTCCAACAACAGCAAATAGATACGATATAAGAAGGGACCATGCCCATGGTCCACTCACCACCCGAAGTGGGAGAGAAATCCAACTTGTCGCCACAGTAGTACGCCTTACTACCTGCAATAGGTGGGAACAAACCCTGAGTACTGGAATGTACTTAGCTAGACATACCCGTCATAAACCAGAAATAATATGACACCAAGGAGTATGCAAGGCTTTCTTTTAGTGGGCTAGCTTGACTCATTTGTGAAAAGCATAAGTTATCATGAATAAACTAATTTAAGTCCTTTTGCATCATCTTTATTATAACCTATTCAATCTAGGTAAGCACCTATGCTAAAGCAATCACTTGATTAACCATTAACATCAAAGGTTACCACCTCAGGTTTAGCATTTCCTACATTATCCACATAACCATCCGTGTTCCATCATCATTACTACGATGCAGTAACTCGAGTCAAGTGTTCACTATCCAGTGAACGAAGGCGATTCGAATCGATTATTAACCAGCTGGTAATTTATTCCTCACACAAACCTCACTCACCCGCTAAAGTGAGGTATTGGTCACCGAGTCAACTATTCAGGTAAAGTCGCGAGTTTGCCAGGAACCACATGTACCCGGGGGCCGCCTGACTGCTCTTTGGCCTTATCATCGCGCCCCCGTGTCCTGCCACTACTGCTCCGGTACAGTGCGTTGCGGGCAATCCACTCGGCCCGAATAATCTCCCAGCTTCATGGTTGAAAGGTACATTATTCGGCCAGCTAAATATGAGGCATGCGTTCAACATGACCTGAGGCCCAACAACGGTCGGTCCTTAATCGACACAGATGGAAACTACAAGCACCCCAGAACCCTGTCTGGTTGCCCAATACTTATTCCGTCCGATCTCAAATTATCCATCAACACTTGGTTATTTCTAGGATATCATCCATTCCATAGCTAAAGTATTCCAGTAACCACCTATAATTGCAGGTGACCAGAAATCACCGATCGCTACCGGTCTAAGCAGGGCTAAGCATATAGATCCAATCCTGAATCTACATAGGGTTCCAGGTATATTTACTGGACAAGGAGTGATATATATGCAGCAAGGGTTTCACCCAACTCCTACACTTAATGCAACAATACATATATAACATATATATACTCAATTGCTTTTATAAAGTAGGAGGCTTAGAATGCTCCGGGGCTTGCCTGGGATCTGACACCTAGTCAAGTCAGTTAGTTGCGCCGTCTTGTCAACACCTCCGATCCTAGCACGTGTCCAGTCCTTCCATCTTCGGGATGGTCCACCAACACCGCCTTCGGGTTCGGTCCCACACCACGTGCTTCTCATGCACCTAGCGTACCTAAATGAGATGCGACAATGCAGATGTATGAATGCATGGAAGTGCGATAAGTGTACATGATGATAAGGAGTGTACTTGAAAGGACTTGCATATGACATGATGACGTGAATGCGAGCATACATACAAACGTAGCCACATTCAGGTGATAAGCAAATTAACCCTATTTGACCGAGTAGTTGCATATTTCTTCCCTAGCACTTACAACACATATTCATCATGATCAAGTAACATAAGACAAGCAACTTATCACATGTAACATCATGTTTCTCTAAACATTCGTACACATGCATCAAAGAGCTACCTGCGTTCATTCATAAGCAAGTATGCATGCATACATACTAACAGGGTATACCTAGCGACACAAGGCCAGTCTACCCTATGCATATAACATACACCTAAACACATACCACACGTACGACTAATACGCTAAGACATGCCAGCAGGTTATTAGTGCTTTAGGGATACACCAAAGCAACATGCATTCGCTAAGCAAGGCAATTATACTCACATATGGTAAAGCAACTTATTACTTGTACTAACATCATGTTTTACTTGGACTAAACATTTTGTAGCAAGCATCACAGAGCTACATGCACTCACAAGCAAAACATGCACGCTCACTAACAAGGTATACATACCTACACCATTCAAGTTTGTACCCATATATACATGCACACAGGAATGACCACATGGCATTTCAAGTTGAACCAGGCCAAACACACCAGCAGGTTACTCATGACACAAAAGTACATAAAAGTGCCATGAAGCATTTACATCACATGTAACAATTCATTTGAATTACATTTATTGAAATGCATGGAACTAGGCTACATATTTCTAGAGCTCCTAAAATTCTATAAAAATTACAGCAGGTTAAACATGCTCTCAGGACCCTACTATAAAAATACCATGCCAAAAAGATAAGCATATTGGCCTACACAAAAATGACAAATAGCAGGGCAGAGCATGAATAAAAATACTTTGTACTATAGAAAGTGTCAAACCATAGATTTACTATTTTTCTTAGCTATCATAGTACAGGAGCAGCCCAAAATTTTTCTCAAGATTTATCTATGCATATTTTATTTACTAAAAATGCCACAAGAATCAGCATTAAAGCAATTTAAATAATAACTTCAAATTACTCCATAATAACAGCACCTCAAAATTTTACCACATATTCTACACCTCAAGATCTATCAAGCAAATCAAGTCTCACATTTTTCTGACCCCTACTCTATTTACTACACATTTCCAAAGATCACAAGTATTTAACACATTAAATAAAACTCTATATAAAAGTATCACAAAAATGCTATTTCACATTTTTAACAGATAGATCTATTCACTAGAAACACAACACAACTTGTTTCACCTCATTTGGACACCCACAGCTCAAGATATAAATTATACAAGCATTTCTCCTTTTTCTAAAAATTATTTTCCAAAATCATTTAAATCCGAAAATGGGCCTTGACGCTAGAGTCACATGGATCTGCACCCAGGCTTATCCCCTGAGGCTGACAGTGGGCCCTTGACCCCACTTGACAGCGACCAGAGGCAGGGGAGGTGCTCTGGCCGGCCGGACCTCGTCGGCGACGAGGTCTCCGGCGGCGCTGACCCCAGCTTCCTCTCGTCGAGGCGAACGCACCCAGCTAGGATGCGGTGGCCAGGGCGAGCTCGAGCAGTAGCGGTGATGGCCGGCGGCGAGCGGTGGAGCGGATGACGGTGGCTAGGCCTCCTCCGGCCACGGTGAGGCCGGGCGAGGGGCGCTGGAGCATCACGAGGCCTTGGGGGAGGTGGTGCGCGCGCCTGCGAGAGAGGAGGAGGAGCGGAGCGTCGTGACCATGGTGGCCGTGATGGCGGCCGTTGTCGGGGAAGAAAGGAGGCGCGCCGATTGGCGCCGCACCTTGGCAATAGCTGTTGCAAGGCGGCTCATGGGATGGTGCGGAGCAAGGCGGAGCGGTGGGCGAGGCCAAAGCGGGAAATGGCACGGTGGTGGCGGAGTACGGCGCCGACGACGCTGCAGCGGGCGAGGCGCGCTCTGGTGCGGAGACGAGCGAGGCGAGAGCAGTCCAAAGTGAAGGAGAGCGAGGGAGGAGACAAGCGCGAATGGGCAGGGGGCGCACCCGGACGCGTCCCCGGCCAGGTGATGGCGCCGGTCGGAGTGGCCGCACCGCCCTCGTCGGCCGGTCCACGGCGTCCACACGGTGCTCGCGTGCTGGGCGAGGCGGGGAGAGGAAGCGGGAGGTGGGGCAGGCTTGGGCCGGCTTCTGGTTGGGCCGAGAAAACGACGCGTGCGGCCCAGTTAAGGTAAAATCTCCTTTTTTTCTTTTAAAAACGAAAACAACATTGCATTTCTCCTTGTGAGCACATTTTAAGCATGTTAGAGACATTTTCATGAGTTGACCCAAAAACCACTTTTGTTCCTTAATAACTTATCTACAACTTTGGTTTAGAATGCATCAACAAAAAAACTAATGTGACATGCTTTTCATAAATGGTCAAACCAAAACACTCCACGGTCAACATTGAGTCAACTAATACTTAGAAGCCTAATTAGCCAAAGTCATTATCATGAACATGGTGCCATTTTATGTCCTAAACATGAATCAAGTATTGTTATAATCATAGGTGCACAACAGCATTATTAAAACTACAAAGTCCAATCATATATCATGTGAAACATCACACTTGTACTACTGAAACATTTCAATTCCACATTTGAAACATTGTGTTGCAAAGGTTATAAATGCAATGTTTCACTTATTTCATTTTGCAACCCAACCAGGTCTAAGTGAGTTTAGTGACCAAACAAGGCAATCACTTGTCTTAACTAAGCATAATTATAAAACATACGCATCATGCAACATAAGATAACTAGCATTATTTCATTAACACATGTCACACGTTTCAGATGTTTTGAATATATGTTTCAAGTGTTTCTTGTGTTAATGCTCATGTATGAATAAATTATGCTTATGCCCATGAAATGCAAGTGCAAAATGCATGCTTAACACTGGGGTGTTACAGCCTTCCCCCCTTAAATAAATCTCGTCCCAAGATTTGGTACAAAAAGTTATTTAAGGAAAGAGAAGCAATGTCACCCACACCACAAGCAGCGATAGCAAAAGGCTATCCAGATTGGATTGTTAGATAGGCTACACTAGTCACCACAACTTTCTGATACTTGCTCCTCATAGGATTTTTTTGTCTGAAGAATTTCCTTCATTAACTCCCATGAAGCATTGACATTCTGATAGGAATTTAAGAGACCACTGTTTCAAGTACTTGTTCTCCTTTCTCTGATGACAACACTATATTATCTCCATCCATTAAGTACATGATAAATGTTCTAGCTAACTCTTGTCAGTTCATGACCTCCAATATTCCTTGTCGGCGGTATCCTTCTCCAAACTGCGGCAGTTACTTAGGTTGAACTTTGACGTAACCTTGATATTCCAACAAGCATAGCCCTCCAACACAAAGAATGATAGTGGGCAGATAGAAAGATTGTAGATTCTGTTCCTCCAGATAATCTACTCATATTTGCCAAGTTAGTGCTCCATTATGCATGAATTTTGGTAGATGTATAATCCATAAGTCTTCCCATTACTGACCGAAATTCAACTCAAGTGGACACTATTGATTGCTCAAACTATACTTGTACCAAAACTGCACCATTCTAAAATTTCGGCAATCTGACAAATGGAACCTTTTCTCATAACCTAGGCTTTATGCAACAAATCCTCAGTCCAACTTGTCAGATTAGAGTGCTCCAAAAAGGGTGGAGTAACTCACAACATTTGAGGTCGTTCCAACCATGTTTGAGGCACTTCACAAAAACCGGCATGGTCACCTAGGAGTCATTACCTAGATAGAGATTGATCTTCTCATTGCTAACAATTAGTTGTCTCTCAACACTAAAAAGCTCCAAGGCTTCAGCTTTTGCAATAAGCATTCACAGTTGTTGTCGATGCCGATGATCGTTCTCGAAGTTGGCCGAAAGGGATTCACGCCTAGGAGGGAGCATGAATCTTCCTGGATCCTTGTACATCTGACAATTTTTTTCCAAAATTCGAGCATTGTATGCCTCCTTTTGATCCAATAGAGATGACACATTTCCAATAGCAGGTAGCATTACTCATAGAAATGGTCAGCAAAGTCACTTGTCTACCACTTCTTGTAGTCTGTTAAGGTTGATGTCAGTAACCTGTTCTTCCAAAGTCATCTTTCTGGCAATTCCAGAAGAATCTTGATTACAAACAGACTAATAAAGATCTTCTAATAAGATACAGAAAGACGACCAAGGGAGGAATCGCGAGAAAATAGCACATTGGTGGAATTTCCATAATAGATCTTGACTACAAACCATGATACCCGTGCGTGCCAAGTAGCCCAACCTTGTGTCAGCCGCCACAAGAGGCTCTCGGTTTCGTCATGGCACCATCAGCTTTGGAGCAAGATGCCATTACAGACCTTACCACCAACGTGAAATCTCACATGACAGGTAGATCTTGCATGGACAAACATCGCATGCAAGACGAATTTAAGCAAACAATGATGTTCACAAGGTTTAGGAGGGAGCAAGTGGGGATCTAAGGGCAAAATCATGGCACACGACCAACATGAAGACATCATGTGCCCATCAAAGTTATCATTAGATGCAAGATTATCCAAGATTTGGTCCTATTAGGCAACAATATAAGACCAAAGTTGACAACATTGAAGTACTAGAGAGAGGAAATGAGCAAGGGTTCAAGAGCAAAACCAAAATGACGCTCAAGGTTGAGTTGATGGAGCAAGAATATACATGACAAGGAGGAGATGTCGAGATCATGACATAGGGAGATCACATTAAAGACCTGGCTCGAGACATGAACCTTACAGGATGATCACAACACAAACCTTACATATGCAACATGTTACTTGTGTGCAAGAACAAAGCAAAGGGAAGCATATGTATGCATGAGCAAAATGATCATGATGTATGCTCGTCCTATTCGTCCTCACCAAACTTATGAAAAAGTTTAAGTTCTAGCGATATAGACGGTGGCATACATTCGATCTCTCATACATACGAAACTAGTCGGGCTACACGTTTTGCGTGGTTAGCGTACCTGCAAAAGATTCACTTTAGCCCAACAATCCCCATATATCACACAAAGAAAGCAGTAAATCTACACACTCCGCATACACCCCAATGGATACGAAGGTGGCCACACCCAATCATCGTCCTAATGACGGCATCGTCTCCCAAGGGACGGAACACCCGCATGTTGACACTCTTCATAGTTACGTTGTTCAACACGTAACTAATCCAATGACCAATAAGCAC
Source organism: Saccharum spontaneum (assembly GCA_022457205.1). Classification (NCBI taxonomy): domain Eukaryota; kingdom Viridiplantae; phylum Streptophyta; class Magnoliopsida; order Poales; family Poaceae; genus Saccharum; species Saccharum spontaneum. The sequence continues at coordinate 24,393,608 of CM039605.1, read as the reverse complement.
TCCCCTAGATCGGCAGTGTATCCGATCATGCTCTCACAGCTCACACTTACCTAGGCGTAGGTGCGACGTTGCATAAAAGTAATCTATCAACATATATGGCTATTTCATATATGAAGGCTACCTCGACCATTAGACCACAGGGTAGCATAGTGCGGTCAAGTTATCACACTTCTTACCTTAGCCACAGCCGTAGATGCATAATTTAAAACCCCCCAAGTCAGTACTTATATAAGCCACCTAGAGTCCTTATCTGGGCATAAAGGATATGACAACTGGCACACTCTAAGGTTTTAAATCATAGATTTTAAACACCTATATATGGCTATAAGTTGGCAATTCGCTTGATAAAACATAATATTTTTGTTTTAAATACACATGTGAATAGTAGCATACTAAATCTTGCTCCGATACCAGCTGTAACAGAACCACCTAATTTATAAGAGCTCAAGTACAAAATCAGCGATTACCCGCTCAATTTACATACTTGAACTCATATAAACCCGGTAGTCCGTGAAATCACGAGGGATTTCAAACTTTTTCAAGCTTACAACCAAGACCGTACATGATTTAGTAACCACAGTCCACATGTTACAACAAGTTCACAAATACATCGGAGTGCAACATAAACTTAGTGCAAAACCCACTTCAAAATAAAAGTAGCGGAAGCGAAATAGCTTGAAACCACCTTTTACACACACTTAGTTAAATTACAGTGCCAGCGCATAGTGATGTCCAACAACAGCAAATAGATACGATATAAGAAGGGACCATGCCCATGGTCCACTCACCACCCGAAGTGGGAGAGAAATCCAACTTGTCGCCACAGTAGTACGCCTTACTACCTGCAACAGGTGGGAACAAACCCTGAGTACTGGAATGTACTCAGCTAGACTTACCCGTCATAAACCAGAAATAATATGACACCAAGGAGTATGCAAGGCTTTCTTTTAGTGGGCTAGCTTGACTCATTTGCGAAAAGCATAAGTTATCATGGATAAACTAATTTAAGTCCTTTTGCATCATCTTTATTATAACCTATTCAATCTAGGTAAGCACCTATGCTAAAGCAATCACTTGATTAACCATTAACATCAAAGGTTACCACCTCAGGTTTAGCATTTCCTACATTATCCACATAACCATCCGTGTTCCATCATCATTACTACGATGCAGTAACTCGAGTCAAGTGTTCACTATCCAGTGAACGATGGCGATTTGAATCGATTATTAACCAGCTAGTAATTTATTCCTCACACAAACCTCACTCACCCGCTAAAGTGAGGTATTGGTCACCGAGTCAACTATTCAGGTAAAGTCGCGAGTTTGCCAGGAACCACATGTACCCGGGGGCCGCCCGACTGCTCTTTGGCCTTATCATCGCGCCCCCGTATCCTGCCACTACTGCTCCGGTACAGTGCGTTGCGGGCAATCCACTCGGCCCGAATAATCTCCCAGCTTCATGGTCGAAAGGTACATTATTTGGCTAGCTAAATATGAGGCATGCGTTCAACATGACCCGAGGCCCAACAACGGTCGGTCCTTAATCGACACAGATGGAAACTACAAGCACCCCAGAACCCTGTCTGGTTGCCCAATACTTATTCCGTCCGATCTCAAATTATCCATCAACACTTGGTTATTTCCAGGATATCATCCATTCCATAGCTAAAGTATTCCAGTAACCACCTATAATTGTAGGTGACCAGAAATCACCGATCGCTACCGGTCTAAGCAGGGCTAAGCATATAGATCCAATCCTGAATCTACATAGGGTTCCAGGTATATTTACTGGACAAGGAGTGATATATATGCAGCAAGGGTTTCACCCAACTCCTACACTTAATGCAACAATACATATATAACATATATATACTCAATTGCTTTTATAAAGTAGGAGGCTTAGAATGCTCCGGGGCTTGCCTGGGATCTGACACCTAGTCAAGTCAGTTAGTTGCGCTGTCTTGTCAACACCTCCAATCCTAGCACGTGTCCAGTCCTTCCATCTTCGGGATGGTCCACCAACACCGCCTTCGGGTTCGGTCCCACACCACGTGCTTCTCATGCACCTAGCGTACCTAAATGAGATGCGACAATGCAGATGTATGAATGCATGGAAGTGCGATAAGTGTACATGATGATAAGGAGTGTACTTGAAAGGACTTGCATATGACATGATGACGTGAATGCGAGCATACATACAAACGTAGCCACATTCAGGTGATAAGCAAATTAACCCTATTTGACCGAGTAGTTGCATATTTCTTCCCTAGCACTTACAACACATATTCATCATGATCAAGTAACATAAGACAAGCAACTTATCACATGTAACATCATGTTTCTCTAAACATTCATACACATGCATCAAAGAGCTACCTGCGTTCATTCATAAGCAAGTATGCATGCATACATACTAACAGGGTATACCTAGCGACACAAGGCCAGTCTACCCTATGCATATAACATACACCTAAACACATACCACACGTACGACTAATACGCTAAGACATACCAGCAGGTTATTAGTGCTTTAGGGATACACCAAAGCAACATGCATTCGCTAAGCAAGGCAATTATACTCACATATGGTAAAGCAACTTATTACTTGTACTAACATCATGTTTTACTTGGACTAAACATTTTGTAGCAAGCATCACAGAGCTACATGCACTCACAAGCAAAACATGCACGCTCACTAACAAGGTATACATACCTACACCATTCAAGTTTGTACCCATATATACATGCACACAGGAATGACCACATGGCATTTCAAGTTGAACCAGGCCAAACACACCAGCAGGTTACTCATGACACAAAAGTACATAAAAGTGCCATGAAGCATTTACATCACATGTAACAATTCATTTGAATTACATTTATTGAAATGCATGGAACTAGGCTACATATTTCTAGAGCTCCTAAAATTCTATAAAAATTACAGCAGGTTAAACATGCTCTCAGGACCCTACTATAAAAATACCATGCCAAAAAGATAAGCATATTGGTCTACACAAAAATGACAAATAGCAGGGCAGAGCATGAATAAAAATACTTTGTACTATAGAAAGTGTCAAACCATAGATTTACTATTTTTCTTAGCTACTTCATAGTACAGGAGCAGCCCAAAATTTTTCTCAAGATTTATCTATGCATATTTTATTTACTAAAAATGCCACAAGAATCAGCATTAAAGCAATTTAAATAATAACTTCAAATTATTCCATAATAACAGCATCTCAAAATTTTACCACATATTCTACACCTCAAGATCTATCAAGCAAATCAAGTCTCATATTTTTCTGACCCCTACTCTATTTACTACACATTTCCAAAGATCACAAGTATTTAACACATTAAATAAAACTCTATATAAAAGTATCACAAAAATGCTATTTCACATTTTTAACAGATAGATCTATTCACTAGAAACACAACACAACTTGTTTCACCTCATTTGGACACCCACAACTCAAGATATTAATTATACAAGCATTTCTCCTTTTTCTGAAAATTATTTTCCAAAATCATTTAAATCCGAAAATGGGCCTTAACGCTAGAGTCACATGGATCTGCACCCAGGCTTATCCCCTGAGGCTGACAGTGGGTGTAACGGAACCGTTCAAATTATAAGAGCACAAGTACAAAAACAATCACCGAAGTGATCAAATTCTCGCATTTGAGCCCATATAACTCCGGTAGTCCAATGAAATCATGAGGGATTTCAAACCAACCAACATACCAGCCAAGATCGTAGTGATTCAACATAACAAGTCACATGTTACAACCATTTCACAAGTAATTCAATATACATCGGAGTTCAACGTAGTTATTACAACTTAAGTTCAAAAGTAGCGGAAGCAAAGTAATTTGAAACTAACCACACCCTTATTTCAATTACATGCCAGTACCAAGGTCGACTTCCAACAAAAGAATTAGAGAGAAGATAACTCAGAAGGATCATACCCGTGATCACACTCCGCCTCTACGGCAGGAGCCAACCAACTCTTGCAGTTGCCATGATACATCACAACCTGCAACAAGTGGGGATAAAACCCTGAGTACGAGAAGGTACTCAGCTAGACTTACCCGTCAGAAACCAGAAATAAAGTGACACCAAGGATCATGCAAGACTGATATAAAGTGGGCTAGCTTGACATCATTTTGCATAAAAGCTTATTATGGATAAGTAATCATTAATGCTTAAGCATCAAGTTAATTATCATTAACCTGTCATCTATATTAGAACCTGTACTAGAGCACTCACTTTATTAGGAGCAAACAATATTAACCATAGCAGGTATAAATTGAGGCAACCTTTCCATCGTTATCCAATTAACCATCCGTTCAATTTAATGGAATCTACGTTGCCGCTGCTCAAGTCAAGTGCTCACTAACCGGGAGCGACGGCGATTCGAATCGAATTCCTATCCAGCTGGAGGGGTATTTCTAACACTCACCGAGTCACGCCTGGCGAGGGCTGCTTAGGTCACCTTTCGTACAGTTCAGGAATCGCGGGTCCGAATGATGTCGCGTCCCCAAGGGTGACACTCTGCCAGGTGATAAGGACTCTAACCCCCCCTTGGTCTCACGCCAATGTCCCCAAGCACATCCTTTCTCTCCTCCAAGATGCAACCTACCATTCGATTCCCGGCCTGAACCATACTACTCGACTTCGCGGTCGGAACGACTTATCCGGCCAACTAAGTGTTAGACTGCGTTCAACATGACTCAAGGACGTACAGCAAATCGGTCCTTAAACGACTCAGACGGGGATAGTTCTACACCCAAGACCTCCATGCCTTGTTGCTTCACTATCGTCATCCCGCCCGGTCTCAAATCATTTTATTAACACATGGTTCTATTCCACGATAGCAAATATAGCCAACCGTGCCATATATGAATATCCCTATACTTGCAGGTGACAGGAAATCACCTGACTTCTACCGCTTAAAGCAGGGCTAAGCATCTATTCGATCCTAGTCTATGTAGGATTCAAGGATTCATATCACTGGACAAGGAATGATATAATGCAGCAAGGGTTTCCAACCAACTCCTACCACTTAATGCAACAATACTTATAACATATATATAATTAATTGCTTTGAAGATAGGAGGCTTATAATGCTCTGGGGCTTGCTTGGGGTCTGACTCAAGTTAGAGTATGTCAGATGAAGTCACTTGGCGAGCAACCTCCAATCTACCACTTGTCCGGTCCTTCTATCTTCGGGTTTGGATCCACCGAACACCGTCTTCGGGTTTGGCTCCAACGCCACATCCTTCACACGTTTCTGCTAGCGTACCTATATGAGATGCAACCATGCACATGTGTGAATGCATAGAAGTGCAATAAACAGAGTAATCAAACAAGCATACCAAAGTTCTCATCAACACCTAGAGCTAATTAACTTAATCCACATTAGGGCATAACATAGAAGATGGCAAGCACATCAAGCAAGACACAAGCCTCAAGTTCACAGGGTACTAACCCATGTACTTTCAAAGGTATGAGTCACACTTCAACACACTAGCATGGCAAAGTTAATCAAAGCACTACAACTAAAATCTGTCACTTTCTGGACATACATACAGTAGCTTAGTAAATCAATCATAACTGGAGATCCCTAAATCCAAATGACTTGCAAAAATATATTCTGGAAAGCTTATGAAATTATCTACATTTCATCTTTAATCATCTAAACATGATTCCCAAGTTATCATGACCAAACATGCCAATCTTTAAAGTCTGCACAGAAGGTAATTAAAATCTGACAGTAGACTTATTAAGCATGCAACTCTTAAACTATCAGACCTGGGATCATGAAAATTTAACACAAGCCAGATAAGATAATTATCTATACATTTTGTATTTACCAAAACCACAGTAAACATCATTTACACCATGAAACTAGTTGCACGAGTAACACCACACATGCAGCCCAACAGCAGTGTTATAATTATAGATAGAAAACTGGTAGAAACTTCAGAGAAGCATAAATGGAGTTCTAGACCTCCAACAAACATGATTCTCAACTTTATGAAAAGCTTATAAAGTTACCTACAACTTTCTTGTAATCATCTTAAGATTATTCTACAGTTAACATGGTCAATTAATTAAATAATTGCATCTCTGTCCAAAATATGGACAGAATCTGATATGCCACTTTAAATCGTTATAGCTTGAGTTTCACAATTCCAATAATTATGGTTCTGGACTTTTTAGAAAGCTTAACAAATTGTGAACAACTTTTCTATAAACATCTAGAACCAATTCTGCCACTAACAAGGTCACACATGGCACACAATGCAATGCTGTCTGGGTTTGGGCAGAAACTGCCACAGTACTTTAAACAACTATAACTAAACATATACTTAACCAAAAATTGTGATCTTTAGCTTTTTGAAAATATTATGAAAAGTACTACAACTCATCTATTATCAACAAGGCATGATTCATAACTTAACTGAGCCAAACAATACATACATGCAGAACTGTCCAGAATAGAAGCAAAGCAGCATATAGCAATTGTTATTTTTATATCTCCTAAACTATCAAGCCTAAAATCTTGAAATTTTTACTAGACATCATAAATCACAGGAGAAACATGCCAAAAAAATGGCACTTCATTTGGAGTTATATATTTATAGTTATTAAAAATAACATATCCAACTAGCATTCAAAACCTAGTTGCATAAATATATTTTTACAGCTAAAACTTTAAACTAAAACATGCCATATTATAGATCCACTGCATAGACAATTTCATAAGGATTCCAAAAAGTCCTTATTTGCTATTTTATTATTTTTCTACCAATTACTATGTATTTTTAAAGTTCAGCCATTTAAATGCAATACTAATTCCGAAAAAAAGAAAAGGAAAAACATTTATGCAGAGTGAACACAAAACTTTCCACAATTCACGTAAGCCCCTATATGTAAATCCTTTGTCTCTAGGCATTTTGCAAAGTGAACACAGGAAAAAGTTTCTATTTCTATCTTAACCCTTCTCCTTCGTCTTCACGGAGCAGAGGACGACGCCGGAGTTGTTTCCGGCCGGCAAGGTCGCCGCCGGCGGTGGGGAAGAGGTGTGGGGGCACATCTGAGGCTGGCCGCACCAAAGTGGGGCCGTGCCCGGCCAACCACAGCCGGCTCTGGCCTAGCCACGGTCGCTGGCGGCGGCTCGGTGCGGTGCCCGCACGGCGGCTCGCTGTACGCTGTCTCAGCAACGGCAGCGACCACAGAAGCGGCAGGGAGGCGCGTCTGGGAGGCGCAGCATGGAGGCGAGGTACAGGCAGCGGCAAAACGACGGCAGCTGCGAGCTTGGCTGCTCAGCCATGGCGAGCGAACCGAGAGACAGAGAGCGAGAGGGAGAGCGACTGAGAGGCCGAGGGAGCAGCGCTTGACATTTAACGGCGCGACGACGCGTGGGTACGAGGTGGGGTCAATGATGGAGCATGGGTGCCACGCAGCACACGCATCCAGGGCCGGTCGGCCACGCATCCCTTCAATTCATACCTGAAGCCAAGGATTGAAATACCACCTCAAAATGTGACTGAAAACTCAATTTTTCATCGATCACAACTCCCAAATTAGCTCGAATTGGCTCGTGGTATAATTGACAAATTTGTAGAGCTACAAGCGTACTCCAACTTTGGTTAAAGAATCTAAGTCTAATTCGGCACGGTTAGAGAGATACAAAGCTCCAAAGGAGGGTACCTCAAAACTGGATTCTGCAGTCTAATTGTAAACTGACTGAAACTGTCTTCTTCTCTACCTTATAACTCCTAAACCGTGCACTTATTTAATCAACCATTTTCACGATCAGCTAGATCTACATGAGTACTCCAACTTTGGTTAAAAGAGTTTTGCCAAATTCGAAATGGTTTGCAAACTAAAATTCACCAAAGATAGGTACCCGAAAACGGAAGTCGCGACTTTCAGGCATCCCAGACTTAGCCAATTTTCGAACCCTGAAAATAGCATTGGATTCAATTTTGTGAGCTCGATTTGACCATGCTAAGTACTGAATTAGCTCTGGGACAGTAAACAAAGTTTGTTCCACATGATATGTTCTACAACTTTTATTTAAGGATCAAGGTTTGGATCCATCTGTTTTGCGAGATAAAAAGCTCCAAACTAGGTTACCCGAAGTTAAACCGCAGTTAGGACTTAGCCAAATTTTCCAAGTGCCAAATCAGCCCCTATTCCTGACTTGTGGGCCCTTTTTGAGCATGTTCCACCCATTTTCGTGACTTGACTATTAAACAAAGTTTGTTCCTTATAAAATTTTCTATAACTTTGTTTAAGGGTGCAGATATAGGAAAACACTTTTAGCTACCCTTTTAAAACAGTCAAGCAACGGTGCTCTCAAGGTCAAACAAGGTCAAATCAAGGTCAACTATCACTTAGAGACTTAATTAGTCAACATGGTCAACATGAACATTACTCCATTAAGTTTCCTAAGCCTAGTTAAGGTATTGTAGAGGCTAAACATACACACCATGCATAGGTTGCACAAAAGTGTAGGCCTCACATGCACTGAAACATAGAAATCAAGTGAAATGCTATAGTTGTTTCATCACCATGTTTCAATTGTTTCATGTGTTTGTTTCAAGGTATATTCTACACATGTTTCACTAGGTTGTTCCACATGGTTCCTAGATGTGTTGCACATGTTGTATTTGTATGTTGCATAAACACTAGTTCACATGGAATGTAAGGCATGTTTCCTTGTTTCAGAAGCATGTTTCAGTTATAATCCAAACAAGCATATAACTTATCATTTCATGTGACTTTTTGATTCCAAGCTTCATGAAACTTTTCTAGGGGTCACTATAGATAGATATTAAGGTGAGACACATGAAGATATTGCAATAACACCACCCAATCATATATCTTGAAGATGTCCTATATGCAAAGCAATAGTGCAACATCCAAGTTTAGGTTAGACTCATCTCCATAGGTTGACCTTGTCATCGTCATTTCCACTTAATCTATCATGTTTGAGCTCAAACCCACTACTTAATTGGTGATAAACACCTGGGGTGTTACAGTGGGCCCTTGACCTAACTTGATAGCGACCAGAGGCAGGGGAGGTGCTCTGGCCGGCCGGACCTCGCCGGCGACGAGGTCTCCGACGGCACTGACCCCATCCCTGGCTTCCTCTCGTCGAGGCGAACGCACCCAGCTAGGATGCGGCGGCCAAGGCGAGCTCGAGCAGTAGCGGTGATGGCCGGCGGCGAGCGGTGGCGCGGGTGACGGTGGCTAGGCCTCCTCCGGCCACGGCGAGGCCGGGCGAGGGGCGCTGGAGCATCACGAGGCCTTGGGGGAGGTGGTGCGCGCGCCTGCGAGAGAGGAGGAGCGGAGCATCGTGACCATGGTGGCCGTGATGGCGGCCGTTGTCGAGGAAGAAAGGAGGCGCACCGATTGGTGCCGCACCTTGGCAATAGCTGTTGCAAGGCGGCTCATGGGATGGTGCGGAGCAAGGCGGAGCGGTGGGCGAGGCCAAAGCAGGAAATGGCACGGTGGTGGCGGAGTACGGCGCCGACGGCGCTGCAGCGGGCGAGGCGCGCTCTGGTGCGGAGACGAGCGAGGCGAGAGCAGTCCAGAGTGAAGGAGAGCGAGGGAGGAGACAAGCGCGAATGGGCAGGGAGCGCACCCGGACGCGTCCCCGGCCAGGTGATGGCGCCGGTCGGAGTGGCCGCACCGCCCTCGTCGGCCGGTCGATGGCGTCCACGCGGTGCTCGCGTGTTGGGCGAGGCGGGGAGCGGAAGCGGGAGGTAGGGCAGGCTTGGGCCGGCTTCTGGCTGGGCCGAGAAAACGACGCGTGCGGCCCAGTTAAGGTAAAATCTCCTTTTTTTTTCTTTTAAAAACAAAAACAACATTGCATTTCTCCTTGTGAGCACATTTTAAGCATGTTAGAGACATTTTCATGAGTTGACCCAAAAACCACTTTTGTTCCTTAATAACTTATCTACAACTTTGGTTTAGAATGCATCAACAAAAAAACTAATGTGACATGCTTTTCATAAATGGTCAAACCAAAACACTCCACGGTCAACATTGAGTCAACTAATACTTAGAAGCCTAATTAGCCAAAGTCATTATGACGAACATGGTGCCATTTTATGTCCTAAACATGAATCAAGTATTGTTATAATCATAGGTGCACAACAGCATTATTAAAACTACAAAGTCCAATCATATATCATGTGAAACATCACACTTGTACTACTGAAACATTTCAATTCCACATTTGAAACATTGTGTTGCAAAGGTTATAAATGCAATGTTTCACTTATTTCATTTTGCAACCCAACCAGGTCTAAGTGAGTTTAGTGACCAAACAAGGCAATCACTTGTCTTAACTAAGCATAATTATAAAACATACGCATCATGCAACATAAGATAACTAGCATTGTTTCATTAACACATGTCACACGTTTCAGATGTTTCGAATATATGTTTCAAGTGTTTCTTGTGTTAATGCTCATGTATGAATAAATTATGCTTATGCCCATGAAATGCAAGTGCAAAATGCGTGCTTAACACTGGGGTGTTACAGACACTGTAATGCAACTGCCTCCGTTAATGCATATTAACAGTGGCGGTTTGCCTAACCGTAACTGCCTCCATTAAATATACATCGGAGGCGGTTAACTTTAGGTAGTCACCTCCGTTAATCATTTAACCGAGACGGGTTTTGTTATTTTCCTACCTTCGTTAAGTATTTCCTGATTTAAAAAAAGATTATTTATTTTTGTTTAATAATTTGAATTTGAAACCAAATTTGGTCAGATCAAAACACACAGAAAGCAGAAAACACATGTATGAACGATAAAGACATATATATTACATCCATATATATGTCGCTGTCCTTATGTTCCACCATTCATCATGTCACACACTAAGTTCTTCACACTACATTAATGCTCACAAAGTTAACAAAATCACATCACATGTTCACATGACAAGTTAAGGGCAGCTACTTGAAGATGTCTGACAACTTGTAGTCGGTCATGTCGAGAGCGTCGCTTCCCCTATGGCGTAGATTCACATACTTATCCTCCGTCCCTAGCTCGCTCTCGTCATAGAACAAAGTTCTCCCAACATGACAACATTCGTCCATGACAAACTTACAAATGTCACCTACTATTCTAGTGATGGTCTTATGGTCAATCTTTTCCCTCTCCCACCACCTTTGGGATTTCTTCAGTTGTCGCCAGCTCTTGCTGAATCTCCCGTAAGCCCTGAGGTACTCACAAGTATAGTATCCACACAAGACTGAGCCTTCAGGTTGCTTGACGCACTGCATGCATGATATATGTAACACATGATCATTAGGACTGGTATAGAGTGCAGAAGTAGTAATGTATTAGTAGTAGGAGTAGAAGTAGGGTAGTAGTAGTAGGGTAGTAGCTAGTAGTAGGAGTTGTAGTGTAGTAGTAGCTGTAGTAGTAGGAGTAAGTGCTAGTACTAGTAGGGTAGTAGGGTAGTAGTAGGAGTTGTAGTGTAGTAGTAGTTGTTGTAGTAGTAGGAGGAGGAGTAAGTGCTAGTACTAGTAGGGTAGTAGGGTAGTAGTAGTTGTAGGAGGAGGAGGAGGAGTAGGGTAGTAGTAATAGTAGTTGGTGTAGGGTAGTAGTATTAGTTGTATGGTAGTAGTAGTAGTAGGAGTTGTAGTAGTACTTGTAGTAGTAGTAGTTGTTACGGTAGTAGAAGAAGTAGGGGCATGAGGAGTAAGTGCTAGTAGTAGTACCAGGAAGTCTCGCCTTACTGCCGGTTTTGTGCCATACTTCTTCTGCCTCTCGGACCTCCGATCATAAACCCCCTCTTCCACATACTTTCTATAAGCGTTGTATGCCAACCACTAGTGTCAACAACAAATTTGATGCGTTCTTTGAGTGCAAAAAAGAAGATGTGTCATCACCTACTATCACAGAATGCCTTCAAAATCCTTGTACCATTCTCTCTCCGTTGTCCGCAAGGAGTCGAATATGATAGCCTTTCCATCCTGAGGATAAAATATAATCTAGTGGCCCACGATGCCCAAGCTACACCATTGAAACAATATGGATCTCAAATCTTGAAATATAAAAAGTGGTGAACACAATAGCTATTGCATGTATCATTTTGACTTACCTAAATTGGTGGGCGGCAAGGATACACCCATTTCCTCAGAACTTCTTCATGGCTTGGAGGACGTATTGTCCCTTTCTAAACTTGATCTCGCCTTGCATCTTAACCCGAGTAAGCACTCGCTGCATCCTGTCCAAGTTCACCAGCCTAGGATGTGTGTCTGGTACATCGTGGTCAATGATGACCCTCTGGGTAATATGCATAGGAGATAGGTAGATAATATCTTTCCCTAGTTCCTTGCACACATATGATTGCATCCTGCAAGCATAAGTCATCGTCATGGCATTGTCAGTTTGATCATTATGAACATACCTATGGCGATGCAGAGGTGTAATAACTTACTTGGAAAAAAGGGTGATCTAGGTGATGTCGAGATCCTTGCGCCGCAACAGCCTGTGCATGTCATGGAAGACAACGGAGACGTAAGCATCATCTTCTAAGAGGAAGTACTCCTTGGGGACCCTCACAACAAATTCCTTCATGCCTAACTTCGCCGCATGCATATACCAGAGATGGAACCTCTGAACCTCCCATGGCTCATTCTAGACAAGCTGGCCCAAGGGCAACATGAACTTGCCATTCTCAAAGTTATTGGGGCAATCTGGCATAAGGTGCCAAATTGACGGCGGGGTTCGCTCCTTGTAATTGAGACAAGGAGGAGTGAAAAAGTCTGTTAGCATCATCGATCTACACACACATAATCTATTGACTATGTTCAGTTGCCATTAGCATATATACCTTTCAAACGCCGTTGTGTACTTGTGCTCTTCAGCTATGTTGAACACCGCCCATTCCTCTGTGGTGAAGTGGGCGGGTTTGTCCCCCTCTTCTTCTACAGGCTTCTTCGGCACTGGTGGATATTTCCCTTTGCCCTTGCTTGGAGGTGGTGTTTGGTGGCCAGGTGCACCCCCTGTATCTCCTTGTCGGTTGCTCGTGTCGGGACATGGGCTACGTGGAGGAGTGCTACTGGGGCTGCCATCATTGTTGTTGCCATCACCGTCGTCGTCGTCGTCGTCACTTGGGCCACCTAGGGGAGATGCCGATGGCTGAGAGGACTTTGATGCCGGCTTTGGCATGTCCAAGACAATATCTGCCTTGTTCCATAGCACGCGCGTGCCGAGAGCCTGGCCGAGGGTCATGTCTCCCTCTTTATTGGCAAAGTCAAGTTCATCGTCGTCGTGGTGATCGTGCGTCCACATCACTTCCACCACGGCATACTCGGGCGGGATGGGCATGCCATGGTACCTAGCTTCAGGGTTGGGCGGCTATACCGTTCCATGCACCACATCCTTCTTCCCCATCCTACCCCAGGGCACCTGTAGCATTGGCGTTTGTTGGCTCCATGATCTCATCAACTGGGTACCTCTAGGGTTGTGAGGTACCCAGCACTATCTGCCCTTGTACAGTGGCTTCACCCTGCTATGTCATCACGCCAGCCTAGCGAAACATCTGCGTCCTCAACTCCACCATTTTGGGGTCAGTGCTCGTGAAAGAATCTTGTATCGACCCCATGATCATTTCCTTCACCGCCGCTTCTTTGCTAGCCTAGAATATGTCTTCCTTGTATCTCTGCCTCGTGTGGTAAGAGGCAGCGACGGATTGCCATGACTCCACATTCTTCCAGCTCTGCCTCGATGACATGCCCCAGACGCGACCACGGTGCTCAGGCTTTCCTAGTGCCTCGGTCAACTCATTGTGCTCCCTGTGAGGTTGGAACTCACCGTGTTCCTTGGCCACCTTGATCATGAGCAAAGCCTTCTCCACCTCCTCAGTCTGTGGCTTGTTGTACTTGGTCCTGCCCTCCTTTAGCTTCTTCGGCCGATGGCCATAGAAGAAGTCATGTCCCCTCTCGTCGATGCCTTCCAACGGATTCTCCAGCCCAGCCTCAGCTGCCTCCCTTTCCTCCTGCCACCACTTGTTCCTCTTACCAACGCACCCTCTGTTGCCCAGGTGGTGGGGAAGCATGTTCTTCTTTGCGAGCTAGGAGTACTTCTCGTTGTTGGCCTTTGCGTCATCAGTACTCATTTTTTCAACAAACTCCTCCCAAACATGTTGCTTGATGAAGTTGTAGTCTTCATAGGGTGTCTTCCCTTTCTTCACGTAGTTATTATTGAGTTTGTACCTCAAGGTGCAAAGTGCTTTGCCTGCAATAACCATGTCATGCCCTCTACACAGTGCCTTATTGTATTGGTTTGGTGGATACACGAACTGCTTCAACATGTCTAGCCACACTTTATCCTTCAGGCCTTCTGGAACTTTCTTCCAATTCATATATGTGATTGACACGTGCTCCCTGACTAGACAGGAGCACTAGTTGCTGAAGATGCCAATGACAGTTTCTGGTTCTAAGGGCTCTCTATGTGGCCCTATCTTGTATATCGCATGCACCTTGTTGCGAATCTGGTGCCTCTCATGTTGGCCCCTCTTCAGGTCTAACTTCTTGCCACTAGTCATTTTGGTTGAAGTGCTCGAGGTGGGACCGGATGCTTGCCCCTCCTCTTCTTCGTTGGGGGGTACTCCAGACACAGGCACCACCGGTAGCTCTCGAGGACAAGAACTCACATTAGTTTCATACTTAAGCTAGAAGCTCATCATCATCTGCTGACATTGTGCTAGTTATTTACTTACGCGGCCGTCGTCATCTCGTCTTGGGGTGCAGGAATTTTGTGTTGAAGGCCTCGTCTTTTCTAGCGTATAGGTCAGATCTAATTCTTCCTCTGTTGGACCTCTCCTCTTCTGCCTTGGTGTTATCACCTCCTCCTCGTATGATTTGTCGCTATCGTTTGTTGATGACGAGCCTCCCTCATGACCACTTCCCTCATCTCTACTTCCCTCATCACTAATTCCCAGGCTTGTTTCGCGCCATTCTTTAGTAGGCTTGGACACCATTGGAAACTATGAATAAGAGAGCATTATATACATGGACATTTCTCAATTCTATGAAGACAATGATATGTACAATCATCTCAAAACAGATATAAAGGAATCATGGATTATATTCATCTGAAAACAAGATTACATCCTCCTTTCATGTACAATGGTAGTTGGTACAAAGACTTTAAGAAAAGTACAAAAGAGTTTAAAAAAAGTACAAAACTATTTGGCTCAGATTTGCCCCATTGCAATCACATTGCTTCTAAACTGGTTGCTTCTATATGGAATACAAGCCATCCTAGTTTAGCGGCTCACAAGTATGGGGACATTTCATCATCATAGCCGCTGCCTCAACATAAGAAGTTTCACATCATTGCAAATGCCACTACCTCAGCACATTTTGTTTAGGATTTTGAAAAAATTCATCATTGCAAATGCCATAAAGTTTGAGAACAAGCCAGCCACCACAATAGTAGGCAGGAGTAAGTAGTAAGTAGGCAGAGTAGTAAGCAGCAGCCACCAGTAGTAAGTAAGTAGTAGTAGTAATAGTAGTAGGAGGAGTTGCTAGTAGTAGGAGTAGTACTAGTATGAGTAGTAGTAGTAGTAATAGTAGTAGGAGTAGGAGTATAAGCAACAGTAGTAGGAGTAGAGAGACTAGAAGCAGCAGATGCCACAAAACATGGCAGGGGTGAGCAAGCAAGCAAGGAGCAGCAGGGCAGCCACCATTTTGCTAAGAGTAAAAAAACAACAATAAGGAAAATCATGGGCATCATAGGAAGCAAAAAAAAACTTAAGCACATATCTAGTGAACCAGTGAACCAGCAAAAAAACTTAAGCAAAAAAGTGTAGAGGAAAGGCTGGTAGGGTAGTAGTAGTTGAGCGAAGAGAGAAGAGAGTAGTAGTTGAGAGAAGAGATAAGAGAGAAGAGGCACTACAGTAGTAGTAGTAATAGGAGAACTAGTAGGAGCAGGCAGTGGTGGCAGTACTGATTTCATGACAATCTTTACATTATTTAACACTAGATGAGATAAAAGAAATTATATATATAATCTACCATAGGAATCACACATGTATATGATGTAAACATAATTCCCATGCCAAGGAGGCCCTACTTCCACTACTACTACTACTACAGTAGTAGTAGTTGCACAACACAACAGCTAGTAGGAGAGCAACCAGTAGTAAGAGTACTACTAGTAGCAAAGTAGCGTCAGTAGTATGTGCTCAATGAGAAGCAATGTGCTAAGAGTAGTAGAGTAGTAGTAGTAGTTGTGTAGGAGTAGCCAGCAGTAGTTAAGTAGTAGTAGTAGTAGTAGTAGTAGTAGTAGTAGTAGTAGTAGTAGTAGTAGTAGTAGTAGTAGTAGTAGTAGTAGTAGTAGTAGTAGTAGTAGTAGTAGTAGTAGAGAGTAGAGAGTAGGAGCAGTACAGAGTAGAGAGTAGTAGGAGTAGGAGGAGTAGAGGAGCACCAGCAATAGTATATAGGACTAGTAGTAGATATAGTAGAGAGTAGGAGTAGTACATAGTAGAGAGTAGTAGTAGTAGTAAGAGTAGGAGTAGTAGGTAGTAGTAAGTAGTAGTAGTAACTAGTAAGTAGTAAGTAGCTGCACAACACAAAAAAGTGCAACCTTTCTTTATGCCAACTCTATTTTTATCTTAACCCAAAAAAGTGCAAAGGAAAGACTGGCTAAAAGTGTGAGGCTAAAATCCATCAATGTTAAAATTAGTGCTAAAGTTCATCACAGGTAGATCTGACTTTGTGGCATTTGCTCAGAAATTAATCAAAATTGACATCAATTTCATCACAGGCAGATCACTTCTAGCATCATAGGCGGTGGCATTTGCATAGTGTCCAAAAAAAGCATCACAGGCAGCAATTTCATCGTCTCAATGGCAAAAATGCACAAGAATCGTAGTAGAACAGGGGAACATGGTAGGTTGCTGGTGTTCACCGGGTAGGGTTCACAAGGGAACAGGATGGTGTAAAGGCGCGAGGGGCGAAGAGGCATGGGGGAAGATCTCCTCGGCGTCGGGAACGGAGCCCGGGGAAGAGCAGGACGAATCTTGGTGGCGGGGGTGGGTGCCGAGCCACTTGACGTCAAGGGCGGGGGCGGCACTCCATGAACCCACGCCTAGGGTTCCGTAGTGGAGCTCCACAAACAGCAGCGGCGCTAGGGTTCGCTGCGGGGGACGGAGAGGCGAGGAGCTCTAAGGCACGGGGATGGGGGCCGAGCGAAGCAGAGGAGAGGGGGCAAAGGAGCACGAGGGTGGTGGAGTGGGTGCGGGCACGCGGTGGGAGTGGAGAAGCATAGGGCACCGGAGATGGCAGCGGCGGCAGACGGCAGGGAAAAAATTGGGTAGCCCTTCAGGGTCAACGAAAACGCCAAAGGACTTAGAAAAAATTGGGGAGGACAGGTATATATAGGCCTCGATTAACGGAGGCGGTTACCTTAGGGTGCCCACCACGGTTAATATTAACCGAGGCGCGCGGCTTATATTGCCCGCCATGGTTAATAGTCATTAACCAAGGCGGGCACCTTAGGGTGACCGCCACAGTTAACATTTTGCATTTTTTGTTAAATTTCAAAATGAAAGGTTTTACAATGTTTAAAACTAATTTTAAATTTCTAATAGTTTCTAAATTTCGTAGCAGTAGTATTAGTATTAGTAGTATTAGTAGTAGTAGGTTAGTAGTAGTAGTAGTGGTGGTGGTGGTGGTGGTGGTGGTGGTGGTGGTGGTAGTAGTAGTAATAGTAGGGTAGTAGTAGTAGTAGTAGTAGAGTAGTAGTAGGGTAGTAGGAGTAGTAGGTTAGGAATGGTAGGGTAGTTGTAGGGTAGTTGTAGTAGGAGTAGTAGGTTAGGAGTAGTAGGAGTAGTAGTAGGAGTAGTAGTAGTAATATTACAACATGTTTTCCATATGTTGCAAGCATTTGAAAGGCATGTTGCAAGCGTTTGTTCGAAATATTTCATGTGTTCCATATGTATGTTTCAGGCATTTTGAGACATGTGTTGCAAGTGTTCTATCTGGACGTTGTGTATGTTACAACATGTTTTGCATATGTTTTGCATATGCTTCACGCATATGTTGCAAGTGTAGTACGTAGTAGGAGTAGTAGGCCTATGGTTCCATTACAATAATAGGTAGTTACATAAAAGTTCTTGTAAGTCAATAAAGTAGTACATTATTACACATAAATGTGTGGCATACATATCATTTTGTTGGAAGTGATCCTATGACGCTCTTCTTTTCACCATCGGGGCGGAACCAAGGCTTCATGCCAGTCTTCATGACATGGTTCTTGACTAGCTTGATCTTGCATGGATGATCGGTAAAGAGCGAGAACTCCGCGTAGTGGCTGTATTCTTCTGGACTCTGGAGTCCATCTGCTCCCACGATCCTCTGCTTTCCTGACACAACCACATGCCTCTTGGAGTCTCCAGGCTTAGCGTAGTAGGCTACTTGCATGATGCGGTTTGCTAGTACTCACTGATCATCTTTGTAGCTGACACTTTGGAGATCAACGGTGGTTAGCCCAAACTCGTCCATGACAACCGCCTTCGGCTTGACCCATTGGCACCGAAAGATGGGTATCTGTAGGTCACCATCGTAGTCAAGTTCCCATATCTCTTCAATCTGCCCATAGTATGTCTTGGTTTTCCCAGTGGCCTCGTCGATGCCCTCATATCGAACACTGCTATTCTGAGCCACGCTCTTCTTGTCCTTCTCTTTCGTGTGGAACCTGTATCCATTGATGTCATACCCTTTCCACGAAGTGATTTGGGCGGATGGGCCGGACGCAAGCCTCGCTTTAGTAGAATCTCCATAGGGAGGTATGCCCTGCTATTGGATCCACATCGTGAAATTGATCTTGTGATGTCTTTGTACCCATGCTTCCGTGCATCCACCATGAGTACGATGGACTTCCTCCAGGTGCTTCTCAACCCACTTCTCCATGACCACTAACTGATTAAGGGTGTTGTGATGAGCTTGTTGCAAAGTTTCCTCTGCTACATCGGTGCGTACTTTCCTCTCCATGCACCCTATCCCTGAGGTTCTGCCTTCATGTAGATGGACGTGCAACCCAATCGCATTTGCACCCTAGATGTATGTGGTGTAGCAGTTAATGGCCTCCTCTGTTGTGTAAGCCTCGATCATAGAGCCCTCTGGGTAAGCACGGTTATGGACGTACCTGTTTAGGGTTGACATGAACCTCTCGTACATCCACATCTGGTGTAGGTAGATAGGCCCAAGTTCCTGTATCTGATCAACCATGTGCATCATCAGGTGTGGCATAATATCGAAGAAAGATGGCGGGAAGCACATCTCGAACTGGCAAAGAGTCTCTGCAATGAACTGTTTTAGGCCTGGCAGCTTAGCTTCATTGATGACCTTTTGTGTGATGAAGTTGAAGAAGTAACCTAGGCGTGTGATGACCAACTTCACGTACTCTGGACCGATAGCCCTGATCACAATTAGGAGGAACACCATGAGCATGATGTGGCAGTCATATGCATCGATATCGGTGAGTGAGAGATCCTTCATTGAGACTAGGTTGTTGATGTTGGAAGAGAAACCGGTTGGCACCTTGACAGCCCTAAGCCACTGGGACATGACCATCTTCTCATCTGTCATGAGGTTGTAGCTCACGCCCGGAAGGTCCACTTTCCCGCTCTGCGCCACCGCTGTCGGATGAATTTCGCTCCTGATGTTTTGGTTGACAAGATCTAGATGTGACTTCAGACCATCCTTCATCTTGGTCTTAATGTCTAGCAGGACCCTAATCGTGCTCTCGAAGACATTCTTCTCTAGGTGCATGCAGTCGATGGCATGGGGCCTATCTAGCTCCTTCGAGTACGATAGATACTTGAAGAAACTCGATTGCTTCTTGAAAGGAACAACAGGTTTGACAGGTTGCGCTTCTTCTTCCTCCATATTACCCCGCTTTCTCTTCTTTCTTGTTTTGGTCCCTTCTGCCTCAATTTTCTTCTTCTTCCCGAACTCGACGTTTATGCCCTTCACCATGTCAAACACCTTTTTTTCGTAACTCGTCTTTACCGGATCGTCAGCTTGAGGCTCGGCCTGGTTGTCGAAGAACTGATTCATCGAAGGATGCCGGTACCTGTGCTTTTTGTCGAGGAATCACTTGTGCATTAAGATAAGTGTAGCAGGTACCGTCAATGCAAACTACACAACCTGACTTACCTTTGATCTGCCTCGATAGCAAAAAAAGGCCAGGGTAATCGGTGAGGTGACAAAGATGATGGCTTTTAGAGTGAACTCCTTTAGGGATGCCTCCATCATGTTGACCTCGTCTTCCCATAATATCTTTATGTCCTCCATGAGCAACTCTAGGAACACATGTATGTCATTGTCTGGCTGCTTCGGTCTAGAAATAATCACGGTAAGTAAAAGATACCTACGCTTTTGACATAGATAGGGAGGTAGGTTGTAGATGGTGAGGATGACCGGCCAAGTGTTGTGGGGGCTATTGAGGTCACTGAATGGATTCATCCCATCCGTACTCAATGTGAACCTGACGTTCCTTGCCTCTTCACCAAACTTCGGGAACTTGGCATCGAAATGCTTCCACTGCTTGCCATCGGAGGGGTGTCACAACTTACCATCGTCCTTCTTGTGTTCTGCCGATGCATGCCAGGACATCAGCTAGGCATCCTCTAGGTTCCCGAATAGTGCACGGAGGTGATCGATAACCGGTAGGTACCACACTGACAGTGCAAGACTTTTCCTCTGCATGTAACCCTCTTCTTCCTCATCCTCAGGACACAGTGTCTTCTTACTGGCCCTCTTCGCCTTCTTCTGCCCTCTCTTGGGTCCCTTGCCATCCATGTTCGCACGACAATCGACATTCCTTTTATATCGACTCGCACCACAGTGCGGACAACTCTGCGCATTCTCATACTCGCCCCGATATAGGATACAATGGTTAGGGCATGCATGAAACTTTTTAAGCTTCATCGCCAGTGGTCGGATCATCTTCTTCACTCGATAGGTGTTGGCGGGCACCTTGTTACCCTCTAGGTATGTGTCAGCTAGTAGTTGTAGTAGTTCGTTGAAGCCAGTGTCAGAGAACCCATGGCGAGCTTTCAGCATCAGCAAATGGAGGTTAAAACGCAATGCAGTCCAATGCTTCGAACAACCCTTATACAGGGGATCAATCGCCGCCTGCTTCATCTCTTTGAAATTCTCCAGCCACTTCAGATTCCCAAACAAAATGTCATCCTGGTCCATATGGTTAGCAATATTTTCAAAAAGTTGTGCATCTTCGGGCCCCAACACATTGATCTACTCACCATCACCACCACCACCATCATTGTTGTCTGCCATTTCTTTGAAAAGATCTGGAATGTTGATGTAATCACAATTCGCACTATCACCGCTGTAAGGTCCTAGATGGCTAGAGGGGGGGTGAATAGCCTATTTTAAATTCTACAAGAACCACTAAGCAAACTTGTTAGAATAACAAACGGCGTAAAGCGAGTTTTGCTTAGCCAAAGGTTGTGATGCAAGCCTCCTATCCACAAGTCTAGTAGATTAAGATCTCTAGTTCACACAAGAGCTATGTCACTAAGGTTACACTAGAGAACAAGCTAACACTACTAGCAAAGCTACTACTAGAGCTACACAAGATAAACTAGTGAAAGTAAAAGCAAGAGAGAGGATTGTGATTATTATACCGACGGTGAAGTGAAGATGTTGCCAATCACCAAGATGATATACAATCAATCAATATTGACAACAACACAAAATGAAGACCAATCACCGGGAGACAAGAGACACAATATTTGTTCACCCGGTGTTCACTTGTGCACCGACAAGCTACGTCACCGGTTGTGTCGACCAACACCTAGATGGTTCCCCGGTGTGACCCTCAAGTCACTTGCCCCTCAAGGCACGCCCCGCAAGGCACCGTAAGACGCCACTCTCAAGCGAGGTAACTCAATGACACGCGGATTCCACTAGAGTTGCTTTTGGCGTCCCGCCGAGGAAAGCACAAGAACCTCTCACAATCAATCGGAGGTGGCCAAGAACAATCACCTTCTCTTGCCAACGCCTCCAACAATCTCCAAGCCGGCTAGGAGCGGTACTCTCCAAGAGTAACAAGAAATCCACCGGCTAAACCACCCACAAGTGCCACTAGATGCTCTCAAGCTATGCAATGCACTTTGGGATCACTCAATCTCACTTTTGATTTGCAATCAAGCAAGAGAGATGAGTGGGAGGAGTAGTTCTAGCTCAAAGGATGCACAAGAGTGTTAGAAATGCCAAGAGACCTCCCCAAGGGCCGGCCAACAAGTATTTATAAGCATCCCAAACAAATAGAGCCGTTACAACTCCACTCACGTTTTTCCGCGGGACCACCGGACGCGCCGGTCGTAACTGACCGGACGCGCTCAACCGCGTCCGGTGGCTCTGTGACGTCCACGTGTCCTCTGATTTCAAATTCGTCCGTTAGATCCTCCAACGGTCACTACGCGCCAACGGTCAAACGAGCGACCGGACGCGCTGCTGCGAACCACCGGACGCGCCGGTGCGCACAGCACCCGCGCCAGCGAAGCAGCGACCGGACGCGCTCCTCGCAACGACCGGACGCCACAGTACCCGCGTCCGGTGGGAGTCCAGTAAGCACCCTGGACGACCGGACGCGTCCGATGATGTGTGACCGGACGCGGACCGCGTCCGACGTCCTCGGTTCCCTCAGAGCGCATGACCGGACGCGCCGGTCCCGTGGGTCACCGGACGCACCGGTGGCAAACCCTAGCTCGCGCGCCTGACCCCGACGCTGTACTGACCGGACGCGCCGGTCGAAACTGACCGCGTCCGGTGCAGCGTCCGGTCACCTCTGTGACCGCGTTCGCCTCCGTTTCTTTTCCGACTTCCGGCGCAATGGAAAATAGGCATTTCACTTCCCCGAAATCGCCTGAATCCCGCGCTCGCACGCTCGGCGGGAGGGAGAGAGGAACCCAAACCCCTCTCTACCCGCAAACCATAGCGCGACCAGCGCCACCTTTGTAAATGTGCCAACACCATCAAGTGTACATCTCCATGTGCTTGTGTGTTAGCTTTTTCTCAATCATTTTCAAAGGTTTTCCAGTTAGCTCACTAGGCCCTACATGCAATGCACTTCATGAATTCACCTAGTGGCACCCATGCGTCGAATAACCGATAAGACTTCCCCTCTTAATAGTTCGGCTATCGATCCTAAACCACTCACACCCTCTATGGTGTCTTGAGTGTAAAACAAAATGGCCCTAAGGTTATACCTTTGCCTTGAGCCCATTTTGTTTCTCCAAATGATATGATCCACTTCATATCATCACATGACCATCTCGATCCGTCGACCTTGATTTCACTTGCTCTTCACCGTTGCATCGGTCCGTCGGCGCCAAGTCTTGCTCAAGCTTTACCATCGCATGGTCCTTTGCCCTTCACCTTCACAACCGGTCCATCGAGTCAAGCCTCATCTTGGTCTTCACCATCTTGGTCACATGAGTCAATGTCATGTCTCATATTCAACGACCACCTTTATCTAAATCATCCACTTAGATACAAAGGTTAGTCCTAGGTTTCATCAATTAGCCAAAACCAAACTAGGGACTTTCAATCTCCCCCTTTTTGGTAATTGATGACAACCCTCACAAAGATGATTTTGATAATAAAAGTTTTGAACTTGTCATACTTGTCCAATCATTTTGCTCATAAGTAAAGTTTGGACAATTATCACAAGCTCGGTTTTGGTAGCATTAGCTCCCCCCACATATGTGCATAGAGTTTGGATTGAAAGCTTTGCACATATGCATGGATAGAAATGTTGGGAGAGTAATTCTACCAAAAGGATGCTAAGGTGTAAGAAATGGACCTTTGAAGCGTGATACCAATCGAAGTTGCCTTTACACCATCCTTAGCATCATGAAGTAACTAGACAACCATCAAAACTCAAGAACCCCGTGAGATCAACATTATATGTAAAGGTTCTTGGACCACTTGTAAAAACTTTAGGCAAGTCTAGATACCACATGTAAAAAAAAATATTCCTATGCATGCTAGTAGATCATTTCATCATCCAAGTTTTATACTAGTATTGCACCACACAAGCAAGTATATTGAGTTTAAAAAACATGTGCAATGAGCAAGTCATATGAAAATGCACAAACAAATGCAACAACTTTGTTTATGAGCTTGCTCCCCCTACTTGTGTGCATCACAAAATTTTATTTACCCCTTTATCATGTTGAATCATCTTTTTCTCTCCCCCTTTGTCAACAACTTACCCAAAAAATGGGATCAAATTGTGGAGAGAAAAAAAGTTCGATGGAGTAGGTTAAAATTCATCAATTTTGGTTCAACCTAGAACACTTGTCAAAGATATTTAATTCGATTTGAACCAAAGACAAGCTTCTTCACACCTCATAATAAGGGTTATCTTGCCTATGTTGAATTAAACACTTATAGCAAATCTTCTAGATTCAACACTAGGTTTGCAAGCTCACCAACATGTCATATGCCACCACTAGATCAAAACAAACATAGAGGCAATAGTGGTAACATATATCCATCAAATTCATTTGATTTATCATGAATGCTCATGCATACCACTTATTATGTCTACATGCTCTAGCAAGTCCTTAGCATAGAATGAATGACATGTCAATCAACTTTTACCTTGCAATGTCGAAGGAGAGGCATGTCAATAAGTGAGTGGGGTGCATTCAACTCATGTTTGAGAAATCAAGAATGTTCAATTCATTCCTTAGCTTGCAAAACCTCTTTTCATCAAGTGGCTTAGTGAGAATATCGGCAAGTTGATCATCGGTGCCAACACTCTCAATGGCAATATCTCCCTTTTGTTGATGATCTCTAATGAAATGATGTCTTATGTCAATATGCTTTGTTCTTCCATGTTGAACCGGGTTTTGTATCATCTTGATTGCACTCTCATTATCACAAAGCAATGGCACATTCTTGAAGTTGAGACCATAATCCTTCAAAGTTGATTTCATCCATAGCAATTGTGCACAACAACTCCCCGCACTCACATATTCGGCTTCGGCGGTAGAGATTGCCACACTATTTTGTTTCTTTGAGGACCATGACACAAGTGATCTTCCAAGTAATTGACATGTGCCACTTGTGCTCTTTCTATTGATCTTGCAACCCCCATAGTCGGAGTCCGAATATCCAATCAATTCAAACTTTGACCCCTTAGGATACCATAGTCCAACATCTCTTGTTTGCTTCAAGTACCTCAATATTCTCTTTGCGGCTGTGAGATGACTCTCTCTAGGTGAGGCTTGATATCTAGCACACACGCAAACACTAAACATGACATCCGGCCTTGATGCGGTGACATAGAGTAGACTTCCAATCAAAGACCGATATTCCTTTTGATTCACCATATTGCCATCAAGATCACTATCCAAATTGCCATTTGTACCCATTGGAGTTGAAATTGGCTTTGCATCTTGCATTCCAAACTTCTTCAACATGTCCCTTATGTATTTCCCTTGACTCACAAATGTCCCATTCTTCAATTGCTTGACTTGGAGACCAAGGAAGTAGCTAAGTTCACCAATCATAGACATTTCAAACTCTTTGGCCATCATAGCACCAAATTCTTCACAATAAGCTTGATTGGTTGATCCAAAGATGATGTCATCAACATATATTTGCACTATGAATAGATCATTTCCAATCTTCTTGGTGAATAGAGTTGTATCAACCTTGCCCATCTTGAATCCCTTAGAGAGAAGAAAATCCCTTAGCCTCTCATACCATGCTCTAGGTGCTTGCTTTAAGCCATATAAAGCCTTCTTCAACTTGTACACATGGTTGGGTTTCTTGTCATCTTCAAATCCGGGCGGTTGCTCAACGAAGACTAACTCATTGATGATCCCATTGAGAAATGCACTTTTGACATCCATTTGATATAGTTTGATGTTGTGTGCACAAGCATAAGCCAATAGAATCCTTATTGCCTCCAATCTTGCCACGGGAGCATATGTTTCATCATAGTCAAGACCTTCTACTTGAGTGTAACCTTGAGCAACTAGTCTTGCTTTGTTTCTCACTACAATGCCATCTTGATCTTGCTTGTTTTTGAACACCCACTTGGTTCCAATCACATTGTAGTCATTTGGCCTTTCTACCAACTCCCAAACATCATTTCTTGTGAAATTATTAAGCTCTTCTTGCATAGCCATGATCCAATCGGCATCCCTCAAAGCTTCTTCTATCTTCTTTGGTTCTATGGTTGACACAAATGATGCATGCTCACAAAACATAGCCAATCTTGATCTTGTTTGCACACCACTTCTAATATCACCAATAACACTATCAATGGGGTGATCTCTTGCAATATGTTGTGGTTGGAGTACTTGCATTTGATTGCTTGAGCTTGGTTGATCACTTGATGTATCTTGATGAGAAGAACTAGCACCTTGATCTTGCACTTGAGAGTCACTAACTAGCTTGAATGGTGAATTGAGCACTTGATCTTTATCATCATCTTGAATATCAATTACTTGCTTTGCTCTAATGTCCCCAATGTCCATGTTCTTCATTGCTTCCACTAATAGAGTTCCACCAATATCATCTAGATTTTCTTCTTCATCTTGTGACCCATTGGTTTCATCAAATTGCACATCATGGACTTCTTCTAGAATGCCACTTGAATTGTTCCAAACTCTATAGGCTTTGCTTGTAGTTGAATAACCAAGTAGGAACCCCTCATCACATCTCTTGTCAAACTTCCCCAATCTAGTGCCTTTCTTCAAGATATAGCATTTGCAACCAAACACCCTAAAGTAAGAAATATTGGGCTTTCTTCCATGAAGTAGCTCATATGGGGTCTTCTCTAGCAATGGATGGCAATATAGTCTATTGATGTAGTAGCAAGCGGTATTGATTGCTTCATCCCAAAATGATTGACTCACATTGTACTCATGAAGCATTGATCTAGCCATATCAAGTAATGTTCTATTCTTCCTCTCAACTAGGCCATTTGATTGTGGAGTGTACTTGGCCGAGAATTGATGTCCAATACCATAATGATCACAAAGTTCTTCAATTCTTGTATTCTTGAACTCACTTCCATTGTCACTTCTCACTTTCTTGATTCTAATCTCAAACTCATTGTGAACTCTAGTGAGGAATGTCTTGAAGGTGTCAAACACTTCACTTTTATCACTAAGAAAGAATACCCATGTGAATCTTGTGAAGTCATCCACTATGACAAATCCATACTTGTTGCCGCCTATGCTTGTATATGTTGTTGGTCCAAATAGATCCATATGCATCAACTCAAATGCTTTGCATGTGCTCATTGTACTCTTCTTTGGATGTGAGCTTCCAACTTGCTTCCCGGCTTGACATGCACTACAAAGCTTATTCTTCTCAAATTCAACATCTTTCAAACCATTGACAAGATTGTGAGTTGTAAGCTTCTTCAATTGTTTCATGCCAACATGACCAAGCCTTCTATGCCAAAGCCAACCCATGCTTGATTTGGAGACTAAACAAGTTGTCAAAGAAGTTTCTCTAGCATTGAAGTCAACTAGGTAGAGATTCTCATATCTAAAGCCCTTGAATGCCACATTTGAACCATCCACACTAATAACTTCCACATCATCAACCCCAAAGATGCACTTGTAGCCTAGATCACATATTTGTGCCACGGATAGAAGATTGAAATCCAAGCTTTCAACTAGTAACACATTGGAGATACTCATGTCATTTGATATTGCAATCTTGCCCAAACCAATAACCTTGCCTTTCTTGTTATTGCCAAAAGTGATAGAATCAACACCACTATCATTGTCATTGATTGAGTCAAACATTCTTGATGTACCGGTCATGTGTTGAGTGCACCCACTATCAATAATCCAATGCCTTCCTCCGGCTTTGTAATTGACCTACAAGCAAATTAATGAAGCTTAGGTACCCACTTTTGTTTGGGTCCTTGTAGGTTAGTAACTAAGCTCTTTGGTACCCAAATAGCCTTCTTCTTTGGGCCCACAATTGGTGTACCAACAAACTTAGCTTGCACACCCTTCACACCCTTGGTAAGCACATAGCAAGAATCAAAAGGTATAGCATTAACAAGGTTCTTGCTTTGGTTCTTTTTATTGTAATTATGCTCTAGGTGCCCAACTTGCTTGCATCTATTGCAAAACCGACCATTGCCCTTCACAAAGCTAGGCTTTGGAGTTGCAAAGGCCGACTTGCCTTTCTTGGGGGTGTAGCCCAATCCCTCTTTGTTAAGAGAGAACCTTTGGCTACCCAAGCACTTAAGCAAGCGGGCCTCACCACCATAGGCCTTGCCTAGGGCGTGAGTGAGCTCATCCACCTCTCTCTTGAGAGTCTCATTCTCAACCATTAGTGAGGCATCACAAGTGAAACCATCACTAGTAGTGGAGGTAGAGTTAGTGGTGGTGGATGAAGAGCTACAAGAAGGGTTAGCATTTGACATGATGATAGGTTCATTAATGGATTCATCAATTATATCACATGTAACACCTATATCACATGATACAACAACCTTCTTCTTAGCTTGTTGCTCAAGTAGCAATGAGTGAGCTTTTTCAAGCTTAGAATGAGCCTTACCAAGATCCTCATGGTCTTCCACTAGACTCTCATGAGTGGTCTTAAGCTCACTAAGGACTTTCTCAAGTATTGCTACTTTCATTGAAAGCTTCTTACACTCTTTGTCCTTGGCAATAGCTATGTCTCTAGTTTGTTGCATTAAGTCATATAGTTGTTCTTTAGTTGGTTCATCATCATCATTTTCATTATCATTGTCATTATCACTATCATGAGCATATTTCATTTCACTTTCATCATCACTCTCATCATATAATACCTTAGCTTCTTTAGCCATGAAGCATGAAGAGGATGAATCAAATAGTGATGGCTTCTTGTTGATAGCAATGGAAGCAAAAGCCTTGTTGGATGATTCTTCTTCTTCTTCTTCATTATCTTCACTTTCCCAAGTGATCACATAGGCACCATTTTTGCCTTTCTTGAATGTCATCTTGGCCTCTCTCTTCTTCTTCTCAAACTTGTCCTTTTTGTTCTTCTTCTTATCATAAGGACATTCCGCTTGAAGGTGCTCGGTGCTATCACAATTGAAGCACTTTCTTTGTTGCTCATTTCTTTTGAAGTTGTCATTTCTCTTTTTGAAGCCTCTTCTCTTGATGAACATGTGACCCATCTTCTTGACTACAAGAGCAAGTGCCTCATCATCAATTTCAAATTCCCCATCTTCATTATCGTTTTCTTCTTCTTCAATGATGGTAGCTTTGCCCTTGGAGGAGGTGGCCTTGAATGCCACGGTCTTCTTTTTCTTCTCATCTTCCACCTTCTCTTTGTCATCAACATCTTGATCATATTTGTCATAAGTCAATACTTCACCAAGCAAATCATTGGGCTTCATTGCTTCAAGCCCATCTCTTTGCAACATCATGATCAACATCTTGAATCTTCTAGGTAAGCTCAATAAGAACTTGTGACAAAAATCTATCTTGAGTCTTGTGCCCTAAGCTCTTGAGATCATTGACTATCACTTGCAATCTATGAAACATTTCAATGATTGTTTCATCATCCTTTTTCTTGAAGTTCTCAAACTCACTCTTGAGCCCATATAGCTTGGCACTCTTCACAACCTTAGTGCCCTCATATGTTTCACTCAACCTTGTCCACACTTCATTTGCCAAATCTAAATCCTTGATGCCCTCAAATACTTTTGTGTCAATACCATTGTAAAGTGTATTGAGAGTCATTCTATTGCATGTTCTATTTGCTTTATCTTCATCGGTGAGATGATCGGGATCAATGATAGCAAAATCATTCTCGGTGACTTGCAAAACTCTCTCATGAATAGAACCAAGGTACATTGTCATTTTTCTCTTCCAATGAGCAAAAGAACTAACACCATCAAAGAACGGTGGCTTGCCCCCAACATGATTGAACACAATTTGAGCCATTTTTCACACCGAAGGATGTTAAGCCTTGTTTAAAACGGTGGCCACGGCTCCGATACCACTTGTAAGGTCCTAGATGGCTAGAGGGGGGGGTGAATAGCCTATTTTAAATTCTACAAGAACCACTAAGCAAACTTGTTAGAATAACAAACGGCGTAAAGCGAGTTTTGCTTAGCCAAAGGTTGTGATGCAAGCCTCCTATCCACAAGTCTAGTAGATTAAGATCTCTAGTTCACACAAGAGCTATGTCACTAAGGTTACACTAGAGAACAAGCTAACACTACTAGCAAAGCTACTACTAGAGCTACACAAGATAAACTAGTGAAAGTAAAAGCAAGAGAGAGGATTGTGATTATTATACCGACGGTGAAGTGAAGATGTTGCCAATCACCAAGATGATATACAATCAATCAATATTGACAACAACACAAAATGAAGACCAATCACCGGGAGACAAGAGACACAATATTTGTTCACCCGGTGTTCACTTGTGCACCGACAAGCTACGTCACCGGTTGTGTCGACCAACACCTAGATGGTTCCCCGGTGTGACCCTCAAGTCACTTGCCCCTCAAGGCACGCCCCGCAAGGCACCGTAAGACGCCACTCTCAAGCGAGGTAACTCAATGACACGCGGATTCCACTAGAGTTGCTTTTGGCGTCCCGCCGAGGAAAGCACAAGAACCTCTCACAATCAATCGGAGGTGGCCAAGAACAATCACCTTCTCTTGCCAACGCCTCCAACAATCTCCAAGCCGGCTAGGAGCGGTACTCTCCAAGAGTAACAAGAAATCCACCGGCTAAACCACCCACAAGTGCCACTAGATGCTCTCAAGCTATGCAATGCACTTTGGGATCACTCAATCTCACTTTTGATTTGCAATCAAGCAAGAGAGATGAGTGGGAGGAGTAGTTCTAGCTCAAAGGATGCACAAGAGTGTTAGAAATGCCAAGAGACCTCCCCAAGGGCCGGCCAACAAGTATTTATAAGCATCCCAAACAAATAGAGCCGTTACAACTCCACTCACGTTTTTCCGCGGGACCACCGGACGCGCCGGTCGTAACTGACCGGACGCGCTCAACCGCGTCCGGTGGCTCTGTGACGTCCACGTGTCCTCTGATTTCAAATTCGTCCGTTAGATCCTCCAACGGTCACTACGCGCCAACGGTCAAACGAGCGACCGGACGCGCTGCTGCGAACCACCGGACGCGCCGGTGCGCACAGCACCCGCGCCAGCGAAGCAGCGACCGGACGCGCTCCTCGCAACGACCGGACGCCACAGTACCCGCGTCCGGTGGGAGTCCAGTAAGCACCCTGGACGACCGGACGCGTCCGATGATGTGTGACCGGACGCGGACCGCGTCCGACGTCCTCGGTTCCCTCAGAGCGCATGACCGGACGCGCCGGTCCCGTGGGTCACCGGACGCGCCGGTGGCAAACCCTAGCTCGCGCGCCTGACCCCGACGCTGTACTGACCGGACGCGCCGGTCGAAACTGACCGCGTTCGGTGCAGCGTCCGGTGCAGCGTCCGGTCACCTCTGTGACCGCGTTCGCCTCCGTTTCTTTTCCGACTTCCGGCGCAATGGAAAATAGGCATTTCACTTCCCCGAAATCGCCTGAATCCCGCGCTCGCACGCTCGGCGGGAGGGAGAGAGGAACCCAAACCCCTCTCTACCCGCAAACCATAGCGCGACCAGCGCCACCTTTGTAAATGTGCCAACACCATCAAGTGTACATCTCCATGTGCTTGTGTGTTAGCTTTTTCTCAATCATTTTCAAAGGTTTTCCAGTTAGCTCACTAGGCCCTACATGCAATGCACTTCATGAATTCACCTAGTGGCACCCATGCGTCGAATAACCGATAAGACTTCCCCTCTTAATAGTTCGGCTATCGATCCTAAACCACTCACACCCTCTATGGTGTCTTGAGTGTAAAACAAAATGGCCCTAAGGTTATACCTTTGCCTTGAGCCCATTTTGTTTCTCCAAATGATATGATCCACTTCATATCATCACATGACCATCTCGATCCGTCGACCTTGATTTCACTTGCTCTTCACCGTTGCATCGGTCCGTCGGCGCCAAGTCTTGCTCAAGCTTTACCATCGCATGGTCCTTTGCCCTTCACCTTCACAACCGGTCCATCGAGTCAAGCCTCATCTTGGTCTTCACCATCTTGGTCACATGAGTCAATGTCATGTCTCATATTCAACGACCACCTTTATCTAAATCATCCACTTAGATACAAAGATTAGTCCTAGGTTTCATCAATTAGCCAAAACCAAACTAGGGACTTTCAACCGCCCGTTGATGCTGAGGGTTGTTGGCCTCCGTCATTCACCGTCGACGAGTTTCCTCCGGATGCACCGGTGGCACTCGGATCTGCTTCTTCACTGTGATACTTCCAAATGGTGTAATCCTTGACAAAACCATGCTGGATCAAGTGAGATTGCACCATGTTATCTTCCTGGAGAAGCTTGTTCTTGCAGCTGTTGCACGGACAAATGTTGCGCTCCTAACCCAGACGCAGACAATGGTTTTTCGCAGCGGCAACAAACTTTTTAACATGAACCAGGAAAGCTATATCATTTCTGACCCTCGGTATCTTGTACATCCACTCTTCCTTGTCCATGGCCGCGAACTTACACACACAGCTAGAATAAAGTCTAATGAGCTCTAGATCTAGTTTTCTCTCTCCTCAATCTAGATCTAGATCTAGAGAAAACCACCTAAATCATGTAAAACAGAGAAGATGAGAGTTAGAGGGTAAGAAATCAACCTCTTGCGGTGCCAAACTTCACCAAATCCAAGGGCAAAACCCCCTCTAAAATGGCCATATTTAGGGTTTTGAGCTCAAAACCCTAAAAAATGGAGGAGGAGCCGCAGGGAGGAAGAAGGGGTGTTGCTCTTATATAGGCACAGACTTAACAGAGGCGGGCAATATAACCCAACCGCCTCAGTTAATTGTATATTAACCGAGACGGTTGCAGTTATGTCAACCGTCGCGGTTAAAACTTAACGGAGGCGGGCAACATAAAGGAACCGCCTCGGTTAATAGTCATTAATAGAGGTGATTGGCTTATACTAACCGCCTCTATTAATACATTAACGGAGGCTGTTGCAGTATGTGAACTGCCTTGGTTAATGGAGGATTAACGGAAGCAGTCATGTTAAGTGGCCCGCCTCCGTTAATCTATTAACCGAGGCGGTTGCTGGGCCGACAGGCCAGCCTCGATTAACCGAGGTGGGCCGCTGGCCCAACCGCCTTCGACCTGCATTTTCAAGTGTCTTCTAAAAAATTCTATAGTAGTGTCTTGTGACAGTGATGATGTTACCTTCTCTTTCCATACTTGTTTAGTCTGTGGGTTTGACTTTGGCGGTATAGATTCTTCTTTTCTAGGTGCTTTAGGTTCTTCATCATCCCATTCATTCCATCGGGGTTGATGTTGGTCCTTCACCACTTCTACTTCATAGTCCCCTATCCATTCTTAGGGAGTTGATTCTCTTGTCGGTGGGATGATCGACATCTCCTCCTAGAGTGGGACTTCTTCGGCTAATCATAAGTAGTATAACTGTTAAAGTAACAGCGTACCTTTTCTTCTGTGTTGGGGCCGTCATCTGTAGTTGTATATATGTTGGGTACAAAGGTTTGTTACCAAATAAATATTCATATATTACATTGGACATTATGTTGACACCCTATCCAATGTCGTAGAAGGTCTTATAGAAGATCCTCTGACCGATGGTACACTCGATCGTTGGTATGCTAGGATCATCCTTCTTCTCAAGGAATGGTGGAGTGAGGAGGTGGTCGTACTCCGATCGGATGGTGTTGATTATGTTGACAATCTCTTTAGGTGACTGGCTGATCTTGTTCTTCCTCCTTCTCCTGTTCTTCTTCTTCTTGGTCACTTCTATTGTCTCTTCGGGCAGGTATGCCTTCTGTGGATGAGCAAGAGAATATAGTATGCGATCTTTGAATGAGAACTTCTCCTTCTTGTCCTTGATGGTGAAACAGATTAGCGGTGTCCGCGTAGATGATGGCCTTCGTGGTGCTCCGGAATGGTCGGCCCAAAATGATGGGTGCCCTCTCATCTCCTATTTCCAGAACCACAAAACCTATGGGCACATATGATTGTCCCACTCAAATGATGGCATCTTCTAGAATTCCTTTGGGGTAACAGAGTGACTGATCTACAAGCTGCAAACATATATTTGTGTACAATAAAGGATCTCCTAGAATCTTATCATTAATTACCTTAGGCATGATGTTGACACTTGCTCTGAAGTCACAGATAGCTTTTTGGAAGATGTGACGTTCAATGGAGATAGGAATGATAGGTCTCCCTAGATCACTTTTCTTGTTAGGAAGGGTGTAGTCAATCCACCTTCCTTCTGACGGTTGAGTGTAGTAGAAAGCTGCATTGTGAATATCGATAAGATTTGCAATTTCTAAATCTTCTGGTTGCCTCAGAATGTTACCTTTGTCGGATGGAGGAACAGTAGCTGCCAGCTGAGCTATTTTTGATTCTATTATTTTATTAAAGCTATGCTGGTTCTTAATGGCAGAAGCAACATTATCTATTCTAGTACTTATGTTCTCTAGGATTTTATCATTGGAAGCTAGTTTCTTAGACATCTGATCCATAAGTCTAGATTGGCTAGCAACTATTTCTCTCAAGGGTGGTTGATTGAAATTATTATAATTATTACCTTGATAGTTACCTTGGTAGTTTGGCCTCTGTTGCTGATTCCATCCCTGATTCTGTTGAGGATGATAATTGTTGTTATTGATGTAGTTCACATCCTCTTGGGTTTTAGGGCAGTTGCTCCTTGAATGCCTAGTGTCACCACACACTTCACTCGTCATGCGGAAATCATTGATGTGCATGATTTCTTTCTTCTCACTAACTCGGTCTTCAAGCGTCTTCATCAGCAGGTCCATCTTGGCAGACAGCATGTCTACCTCCTTGAGTTGATGCATACCTCCACCTCTCTTACGAGTCTGAGTACGTTCTTCATTCCAGCTTTGGTTGGAGGCCATCTTCTCAACAAGAGCTATTGCATCTCTGATGGTAAGTGATAAGAAAGCACCTCCAGCAGCAACATCCATTGTCTCACGGGTACTAGTGGTCAACCCATGGTAAAAGGTCTACATGAATAGCCAATTCTCCATGCCATGATGAGGACATTCTGCTATGTAGTCTTAAAAGCGTTCCCATGCCTTAGGGACAGATTCATCATGATGTTGCTAAAAACTTAAGATTCTCTCACATAGAGCATTAGTCTTGCCTGTGGGAAAGAACTTGGCTAGGAAGGCGGTGGAGCAGATATCTCATGTAGTATTCTTGTCTTTGTTGGCGTAGAACCACTACTTAGCCTTCCCCAAGAGTGAGAATGGGAAAAAGCGGAGTAAAATAACATCTTTGGTTACTCCCTTGATAGTGAAGGTGCTGCATATCTCCAAAAAGTGTTGGAGATGTGCACTTGCATCTTCATGTGCCTTCTCAGAAAACTGACTGGCTTGCACCATATTGATGAGCGCAGGCTTGAGCTCGAATCCATTCTCTCCAACATTGACTTCAGATATAGTACAGATGTTAGCTATAGCTAGAGCAGAGAATTCACGAAAACTCTTGTTAGCTATGGCTTCAAATTCTGGTGTTAAGCTTCGCCTTATACAGTTGTCCTCCAAATCTAAAGCTGATACTCTCTTGAGCTTAGCCTTACTTCTCTTGAGTAGCGCATCTGGATCGTCAATGAAGTTTGTCGGTAGGTTAAAACCAATCATACATTACCCTGCATAAGATACAGAAGTAGACAAAATAAGGGTAAGCCTGCTTGAGCAGAGATCAATGGTTATTTTAATCACATCAAATAATATAAGTTTATCAATACTTCCTATGCTAGCTACTTTCTCTGGCAATGACGCCAAAAATGCTTGTTGGTATTTATTAACTTGTCACTTATTTTAGTAGCCACCTATTAATTACCTACACCTCTAGCATTACTTAAACTATGTTGTCATCCCTAGTGATGGTGCCAGAAATGTTTGTCGGTACTACCTAGCATTGCTATTAGAATAATACTAAGTAGATGTTTATCATTTTATGCGACTAGAAAGAATATAGAATATAAATGAAAAGGATTTTGTAAGCGGACAGATAATTATACCATTGTAGTATTTTACCTAAGAGTATTTCAGGTATCGTTATTTATATTTTACCACAGGGAAGGTGTAGCTTTGGACATGTATTAATAACTTATAACATTGATGGAGAAATAAACCATAAAAATCTCTCTACTCATAATAGGGGTAAGTCATAAGATAAAAGATATATATATGATAAGTATTGATCAAGTTCATAATAATGATAAATAAATCTCTCAGAGCACTCCTATCTATAGCATTAGCATGGTTAGGTTAGAATATTAGAGGAATAATTTCTAAGTCATTCTTAATTACAAGTCAAAGCATACATTGATTAGTGTAATTACACTTAGTAGTCACTGCTAAGATCACCATTGAATCTACACATAAGGGGCATTACTTCGGGAAGTTCGAGAATAGAACTTTCCCTTCCTTTGTAACCGGGCCCTACTTCTATGAACTATATTCAAGGAGTGATTACAAAGGACTCAACGGTAGTGTCACACCCGTGATCTACCATATGACCCGGAATATAGAGTGTATTCACAAGTAAATAATATCTAAGCATCATGCTTACATGATCTCTACCACCCATCCTATGATCATTAGAGCGAGCGCTATACGAACTTATATATAAAACAATGATAAACTAATTATACTAAGCATATAGTCAAAGTAGACAATGAACATTGTAACCTTGAACATGAATAAGATGAATACTATATTGTCTTGAGAATTGTACCAAAGCATGTAAAAATAATAGAGATACAACGAGAGAGAGGTGGAAGAATTATACCAAATCAAGCCCTAGACGATATCGGGAATCCAAGCGAAGATCTGCTTGCCTCCCTCTAGACCTAGCCTAACTAGCTAATGCCCTAGAAACTAGAGGAGCTCTGAGGAGATTAAGGTTTTTGGCTCTAGATAACTTGATCTCAAATGACTTGATGCCTCCAGGGGGGCTGAGGTCTGTTTATATAGCCCATGAGGTGCAGCATGAGCCCTTGGATCAAACCGACTTGAAGGATGGCGTAGATGCAATCTTAGGAGATGGTAGAGGAATATTTCAGAAGATACTAATGAGAGGGACCCATAGGGGGCCGGGCATCACCATGGTGGGGTCTGCCTTGGGGTCGTCTCCTGGAGTCCTCTGGAGTCTTCTAGAGTAGTTTTCGTCGTGGTTAAGTTTAGTTTTTTTTTTCACATTTTGATCCCTCTTTCTAGTTTTTTGGAATAACCCTGCTGAAAATACAGATTCACCGAAAGTTGTGAAAATTGTCAGTTTAAACCTCTAAGTTTCTATTAGTAATCTATTTCAAGCATTTATTCAAGTTATATTGACGGTTTATAATGAACAATAACTACCGTCAACACTCTACGTCCTGTGTCTTTGATGGATTGTATTATGAGAGATTAGATGAAAATGAGGGGGTCCCTACCCGTCTTATATAGCCCGGGGTAGGGTTATAGGTCGGTTGTTTCTATCCAGATTGGTTTACAAGATAAGAATTATAGAGATTGCGGAATCAAGTATATCTGAACAGATTTTCCTTGATCGCCAAGGATCCTCACGTAATCTTGCGAGGCACGCCGACTTGTGACGTGCTCCGCGCGGCGTAGTCTTGTGGGCTGGGCCTCCCCTAGCGGCTCGGCCCATGTATAGCCCTGTGGGTATCGGGGGGTCATACCCCATAGAGATCTAGATGACGTATCATGTTTATTGAACTGAAACAGTGAGGAGGGGTCAGGGAGAGAGATAAAACGAGGGTATTTTGGCCATTTTTGTGTGGGCATTTTTCTGTTTGTATTCTTTCACCATTTAATTTACTAATGAAGAGTGCTAGATTCCCATCGAACGTTTTTCTGAGTTTTATCTATCGAATTTTGGGTGTTTGATCTTTTTGAAGATTCTATGGCCTTTTCCAATGTGTACTCTGCTAAGAGATCAGCAAACTGGAGATTTGAAACCAGCAAACCCATTTTTTTCGAAATCCATGCCCATTATATTTATCTTTTCCGTCAACTAGCTCTTTTCCCTAATCACCTGCACGGCTACATTGAATTATGAGTTCTGACCGAAGCAACAGCATGCTAAGTTGAGACCCGTGTATTGTGCTATTTCTATGTGTGTCTGTTAATGGATGATGGGTTTGGAAAACCCATTATGGGTTGTTGATCCTTTTATGTTTAATTTGACAGTGGGTTGTTGATCTGTTTATGTTTAATTTGATAGATTTCTCTATGTAGTGTCTGTCAGTTTTTTTGGGTGAGCAGTCTTCTTTTGATTGGTCAAAAATCTGATAGATTTTGACACAATAAATCTATTAGCCGATAGCTAGACAGCCCCTTTATTAATATTTAGCACAGTCACAAAACTAGAGATAAACAAAGGCTTTAAATTAAAATCGTGAGGACAAAATCACAAATTTAGAAAAATAAGAATAAAATTATAATTACACTTTAGTCATAGAGTAGAAACATCAAATTCCCATCAAGAAAATATCAGCCTAATCAAGAGATTAACATACAACTAACAATTTTCTAACGGTAATCCTAGCGTCCAGACGTCCGGCACACGAGACGCTTCTAGACGCCGGGCCCTTCCCACCGCGCCCTCTCCAACCTGCCACCCTATGTGGGAATAGCACGCGAACAGAACGTCGCTCTCTTCTCAACCCCGCCCGCCCACCCTGCGCGAATAGAACGGAACGCCGCTCCCCACTTCTCAAAACCGCCCCGTCCCGCCGCGGGAATAGAATAGAACCCACCCCGCCCACCCCGCGCGAATAGAACGGAACACTGCTCCCCACTTCCCAAAACCGCCCGTCCCACCACAGGAATAGAATGGAACCCAACCGCCCCACGCGTCACCCTGTTCCTCCACCGTACCCCTATTTCTAATAGCACAAAAACACTTCAAGTGCAACATTGCAAACATATGAAAAAACTATGTAGTGCAACATCGAAATATGAATACTGCAACATCACAAAAATATGTACTGCAACTTTGAAAAACATGTACTACATCATCGAAAATTATGTGCTGCAACATCACAAAACATGTACTGCAACATCGAAAAAACAAGTAATGCAATATCGGAAAATATGTACTGCAACATAAAAAATATATGATGCACCATAAAAAATTATGTACTGTAACATCGAAAATTATGTACTGTAACGTAGAAAAATATGTACTACAACATCGCAAAAAACGACCATGAAACATGAAAAATGGAACCATTAAGAAAAACATCTGTTGCAACGACAAAAAAAATCTCATTGCAACGTTCGAAATCTGTGACACATCCACCGGAGAAAACAACAAAAGGACGTATGAAAACAGCAATGAGATGAGCTCGACGTATAGGCTACTACAGCCCTGACCCATCACCCCGAGCTCGCCGGAGGGAGGAGAGAAGGACCTTAGAGCTCACTGGAACCTAGCCACCACCGCGTCCCTCAAATCCATTGAAAAAGGAGGAGAAAGAGAAAGATGGGTTAGGTCAAGAAGATGAGAAGGAGGCTCAGAGAAAGACCACCTACCCGTCGAAGCCGTCGTTGTCCTCGTCTCCAGTAAGGGACATGGGAGCTACGTCGCTCAGCAGCGCAGAGTTGCATGGAGCTCGTGGAGGGGGAGGGAGGGAGGGAGCGCCGGTGTGCGGGTGTGAGGTGGCGCGCGGCGCACGATGTTTTCCAGCGAGCAGACTAGCGCGGCAGTAGAACAGAGAGGGCACGCAAACGCTGTGGGACTCGGAAGCGAGCAGAAGAGGACAAGGACGGGGAGCGGCGTGCGGCAAAAGGGTGGGTTGGCCCTTTAGTTCCTAAAATATTTTCTAAAATATTTCAGATTTCCGTCACATCAAATCTTTAGACACATGTATGAAGTATTAAATATAGATAAAAAATAAAACTAATTACACAGTTTAGACGAAATAGACTAGACGAATCTTTAAGCTAGTTAGGCCATGATCGAATAATAATTACTAAATAACAACGAAAGTGCTAAATATTTCGCGGCGTTGGTGTGTCCGTTCCGTCCGAGCGCCCGCCGTATATTATTATCCATTTTCTAAACCTCGCACCACTCCCCAAGCCGGGGTCCAACCCAATCGTTTACATCGGAATGGGTGGCCCAGCTGGAATGACAGGTTTATTTACAGTAGCAGTGATCAGCCGGATTAATTCCTGCCCTCAATCCACCCCAAACGAACGAGGCCTAAGGGCAGCAGCATGCCGCCGCCGGCGCCGCTGACGGACGACCTCATCGAGGAGATCCTGATCCGCATCCCGCCCAACGATCCCGCCAGCCTCTTCCACGCCGCCTTGGTCTGCAAGCCCTGGTACCGCGTCGCCTCCGATCCTTGCTTCCGCCGCAGGTTCTGCGCGCGCCACCACCAAGCGCCCCCTCCCGTTCTGGGCGTTCTCTGCAACATCTCAGGCCACGGCGGCACTTCCCGCTTCATCCCGACGTCCTCCCTCCGCTTCCGCCAGCCTCTCCCTGACCGCCGCCGCTGGCTCGTGCTCGACTCCCGCCACGGCCGCGTCCTCCTTACTAATTGGGACCGGGAGCGCGGGCCCGTCGATGACCCCCTCGTCATCTGGGATCCCATCACTGGCGACCACCTGAAGCTGCCTGAGCTGCCGAGGCAACAGGAATGGACCAGCTGGAATGCGGCGGTGCTCTGCGCTGCTGGGGGTTGTGACCACCTCAACTGCCACCGTGGACCCTTCCTCGTGGCTGTGGTGGGCTGCGGTCACGGGGTGCTCTTCGG
Organism: Saccharum spontaneum; assembly: GCA_022457205.1. Taxonomy (NCBI): domain Eukaryota; kingdom Viridiplantae; phylum Streptophyta; class Magnoliopsida; order Poales; family Poaceae; genus Saccharum; species Saccharum spontaneum. Next base: position 24,352,677 of record CM039605.1, on the reverse strand, counting down.
CCTCGTCTACTCATCGGAGGCTGGCTACTGGAGCCTGCCCACCAATTCTGTTGAGCATGCCGATGTGGACTACTTGGCGTGCGCTGCCCTTGTGGGGAATGCGCTTTACTTCAAGTCTGAGATATGCATCCAAGCATTCAGGTCCAAAATCATCAAGTATGATTTGAGCACATGGAAAATGTCTGCATTCTACCTGCCTTACGAAATGAGCTTATGGTCAGCTTTTACCATTGATCTACCACTGTCCCGTCTTGAACATGGGCCACGCATTGTGCTTATGGCCACAGAGGACGAGGCTAGGCTTGGATTTGGCGCCGTGCGTGACTCCAAACTTTATCTTTGGGAATGGGAGGCCGTTAGTGGTAGTGTTGGAGATGCGGGATGGGCACAAAGCAAAGTCATTGATCTCCAGACACTAGTCCCTGCTGATGCCAACTCCATCTCTACTGAATTGGTTGGCTTTGCAGATGGCGTTGCACTCTTCTTTGTGCAGACTGTGGATGGCCTATTCAGTATTGATCTGAAATCTGGCCAGGTGAAGAAGGTATACAATTGCGGTGACATAGACAGTGTAGTTCCCTACATGGCCTTCTTCACTCCAGGTACATCACTGGTTGGTTCATGCTTTGCTATATTTCACAAATTGCCATATTTCAGTTAGTAAGGCATAAATATGAATCATGGTGTATATGTGCCTGCAAAGCATAATCTTGAAAATAGATATATATGCCTAGTAATTTATCAGGTTCTGACTTTAAATATATGATTTTCAGGACAAGGGAATTAGTTTATTTTCTAACTAATTAGCCTATCTTAAATATCATATTTAAATGGACAGTACATAACAACATATTATGGATTGATTATGCTTTCTCTATGATTGGTCAAAATTTGGCATTAGCCAAGATGATATCCAGGGGGGAGAAACAAAAAAGTCATTAACTATATGAGTATTTCAGGATTTCCCACTCCTTATCTACCGACAGGGTCCAAGGGCCACAGGGGGGGGGGGGGGGGGTACACTACCTGATGCTTAGGACTTTATTCGTCTATTATACATATTCCGGCAATTAGCCCCAGTGCCTGTTTTCAACCGTGTATTCCCTATTGATCTGGCAGTGTCACTGATCATCTTAGAAATGCAGATGATGATATTCCTACAAATTTTTTCTAAACTTTGAATGTATGCTTGGTTATTTTGTGCAAATGTGGCTGTGGTAATACACTAGTGCTATTTGGCCAGCCAGTAACAGCTTTGATAAAAGGGTTCCATCCTGGTTTTCTGATTTAAATGTCATCAGCATTGTGGTTTTACAGTCATCCAAACACATATTATTACATTATCACCAGAAATTTTAAGCTACCAAAGCCCAAAGGTTGTGCTTGTCACTTCATGAAACACAGATCCACCTCTTGCTATGATCTCTAATTAACTTATACCTATATAATTATTCGACCTCCTAGTGAAGCAGAAGATTCTGGACTCCAGAGTTTTAGTGGCCTGGCCTTGATATCTTCCTCTCAGCTAAACAGGTCCATCAGCTTCATTTCAGTATATGCTTGCACGCTATCTTCCACTTTATGAATCTCTTCTCCTGCTCTCTCAGTCAGGTTCGTTTGTGTTTCTCATATTTGACTGCGACGTGGATGATATACTTGTTGATCAAAGAATTTGGCCTGGTCTTCCATGCTTCAAGGAAATACAAATCATTTTGTGCTGGGCTATTTGGATACATCACAATGCCACCATCTTCATTAATGATTAATGGGCACTTAACTCTATCCCTGTTATGATGCCATTAGTAGTGCGGTGGCAAGGTGTCTAGTTGTGGTGCTACCAACCTGGGTTCGAACCCTGGGTCTCACAAAAAAAAGGGGTCTCACTGGGTTATGTCGCTTCCAGCGTGTCGCTTGGTAGTCCGGTCTCTGGTCCCCTTTCTCAGTACTGTGTTGAAATCCGCTTCTTAATGCAATGCCTCTGTGGAGGTTTTTCCCTCCAGGTGTTGAGTTCAATCTCTATCCCTTTGTCTTGGGAAACTCAAGGATTATTTTGCACTGTCCAGATTTCAAAGGGCTAAACCTTCCTTCAAAATTGCTATGTTTAACTGACTGAGATGCTTAGTAGTTTGTGGCAGGAATTGATGCTATACATTGTCTCTCTTATCCTGCTTGTGCATAGACACGGCTTATTCTCCCTTTTCCATAGAAATGCAGGAAGGGTCTCCCCTCCTGTTTCGTCACACAATAAAACATTAATCTTCCACTTTTGCACCATGCCTAGAAGTCTCCTTTTCAGTATCTTTGTACTTGACCAAATCAATCCTAAAAACAAGCACATTTCTTATCTTCCACCCATAACACAGCATAGGATCTGTGATTATTTGTTCTATTCTATACTTGCATCAGTTATAGATTTCCAGTCTATCATCTCGCACTTGGCATCTCTTATCCAAGAAGCTAAAAAGACAGATTGGGTCTTCAACACTAGGAATACCAACATTATTCTTATTTTTTGTTATTCTTTTTTTTTGTACTTAAGTGGATAGTTTGCTAGGTGATGCTTGTGCTTACACTCCCGATTGTCCTTTAAGAAATGATCATTTTGAGTATTGGTATCAACAATAGCCCTAAAACATAAAAGACAGGCCAGTAGGACAATTGACCCATTAACATTTGGTCAAATTTTGCCTCACTAATCTATTCTTCTGTAAAGTTCTTCACTAGTATCTTTCTTCTAGATTAGTCACCTTATCTTCCCTATTCTAGAAATCAAAAGCAATATGATATTAATCCTAGGATCAAAATAAACAATTATTATAGTACTTCCCGAGAAGTTATAGTTAGTTTCTTCCACAGAGCCATCAGGACCTTCTACCCAAGCGATCATTTCTTCCTTCTCCTGTTGTCTTTGTGGCTTTGTTCCCTCATATCCCTAAGTTGTTCAAGTTCTGAAGATATTTTTTTTCTATTTTTCTTGAATCAGATCAGAGGTTCTGATTGGAAAAAAAAAGATGCCCAATTGCTGTAATGTAGTGTTCTTTTTCTTCTTATTGGCAGCATTAATAATAGTGCTGGAAGTTTTTTTTTTAGATCTCAATAGTTTCAGTTTCTGGACATTATTCCAAATCTTTTGTCACTATGATATAAACCCCACTTTACAATCTGCAAGGGGTAGTTTTAGAACAAACATTAAAGGTGTATGGTCACTCCCCCATCCCCTGAAAAATCTTCTATGGAGGAAAAAGGATATTTACTCTCCCAGGAAGTAGAAACAAAGACTTGAGCTATGGTAACTGTATGATTTCTTTTGGTTATTTATCCATGTACATGCTCTAGTAGAGGGGTAACATTAAGAAGAACAGAGGTATTAGCCCTGTCATTAAACAGGAAGTGCATATGCTATTGGTTACACTATTGTGATTCTCAGTCCGTTCTGACCAAATAGACATGATCTCATATTTCTCATGAAATTCTCTTTCCTTCATACAATGAGCCTTAAATGACTACCTTTCTCCAAACTAAACGACCTATTATATTTGTGGCCTACCTTTCTCCAAACTAAACGACCTATTATATTTGTGGCTGTAGCAATAACAGCTTTGTTGTTATTCTGCCAACTTGTTGGTTCCTCATCTGATGTTAAATTTGTATTTTCTTTTTCTTCAGGACTGGGAGCAATATCTGCAGGTGTGGAACTTGGAGCCGGTGCTTCCCAAGCATCAAAAGTTCAAGTTGCTGGTGCAAGTTCTTCTAAATAATGAAAAAATGTATGGCATGGCATTTATAGTGACCGTAGATGGCATAACTGGGGCTTGTGTCAGGCTTACTTTTAGTGATATGTAATTGTGCCGTGTTGCTCGTTGTGCTCTGTCGATCTTTGTGCAAGGGATAGTTAATAGTTGCTCTTAGCTCTAACACAAGTGCTAGTGCAACGCCAAGTATCCTCTGGAGCTTCAGCTTTGCAATCAGAGCCAGGAAAGTGTCAATTCCATTATTGGAAAGTTGTTCAGGAGAATGGGCACATGAAATTTAAACAATAATTTGATACAATCCATGATATGCCTACAGTAATTTTGTTTCGTTCATCTTGTCTTTAAATTGGTTTACTAGTGATTTGAAATTATTTGTTGAATGCACACTTTGTTGTGGAAATTTTATTACCCACTGTTTTGTTAGAAGCAAATTTGGTAGCTACCAGTTTTAGCTCAATTAGAACAATACTCGCGGGCCACTTTGCAAATTGCAATAGTTGTAGAATTAGATGCCTAATAAGTGTGGTGTCTTTACTGGAGCTCGTTAAACCCAGCTGAATATATTTGTTGATTTTTTAAGTTGCATCTGAACTGTTCATCTCCATGGAATCTTTGGCGAATGGAACACCAATGTGCAGACCAGCAGCCAAGTTGCTTTGAGCTATTGACTATGGCAGGGTCAAATCCTCCCATATGAAGCAGACAGGCAAATCTTAGAACACAAATATTTGCATCGTACTTCCTCTGCCCCTAAATATCTGTCGTTTACGTTTTCCGAGAAACAACTTTAACTAAATATGTATTGAAAAATATTAATATTTATAGTATATAATTAGTATCATTGGAAAGATCCTTGAATCTAGTTTTTTAATAAATTTATTTGGAAATATAAATGTTACACGTATTTTCTATAAATCAAGTCAAACTTGTAACACGTATACCAACGGTGATAGATATAAAGGGACGGAGGGAATAAATATAAACAACCCTATAGACATTTGTTTTGTAATACTGGACTATACATATCCATAGATGCTGCGTTCTAGTCTTGTAGTAGTTGAATAAGTCTAGCAAACATATAAAACCTAAACACCCGATTCTGTTTAGGCGCTGTGGTTCCAGGGATCATGTAAGAGCATCTCCCACAACTTCTTAAAACAGGTTGTTATTCTTATAACTTTGGCAAAAACATAAAATTCCTTCTCCAACAACTTCTCAAACCAACTTGCTATTTATCTGAACTTGCTATTCACCGGCCTCGCGCGCGGAAGAATACGCGCGCGAAAAGGACTTGCTATCCCGATCTCGGGGCCTCGGCGGCGCTCCCGGGCGGCCTCGGCGATGCTCCGGGACGGCCTCGGGGCTGGAGCCGAGGGGCGGGGCTGGCCGGAGCGAGGAGGACCGCCGCCAGTGCTGCTGTTCCTCGCCGGCGCGGGGAGGGAGCACCGGCGACGAGCGCGGGCCGCCGTTGTGACGAGAAAAGTTAACGGGGCTCTTCGTTCGCTAGCGGGGCTCTTCGTTCGCTTAGCGGGGCTCTTCGTTCGTTTAGCGGGGCTCTTCGTTCGTTAGCGGGCTTCTTCATTTTGGCAAGTGAGTTTTAAGGAATTGTTGGAGAAAGATCTTTTTTTCACTTGCCAAATAAATTAGCAACTTGCTAAAACTCAAGATTTACCAAGTGATTTTTTCCAAGTCGTTGGAGATGCTCTAACGAACCTGCATTCTACAGCACGCGTCTCGCGTAGTGATCATGTCAGGGCCTTAGGGGCACGTTTGGTTGTTGGGCTAGTTTTGCCTCTCTTTGCTTTGTCAGGCAAGCCAATCTTGCTAATGCCAGCGTGTAGAATTGGCTAGCCCCTGTTAGCAAGGGCCTATTTGGATTGGGGTGTCATCTTACCACACCTGACGTGTGTGCGGCGGCAGAATTGCTCTCCAACATTTGCGCCAAAAGCTGCAGAACGCTGAAGGATGGTGTCTACATTTTTATGGCAAGCCAAACATGCGGCACATTCTGGCACCGAACCAAACACTAAACTTCTTGGCACATTCTGGCGAGTTCACAGCACAAACCAAACAAACCCGAAATCCTGGAAAACGAGGGTGTTTGGATTCCTTGCTGCAGCTTGCCTAGCCTTGCCTAGCAAGTAGTTAGAACAGTACATGTTGTTTGGATGTTAGGCCAGCCTCTGATTCTTGTGTAAGCAAGCTTTTCCCTCACTTTAGAGAATCTCATTCCAGACATGTGATGATGCAGGCAACGTCATGTCGGCATCCAACCCTTAGCGGTGTTTTTAATTGCTTACACAACTGCATTGAGATATTTCAATCTGTCGATCTGGCCATAAGCAACAAAATGACCGTGATCCGGCTGATGCAATATCATGTGCCGGTGCAGAAGAAACAGGCTCCTCTGCACGACTGCACCACATCAAGTACCTGAGTTAACTAAAACTTTGAAGTCAGTTGAGAATCTAATTGCAAAATACATTGTTTAATTCCCTGCATGCTCAAGGCTGCCGCACTTTCCTCTGCGGCCTCCTTGCTGGGCCAGCATCATCAACTTGCTTCGGCAAGCTCTTTGCCTCTGTTGGTGCCTTCCCAGGTTTGGCCTCTATCTTACCAACTGCTTCTTCATCACTGTCCTCATGATTGGCTTCCTTCAATGAGCGCTTTGTGGTCTTTTCTATTTGCTTCTTTCCCCTCTTTGCTGGACGTGCATCTTCCTCATCAGTAGCTTCATCACCATGAATACTGCCAGCATTTTTTGATGAGGTATTAGCTACCCTTGCTGGTTGCTTCCTTCCCCGCTTTGCTGGTTTTGCCTCTTCCACTTCATAATCCTCCTCGTCGCCATCATCACTAGTATTTGTAGCTTTGTTTGACGAGCCTTTTGCCGCCTTCACTCTTCCCTTTGCTGGTTTTGGAGCATTTCTACCTTTTCCTGACTTTGTATCGTCATCATTCTCCTTGTCTTTGCCTCCCTTAGATCTGCTGGCTGCCGCATCTGTCCCATCCAACTTCTGTAACTCTGGCACATATGCTGAGGTCTGAACAATATAGAAGCACATTGAGAGTAAGAGCAGGATCACACAAAATAGTTGGTTTGATACAAAAGAACTTACCCTACCACCTATTGTAATGAAGTCAATTTTCTTCCCTGCAACCAACAAATGCAACATTTAATGTTGATAGGCCACCCTGAGCAACCCACACATCCAAAAAAAAAAAGAAGACATGCTCATACCATCCACAAAGGCCTTGCCAGGTTTCTTCTCCCTGGAATGAAATATCCACTTTTCTGGAAACTGATTGCTGTCAGCACCAACTTTTAAGGACTCCTCAATAACCTGTGTAAGGTAAACAAAGATTATTATGTATGAAATTATCATCCCAATGACATGCATAAGAAGAGAAAATGGATGTCCAATAATGTCCACACTCTTTTCGCTGCATAAGGATAGCATTATCATGACTCTTAAAGTCTTATTTCAATGAATTTTCTGTACTTGTCAATGAGTATACATAAAATGCTGACACAAAGACTTTCCTCAATTGTTTAGTCAATAGCTTTAGATGTATGAAATAACATAGCATGCCCACTTGGTCTGCTAAGGTGACAGCTCCAGCACTTCTATCCCATATCAGCCGTATCAGTCTCCCAACGATTAGCAAACACAATTATTGTCTTTTCAGACTGACTGTTTGAATAAATTAATGGAAGACGCATCATCACGTACTAATTCTAGATCCAAGTAAAGTTCTCAAGCCTACAATCCATTTGCAACAAGGCCAACTCTGGATGCCAACCATGGAGGCATGGACCTACCTCTTTAATGCACTGATGGAGTATCTCACATTTGTCCTTTGATATCTTCGATGCAGTTTGCCCAGGATGAATCCTTGCCTAAATGTGAAGCATGCAGCATAGTCAGAAAGAGCAAATTAGTTCTACAACACTGCAGATATTGAAAGCAGTGCAAATGTGAAACGAGCTTAAGTGTACATGTTGAAATTAGCAGATCGCTCTTGTTTCAAACAAACATACTTGTGCAGTTGTGGTTATACTTACAGTGTTTAAAAGATGACCCACTAAATTATCAAACAGAGAGCATTGCACAAAGTTCTACACAAAAGTTTGGAAGCTAGTCCCTGTTTTGGAAGTTTACACAAACATGTAAGCATCACTTACCTTTTATAGATTTCAAACTAAGGTCGCCACACCTAACCTCAAGCTGCTGCAAGTTTTGTTTCTTAATATTTGGCTGCCACCACAGCACTAGCTTGCCTATCTTTGGCCCCTGGCCCAATGCTAAAGACAGTTTTGGCTGAAGTCTGCCTAAGGTTAGGTGGTCAATTTCCTTGCTACAGAAGTGTGGCAAGATTAACCTTAGGCAAAAATATGTGGCATAGTTAATTATGAGCTAAAAATGTGAAGCACCAGGCACATTGCAAGTGTAATAAGAGGCCAATAAAACATGATAATAATAATTTCCAATTCCTTGCTTGTGTTGCAGCAAAAATCTTTGCTAAAATGATGGATCTCATGTGGCGACACAGTTCATGAATCTGCGGGTGGCCATGGCAGTGCAGACCCTACATGGGGTATCACACTTGTCTCCTATGACACCAGAGAGAAGTTGCTTGCGCTGAGGTAAATAGTGTAGCAGCAAGCTCAACATTGAGCTAGTCAATATTACCTATGGTAATTTCGTTCAGAAGAACAATAAAAGAATTGTCTAATATCCATATTGTCCAACACTAGAAGTACATAAAAGTTATATTTAATTTTTTTTGTCATGGATCATAAACTGTAACTCAGTGGAAGCAATGTCCAGAGCACAGACCTGATAAAGTACTTCATCTGCCATCCAGTTGCCAATTCCTGATATAAAACTCTGCAAAACAAGGGGTTCAGAACCAAGAGTACATCTGCACCTGCTAATAACATTTTATATGATTGTTTCAAAAAAAATTAACATTTTATATTAAAATTATTGTTTCTACTACGGCTGAGGAGACATTGGTATCCTAAACCACATTCTCTTAGGGTGTCTTTGGCAGGGCTCCGTCCGGGTAGCTCCGGCTCCTCGTGCCACCGTGTGTTACTGTGCTGCACTGTAGAGCCAACAGAACAGCTCCATCCCCTTGTGTTTTTTTGCCTACCGAACAGACGGAGCTGGTGGAGCTGTGTTTCTGGGGCTCCTCCGGCTACACTATAGTGCGCTACAGTGACAGATCTGGAAGAAGCCCAGCCAAATGGGGCCTTAAATAACTGACTGAAACATTGAATCAATGCCTTTAAGCTCTGAATTTTTTGTATTTTGAGCAAGATATTTCTAAGTTGTTTCACACCACTTCACATATGACTAAAACACTGAATTATATTCAGAGTTGCGTTAGGAACTAGCATAAACAAACCTTATCTGCATAAAATTTGGGTTCAGGCAATTTGGGTCCACACCAAAATTTAGAAACTCATACCTGATCAAGTAAAAGGGCTTTTATTGGCCCTTTCTTTTGACCTAATGACTTCATAAATTCATCAAGCTTGATTGGTTCAAATAAGGCATCAGGTCCAAGCTCAGAAATTGGAGGGGCAGCTTCTGGCTATTAGAACATACAAAAGTAATTAGACATATCAAACATCACAGCAAATAGAAGAGTAAACTTTTCCAATAATCACTATAGACTATTACATTGTCAAGCAGTCTTATTTTTGCAAAACGCCTCTTATCAGTGAAGGAAAACTCCAAGCCATCATCCATCTGCAACAGGTTAACAAGAAGATGAACAAACAAGAACATATTTATATATAAAAAAAATAACTAGCACAATTTGTTGGTTCAATATCCTTTTGCAGTTAAAAAAGAAGGCAAGCCCACTTAGCATGCAAGAAAAACAAATGCCCCAGCAGGTACATAAGTCCATAATTAGAATATTTAAATATGTTATTTTTTTCAACTTCTGCAATGTTACTGCTTCTCATGTAAATACAACTATCTGAATCGGATACCATGGAAGTTACCATCACCACATAAGACATCAATTTGCTTGGATCAGAAGTAAGATATTTAAGAATCACAATCCAAATATAAGTCAATATCATGAAATTGTAGGTCATAGCTCATATAAGATATTTCAGATTCATCTGTGAAATCATTGGACCTTATATTAAAAACAAATAATAATGTGTTATTGTGTATAAATGAGTTAGGTAATTTGCCAGCAGAAACAAACATACTTTCAATTCATAAGAGAACAGGAATACTATGAGAAGGTTATATGGTTAGAATACATACTTCAACGAATAGTTTAGAGTACTTTGAGGGCCACTCCTCAGTTGGACTCACTGCAGACCTACATGGAATGCCACATGAAAGAAAATAAGCTGAATTATTTTCACTGTCTTTTCACCCCTTCATGCTAATTTTTAACTTCACTATTATACATTTCTTGGTTAGTGTTGGAATGTGAGTGTATTAGGCCCATGAGGCTAGGCCCATGTGGCCCATGTATGGTTACCTATATAGCTACCCTTCTAGGGTTAGCCCAAATCAATAGAATCTCAATCTCTAGCATGGTATCAAGCTGAGTTTTCCCTCTCCTCCCCCAGCCGCCGCCCCTCTGGCTGGAGCCGCCGCCGCCACCTCCATGGCCGGCCGGCCCCCTCCTCCCCCTCCCCTTCCCTCCACTTCCTGGGCGCGTGTCGGTGCTGCTGACCCCCAGCTGGTGCGGGCGCCGGTCCTCTTCCCCGGCGACCCAGCTGGTGCGGGCGCCGGTCCCTTCCTCCACGGTCCACGCCCCCAGTCGTGTTCGTCGACTCCACCGCTCCATTCCTCCGGGCCCCGCCCGCCCTACTTCTCCATTCCGCCAAGAGCAGCCAGGCGTCAGGGGCGCGGCTGCTCTCTGCGGGACGGGCGTCATGGGCGCCGCCGAGAACCACGTGCCGCCGCGGCAGGAGGATGCGCCAGGCAGAGGAGCAGCACCTGCGCCGGCTCCGGCTCCGGAGGCGGTGGAGAAGGTGGTCGTCATTGTTAGTCGCTGGATTCGCACTCTTGGTAGTAGCTGAATCCTTACTCTCATCGAGAGAGGATGACACTAGGAGTTGGGGCAATTTTCTGGTTTATTTCTCACACAAACTCATACAATGCCATGCCAACCTGAGGGGTTGGGGATACATATTTATAGGCTGCTAGCCAGCCAAGCATATGCCAAGATGCTAGTCTAAGATGCTAGTCTAGATGCTAACCACTTAGTCTAAGATGCTGTCCTAAATGCCAACTGCTGTCCTAAAAGCAGATGCTGTCCTAGATGCCGTCCTAGATGCTAACTGCTGTCCTAAAAGCAGTCAAAAGATGCTGGACACAAAGATCATGTGCTGCAGTGTGCAGCAGCCCTACAACCACCAGCCACAGAGACTTATCCATCACTCTCCCCCTAAGTCTTGTGTGGCTCCTTGTGGGGTATCTGGGCCATCCTGATCCTGGCGCGAAGTTCCTGGAACTTGACCCGCCCAAGGGACTTGGTCAGGAAGTCGGCGAGCTGGTCTTGGGTGTTGATGTAGTTGGCCCGGACACTCCCTTCCTCCAGGCAGCTTCTGATGAAGTGGTACCTCACCCGGATGTGCTTGCTGCGCTCGTGGAAGACAGGATTCTTTGCCAAGGCCAAGGCGGACTTGCTGTCCACCTTGAGCTCCACCGCTTCAGTGTCTCTGCCGAGGAGATCACCAAGCAGTCGAGCGAGCCAGAGCGCCTGAGTCGAAGCGGTGGAAGCCGCTATGTACTCGGCCTCGCAGCTGGACAGGGCCACCACCTGCTGCTTGACCGATTGCCAGCTAACGAGGCACTTGCCAAGGAAGAAGAGGACCCCGCTTGTGCTCTTGCTGGTGTCGATGTCGCCCGCGTGGTCACTGTCGCTGTACCCGACGAAATGCGCCGCACCGGGGCACCTCGGGTAGTGCAAGCCGTAGTCTGAGGTGCCTGCGACGTAGCGGAGGATCCTCTTTACGGCCTGCTGGTGCTCCGCCGTCGGTCGCTGCATGAACCGGCTGACGTAGCCGACGGCGAACGCCAAGTCCGGTCGCGTGTGGACAAGGTAGCGAAGGCTGCCCACAATGCGCCGGTACTGCGTCGCGTCCACCTCCTCCTCCGTACTCTCCCGACTCAGCCTCAGCCTCTCCTCCATAGGAGTGTGGGCTGGGTTGCAGCCGGTGAGACCGCCTAGCTCCACAATGCGCTTGGCGTAGGCAGTCTGGCGAAGAGAGGTGCCGGAGCTGTCCTGGTGGACCTCGATCCCCAGGTAGAAGGAGAGAGGGCCCAAGTCGCTCATCTGGAAAGTCGCCCTCATCTTCTCCTTGAACGCCTCGATCTCCACCTCCTTGGTGCCGGTGATCACCAAGTCGTCGACGTAGACGCCTACCAGCAGGGCCTTTCCTCCGCTGCCCCGCCGGTAGATGGCCGCCTCGTGTGGGCTTTGCTCGAAGCCCATCCCCTTCAGCGTGGAATCCAGCTTGGCATTCCACGCCCTCGGTGCCTGCCGCAAGCCATAGAGGGCCTTGCGCAGGCGAAGCACCTTGCCCTCCTTGCCGGGAATCGCAAATCCCGGCGGCTGATGCACGTAGACCTCCTCCTTCAAGTCGCCGTTAAGGAACGCCGACTTGACATCCATGTGATGGACACGCCAGCTCTCCTGGGCAGCTAGCGCAAGGAGGAGTCGCACGGACTCCATCCGTGCAACGGGCGCGAAGGCGTCGTCGAAGTCGATTCCTTCTTGCTGGACGAAGCCGCGCGCCACCAGACGCGCCTTGTGCTTGATCACCTCTCCGGTCTCGTCCTTCTTGAGCTTGAAGACCCACTTGAGAGAGATGGCGTGGTGGCCGGCTGGAATATCGGCCAGCTCCCACGTCTTGTTCCGCTCGACGGCGTCCATCTCCATCTGCATCGCGGCACGCCATGCCGCGTCCCTCTCCGCCTCGGCGAAGGAACGAGGCTCGCCATCGTCCTGTGCGAGGTGCAGCTCCGCCTCAAAGTCATGTTGTGCCAGTCCAGGGACCGGCTGCTCGCCGAGGAGGTTGTCCACGGTACGGTAGCGCAGAGGCTCGCCGCCGTGGTAGGCGTCGATGCGATCCTCGTCGTTGGACAGCGGAGTGGCGAACTCCACTGTGCGCTGCTCGTCGTGGGCCGAAGCTGCCGGTGCCGAGCCTGAAGAGGTAGGGTCCGGTGTAGGAGAACGAGGCGTGGCCGGCGGTGCTGGTGGTGGACTCGCCGGAGCCTGTGGACTTGCCGGAGCTGGTGGTGGCGGTGGTGAAGGACTCGCCGGAGGTGGTGGCGAACGAGGTGGTGGGGTAGGCGAGCTCGGTGAGGACGAGCTGCTAGCTCCCCCCGCCTCCTTGAAGTGGACGTAGTCGACGACGAAATCGCTGGTCGTCGGAGTCGAGTCGTCATCCACCATCTTGCCCCACGTCCAGCTTCGCCCCTCGTCGAACGCGACGTCACGCGTGATGCGCACGCGCCGTGTCGCAAGGTCGAGGACGCGGTAGGCCTTGGCGCCCTCCGCGTAGCCGATGAAGACCCCTGGCGTGCTCCGGTCGTCGAGCTTGCCGACGTGGTTGAGCTCCTTGACGAAGACCAGGCAGCCGAAGACGCGAAGGTGGCTCACCGCGGGCTTGCGCCCGTGCCAGGCCTCGTATGGCGTCTTGCCGTCGAGGGCCTTGGTGGGGGAGCGGTTGAGCAAGTGGACGGCAGTCATCACCGCCTCACCCCAGTAGATCGCCGGCATCCCTCTCTGCTTGAGGAGGGCACGGGCGGTGGCCACCACCGTCTGGTTGCGGCGCTCGATGACGCCGTTCTGCTGCGGAGTGTACGGCGCGGAGAAGTGGCGGTGGATCCCCTCATCGGCGCAGTACGCCGCGAACTCGGCCGCCGTGAACTCGCCGCCGTTGTCCGTGCGTAGGACCCGAAGCTTGCGGCCGCACTCCGCCTCCGCAGCAGCTTGAAGGTGCTTGATGGCGTCCGCTGCGGCTGCCTTGGCGTCGAGCAGGACAGCCCACATGTAGCGGGACACGTCGTCGACGAGGAGGAGGAAGTAGCGCCGGCCTCCAGGTGTAGCCGGTGTCACGGGGCCACAGAGGTCACCGTGTACGAGCTCCAGCTTCTCCTTGGCGCGGAAGCTCGCCTGGCGGGGAAAAGGGAGCCGCCGCAGCTTGGTGAGGACGCAGGTGTCGCAGAATTGCTCCACGTGGTCGACGTGCGGCATGCCCCGCACCATCTCCTTGCTGCCGAGCTGCCTCAGGGCCTCAAAGTTGAGGTGCCCAAAGCGCTCGTGCCACCTCCAAGCGTCGTCGTCGCGGCGGGCTGCAAGACAAAGAGGTTGCGCCACCTGTGCGTGAAGGACGTAGAGGCGGTTGCTCCTGTTGACCTTGACCAGGAGCCGGTGTCGATGATCCCAGATGCGCAGCACCCCGTGCTCGATCTCCACGCGCGATCCGCTCTCATCCAGCTGTCCCAAGCTAATGATGGAGTTCCTCAACGCGGGGATGTAGTAGACACCGGTGAGCAGCCTGTGCTCGCCGGTCTTGGCGACGAAGACGACAGAGCCGACGCCCTTGATCTCCACAGCGGAGGCGTCGCCGAACTTGACGGTGCCTCGAACGCTTGGGTCGAGCTTGGTGAAGAACTCCCGCCGTCCGGTCATGTGGTGGGTGGCGCCGGTGTCAAGGCACCACCCGTCGGTCTTGTCATTGCCGGAGCTGTCGTCGAGGAGGGCGTGTGCTTTTGGCTCGTCAAGGTGGAGGAGAGCCGTTGCGGCCGGTGCTGCTGGAGGTAGTTCGATGCTCGCATGAGCAATGAACAAAGCCGGCTGCTCCTCCTCTTCCGCCTGCGCGACGTGGGCCTGGCCGCGTCGTGGCTGTCAACAATCCTTGGCCCAATGACCAAGCTTGCCGCAGTTGTAGCAAGGGTCGCCTCGTGCTGGCTTTTGCTTGCCAGCGGCGCCGCCCTGGGCGCCTCCACGATCATCACCCTCGGCACGTCCTCGCGCCCCTGCCTGGGCGTCTTTGCGCGGCTTGCCACGCTTGCGGCCGCCTGTCGTGGAAGAAGGCTCCCCCTTCTTCCTGTCACCTTGGCCGGCAACCCACTGCTCCCGAGTGAGGAGGAGCTTCCCGCCAATGGTGACGGGTCCCGAGAGGCGCTGTGGCTCATCGCCGTCAACGACCTTGAGGCGGCCCAACGCCTCCTCGATCGTCATCGTGGAGAGGTCCAGCAGAGACTCGATTGAGCGAGCCATCTGCTTGTACTTCTCGGGGACGCAGCGGAAGAGCTTCTCAACAGCTCTCTCCTCGCCGTAGGTGTCGTCGCCGAACTGCACCAACTTCTGCAACAGAGTGTTGAGACGGAGAGCAAAGTCATCAACGCCCTCACCTGGCTTGAAGGCCAGGTTCTCCCACTCCTTGCGAAGTGCCTGCAGTGTGGACTTGCGGGCGCGGTCGCTGCCGATGCGTGCTGCAGCGATGGCGTCCCACGCCTCCTTGGCAGTCCGCTTGCTGGTAAGCGAAAACTGCATCTCGGGCGGGACTACAGCAATGAGAGCATCCAGCGCCCGTCGATCTTGGTCGTAGTCGACGTCGCCGTACCGGACTGCATCCCACATATGCCGCACCTGGAGCTTCACCCTCATCACCGCAGCCCACTCAACGTAGTTGGTCTTGGTGAGGGTAGGCCACCCGCCGCCGGGGCCGACGTCCCTGACGACAGCCTGGTACTCGTGGTGACCACGGTACCGAACCGGGGAGAGAGAGCCGCGCTGCCTGTGAAGGCCGCGCTCTCCGTCGACTCGTCCGCCGCCGGGGCCGACGTCCCTGACGACAGCCTGGTACTCGTGATGACCACGGTACCGAACCGGGGAGAGAGCCGCGCTGCCTGTGAAGGCTGCGCTCTCCGTCGACCCGTCCGCCGCCGCCATGCGCGCCTCCTCCAGGAGCGCCACCGCCGTGCGCGCCTCCTTCAGGAGCGCCGCCAGCGTGTCTGCGCCTGTCTGGGCTGCCGCCGCGCTCGTGGGCGTGCACGGCTGCCCACTGCGCCGCTCGCCCTCGCGATGCCTCCCTCTCTAGCAGCTCGAGGTCCGCGTCGGCGCTGTCATCAGCAGCGATGGAGCTGCTGTTGCTGCCGCGTAGAACCTCTACCTCCGCTACTGCTGCACGCGCTGCATCCGCCGCCGCCGCTGCTTCCACCTCCGCTCTAGCTGCTGCTAGCTCCGCTGCTGCCAGCCTCGATGCCCTTGCCGCTGCTGCAGCGGCGTCTGCTGCCGCTCGCTCGCGCTTCTCTGCCGTGGCGAGGTCGGCCTCCTGCCGACGCCGCGTGCTCGAAGCGACCGAGCCCTGAGACTGGCCTGCGGACATGGCGCGCTATCGAGGGGGCTGCTGTGTGGAGAGCAGGGGCAGCCGGAGCTGCTGCTGCTACCGGCTGCGGTTGGGGCTGCTGCCGGGGAAGGAAAAGAGCAGGAGATGCTCAGGCTACAGGATAGTACGGCTCCGATACCACTTGTTAGTCGCTGGATTCGCACTCTTGGTAGTAGCTGAATCCTTACTCTCATCGAGAGAGGATGACACTAGGAGTTGGGGCAATTTTCTGGTTTATTTCTCACACAAACTCATACAATGCCATGCCAACCTGAGGGGTTGGGGATACATATTTATAGGCTGCTAGCCAGCCAAGCATATGCCAAGATGCTAGTCTAAGATGCTAGTCTAGATGCTAACCACTTAGTCTAAGATGTTGTCCTAAATACCAACTGCTGTCCTAAAAGCAGATGCTGTCCTAGATGCCGTCCTAGATGCTAACTGCTGTCCTAAAAGCAGTCAAAAGATGCTGGACACAAAGATCATGTGCTGCAGTGTGCAGCAGCCCTACAACCACCAGCCACAGAGACTTATCCATCAGTCATGGACCAGGCGCCGCCCCCGCAAGCGGCGGCGAGGCTGGAGGCGCAGCGGCCGCTGGCGCCGCTGCAGGTCACCACGCAGGCGCCGCCGCCGCCCATGTCAGTGGCGTCCGGCTCCGTCAAGCCGCCGCCGCAGGTGGCGGCGTACCAGCCTGTCATGCAGCCTCCGCAGCAGGGGCCACTTCTGTCGCTCAACTCACGCAAGTACACCAATAGCATCACGCTGTGCCTCTTCCTGATCCCACCCCAGCCGCCGCGCCGCCTCTAGCCTCCGGATCCAGTCCGGCATCGCCGCCGCAACCATGGGCTTCGACGTGGGCGTCGTACCGTCCAACCCCGACGGCTGGGGCCCTCCTGACGTCCCGGCGATTCCGCAGTCCCTGGGCGGCGGCGCCTCCATCCCCTTCTCCCGCTGCTGCTGCTGGTGCTGTGGGCGCAGCCGCTGGCGCGGCCGCCAGTGCTCCTGGTGCCACCGTCGCCGGCGGGGCCGCCCCTGTGCGCGCCGCTGCCCCTGCTGGAGCCCCTGTGAGCGCGGCTGCCCCTGCTGGAGCTCCTGTGAGCGCCGCTGCCCCTGCTGGCCTGGGCGTTGGCTGGCACGCGGGCGTGCGCAGTACCAGCGCCGGCGCCACCGCTGCTGCCTATCGTGCCACGTGCCGGCGCCGCGTCGCACGCCGGGCCTCGTCGGCTCCCTACCCTCTGCCATCGGCTCAGTCTCCCCCGCCGCCGCAGCCGGGCCATCTTCCTGGCGCCGCCACCACCATGGCCACGAGCGCCGGGGCCGCTGGCGCAGGGGGCCCGGGCGCCGCTAATCCTGGGATTAACCCCACATCCCTGTGGTCTACACCTCCCGATGCCTCGCCCGGGCTTGTCGGTTGGAACCCAGCTGCCTTGGCCTACTCCTTCAGCACCACCGCCAGCCTTGATTGGATCGCCGACTCGGGCGCCACTTTCCACACCACGCCCGATGCGAGTCTACTTTCTTCTCTTCGTCCTCCCCACCCTTCCTGTCCCTCTTCCATCATGGTCGCCAATGGCACTTGCATTCCTGTCTCCTCCGTGGGCACTGCCCGTTCCCACGGCTCCTTTCATATCCCCGATGTTCTTGTAGCTCCCGGTATGGTTCACAACCTTCTCTCTATTCGCCGTTTCACAACTGACAACTCTTGTTCGGTTGAGTTTGACCCCTCTGGTCTCACTGTGCGGGACTTGGCCTCCCGGTGTCCTCTGCTCCGGTGTGACAGCACTGGACCCCTCTACACACTTCGGTTTCCGGCGTCTGTTTCACCTTCTTCGCCTCCCATCTCCTCAGCCGCTTTCGCCGCTACTACTTCCCCCACTACTTGGCACCGCCGCCTTGGCCATCCTGGCCGGGATGCCCTCATGCAGCTCAGTCGTAGTACCGACATTCGGTGTCCTCGGGCTCACGATGAGCACTTGTGCCATGCGTGCCAGCTGGGCCGTCACGTTCGTCTTCCCTTTCAGTCTTCTTCCTCACATGCCACTTGTGTGTTTGATCTTATCCATTGCGACTTGTGGACTTATCCTGTTCTCAGCATATCTGGCTATAAGTACTACTTGGTGGTGGTTGATGATTTCTCCCATTACTCTTGGACTTTTCCTCTGCGTGCCAAGTCCGAGGCGTTCCCCACTCTCAGCCACTTCTTCGCTTGGGTATCCACTCAGTTCGGCCTCACCATCAAGGCTGTCCAGTGCGACAATGGCCGTGAGTTCGATAACTCAACCTCACGTGCCTTCTTCCTTTCCCACGGTGTCCAGCTCCGCATGTCTTGTCCGTATACCTCATCTCAGAACGGCAAGGCAGAGCGCATGATCCGCACAACCAATGACACCATGCACACCCTTCTGCTCCAGGCATCCCTTCCCGCTCGCTTCTGGGCTGAGTGTCTGCACACATCCACCTATCTCCTTAACCGTCTTCCTTCTACTGCCTGTCCGGCTCCCACACCTCACCACGCTCTTTTCGATACCCCTCCTCGCTACGACCACCTTCGAGTCTTCGGGTGTGCGTGTTACCCTAACACCGCCGCCACCGCTCCTCATAAACTGGCCCCCCGGTCGACCCTCTGTGTTTTCCTCGGATACTCTCCGGATCACAAGGGTTACCGATGCTTCGACCTTTCCTCTCGCCGTGTCCTCATCTCTCGCCATGTCGTATTTGATGAGTCGGCATTCCCTTACTCCACCACCTCTACCTCCACACCTCCTGCTGACCCTGCGGAGGCTTCCTTTTTTCCCACTGACCCGGTGATTCCGCCTCCCTTCTCCCTCTACCCTGCAGGTACTACTCCAGCGCGCCCTCATGGTGGTACCACCTCGCCCCTGCCGGCCTCGCACCAGGGCTTTCCTCCCGTATCTGCTACACCCGAGGCCGCACCGGAGCTTCCACCATTGCTCCCTGTGGCTTCGCTGCCTCCCGGTGTGCCCGACGCTGCCGTTCCGATCGTAGGACCGCGCGCCCCGACCCCACCTCCCCCCGGGCGCTTCGGCCTCGTCTACCAGCGCTGCCAGGAGCCGGGTCCGCCCCCACCTCCTCCAGGGCGTTTCGGCATCGTCTACCAGTCGCGGCGGGAGCCTGCTCCGGCGTCGTCGCCTTCGCCACCAGTGGTTTCTCCGCTGGCCCCGCCGCGCTCTCGCGCCGACCCGCCAGTGTACCACCCGCCTCTTCTTCACCAGGACCCTCGTCACATTCACCCGATGGTGACGAGGCAGGCGTCTCGCCCGCAGGCCCTCACCGCCGCCGCCAGCGAGCCGGGGATCTCTTCTGTACCCTCTTCCATCCGCGCGGCCTTGGCGGATCCTCACTGGCGCCGCGCGATGGAAGAGGAGTACGCGGCCCTCCTCGCCAACCAGACATGGGATCTGGTGCCCCGTCCACCGGGCTCCAACATTGTCACCGGCAAGTGGATCTGGACGCACAAGAGGCGTGCTGATGGTTCCTTGGAGCGTTACAAGGCTCGCTGGGTCCTCCGCGGTTTCACCCAGCGGCCCGACATTGACTATGCTGAGACCTTCAGTCCCGTGGTAAAGCCAGCTACCATCCGCACCGTCCTCTCACTGGCTCTCGAGCGCTCCTGGCCTATGCATCAACTGGATGTCAAGAATGCCTTCCTCCATGGCACTCTGACTGAGACGGTCTACTGCAGTCAGCCGGCCGGTTTCGTGGATTCTTCTCGTCCTGACTTGGTCTGTCGGCTCGACAAATCTCTATACGGGCTCAAGCAGGCACCCCGGGCTTGGTACTCCCGATTCGCTACCTTCCTGTAGACTCTTGGGTTCACGGAGGCCAAGTCTGACACCTCCCTGTTCATATACCACTATGGGGGTGAGACTGCTTACCTGCTCCTCTATGTGGATGACATTGTTCTCACCGCCTCCAGCGAGTCTCCGCTCCACCGCATCATTGCTTCTCTCCAGAAGGAATTTTCTATGAAGGATCTTGGGGTGCTCCACCACTTCCTCAGCGTCACTGTTGAGCCCCGACCTTCAGGCCTGTTCCTCCACCAGCGGCAGTTCACTTGTGACATTTTGGAGCGAGCAGGGATGACTGACTACAAGTCCTGCTCTACCCCGGTTGACACCCAGGGGAAGCTGTCAGAGGCTGGGGGTCCGATGCTTGGACCAGCGGACTCTACCACTTACCGGAGTCTTGCTGGCGCGCTCCAGTACCTCACCTTCACACGGCCGGACATCACTTATGTCGTACAGCAGCTCTGCCTCTACATGCATGCTCCGCGGGAGCCCCACCTGGCTGCTATGAAGCGGCTTCTCCGCTACCTCCGTGGCACCCTAGGCTACGGGATGCTCCTCGGCCGGTCCTCCACTGCCGCGCTGGTTGTCTACACCGACGCTGACTGGGCGGGCTGCTCGGACACCCGCAGGTCCACCTCCGGCTACGCTGTCTTCCTCGGCGGCAACCTTGTCTCTTGGTCGTCCAAGCGCCAGCCGGTGGTCTCACGCTCCAGTGCCAAGGCGGAGTACCGTGCCGTTGCCAACGGCGTGGCCGAGGCCGCCTGGCTCTGCCAGCTCCTAGCTGAGCTTCACCGCCCTCTCACCAGGAGCACACTCGTCTACTGCGACAACGTCAGTGCGGTCTACCTCTCCACCAACCCCGTGCAGCACCAGCGGACGAAGCATGTGGAGATCGACCTACACTTCGTCCATGACCGTGTGGCCATCGGCGACGTCCGGGTCCTTCACGTCCCGACCACCTCCCAGTTCGCGGACATCTTCACCAAAGGCCTCCCGTCCTCGACCTTCACCGAGTTTCGCTCTAGCCTCACCGTCACCAGTGGCTAGTTGCGTCTGTGGGGGGACGTGTGTGTGGTCTTTCTTCTTTCTTGTTCAGCCTCGAACTCCGCTGCGCCGGTAGTTTAGACTGCGGGGGTGTTGGAATGTGAGTGTATTAGGCCCATGAGGCTAGGCCTATGTGGCCCATGTATGGTTACCTATATAGCTACCCTTCTAGGGTTAGCCCAAATCAATAGAATCTCAATCTCTAGCAGTTAGTCTTCATATGCAATCAACATCCATGTAACCAAACTATGCAAATTGTGTATGTGATAAGTTCGCGTACAGACTTTCTGGCAATAAGAGAACCAGAATTATCTATTAATAGTATGTTGAAACTCTACTAAAAAGTTAGAACCCTATTGTTATTTTTTTCCTCGAACACGCAGGAGAGTTGTATATCATTATATTAAAAAAAGGGAAAGAACCCTTACAAACCACACACACCCAAAGAAGTTACAAACACATTTGCGCCAGTAAAATACAGGGATATGATTGCGACCTAAACACGCACTACTCGGACAACTGGGCAAAAAGGTAAGAAATACCTTTAGCCCCGGCGAAACCCCATAAGTGTAATTCCTCGCTAACGAGCAATAAGGCTCTAGCCAAACAAAGAGGTACACCATCAAATACACATCTATTGCTGTTATTACAGTTAAGAGGTAGTTAGGGATCCCGTATTGTCATATGTATCCAGAAGGAGTCTTGCCCCCTTAGTCTTACACTCTATTTATACCACCCGTGGGCTGAATGTAACACATCCACACATTATACGCAATTTTTCTACTTTCATGGTATCACGATTTCGGGCTTTGATCCTGAGCCAAGAGCCCAAGACTTCCACTGACACCGCCGCACCGCCCCCGAGAAGATTGATCTCCCCTAAGGGCAGTGTCATCATAGGAAGGTTATGCTGCCGCCCTGGCATTGAGCAGCAACAAATCATCAGCATGGCTTGCCGTGGGCATCGATTGGTTGCCACACTACTCTTGTCATTGCCAACCCTCTATGTCGTCCCTTGGAGTCACTATCATCGAGAACTACCAGCCCCTCCCTAGCCACACCAGATCTGCCTCCCCACCCAACCCCCCCTCCCTTGCGCCACTACTGTCACAGCCCTTTGAGCGCGAGCACATGGCTACAGAGGATGCCCTTGGGGACGCCGGACTGCTTCCCTTAGGGACATCGGTTGCCGGCTTGCCGCATAGTGGTGGCTGGTCGTCACGTCGTCGCAAGTGGACGTCGAACCTTCGCACCGCCCCTGGCCTTGCAGCAACCATCTGATCTGTTGCTATGTTCTTTTATTTTCCCGATGAGAGATTGGGGTTGTCACCCTGGCTGCCAATCTCTCGACATTCGATCGTTGACCCTCCCAAGGACGCTGCTCGTGGTCAAGCCATCTTCCTAGTCGTTGCCTATCTAGGCTGGCACCACCCATACTGCTGATCCTTGTCACACCAACCCTCAATCCAAGTCCGCCTACTGCTACCACCTATGAGAAGTCGCCGCCAATGTTGCAAATCAATGACGTGGGCGCTTGTCGATACGTCTGAGCAGCCCGGTCTACCTTGGCCATCTGGCCAGCTCTCTCTTTGTCCTGACGCAGTTGTCAGTGGGAAGCTGGTGATTATGTGTACTCATGTGCCTGTATTGATGTTTCGGGTTTGAGCCTCCCTCCATGGCTTCGACCACGTCCACCTAGACCTTAGCTACTTTAGAGACAAAGGGTTATCATCCTCATGAGCTATTTGTCAATTTATATTCCAGTCACATCTGCATTGCAGCGTTACTACGACTACAGGGGATGTTAGTCTTCGACTTCTTCTCTAGTCTAATCATCTGTGATGCTTCCGCTATGACTACAGGGGGATGTTAGGATACATTTGGTAGTTAGGGATACTGTAATCCCATATTGCCATATGTATTCGAGAGGCGTCTTGACCCCCAAGTCTTGTACTCTATTTCGACTACACGAGGACTCAATGCAATACATCCACACATTATACGTGCTTCCAATCCCAAATGGTTTAAGCCCCCAAGAATCACAAGGGAGTTGAGGCCTTTCTGCAGTTGTTCTCCAATAGCAAGGATAATCTTCTCCCACCAATCATCAAAGAATCTTCTCCAATCTGAGCAGCAAGGATCTGTAGGCCTACCCTTTGGAATATCCTGAACCAAAAATTCCAAGCAAAGATGCAAGAATGGAGAGGATGGTTGATGGATTCCTCAGATTGATCACAACGATGACACCTCTCTAGATGAGGGATCCCTTTTCTTGCTGGAAGATCGGCTGTCCAGCATCTGTAATGAGGTGGTCTTGCAGCCTGTAGTTACAGACATTCATATTTGGTGCCTTTCTTCGAATGGCCTATAGGAATTTCTTACAGGGGATGCATTCCTTCCGGCCTTATCATAGGATTGAGACCATATTGTTATTGTTTTAGGAGAATTATAGGAGAGGACTATTGAATAAACCATCCAAACCCCAGAGGATGCCATTTTGGACACTGATATGGTCACCGATACACTACTTCAAGTACTAGTTAGTGCTTCATTGTAACAAATGTATGCAAGTCAAAGCAAAGCTGTGGTATTTTGAAACTAGTTTTCAAGAAAAATCTAGCTACACCATGTCCAAAAGTAATTTCTAGAACTAGAATTACCATTCCCAATGTACAGATTAAGGCTTTACTTTTTTTTTCTCGAACACGCAGGAGAGCTGCGTATCATTATATTAAGAAGAATAAAGGAGTGAGTTTAGAAACCTCATACAGCCACACACCTACACACACCCTTTTACAACTAATATTGTACCTCTCTCTCAACTTCAAACTTGACCCAAGACCACTAGAGAGGAACTCAGACATTGGCTGGCTCTAGAGCAAGGAGATTGGATATTCCCCGAGCTCTGGCCAAAACTAGATTAAGGCTTTACTGACTGCAGGCTTGGTTTTATTGTGTGCCCTCATGCTTACAGCTTCTATACCATCAAAGTGGCTCAGGTGGCACCAACTAACACAATGATAATTGTATGTATCTGCTATTACAGCATAGCATGCAAAACGAAATTAATCCAAAATTGTGATAGTTTTTTTGTTTCTGTGTAGCACCAACCATTCTGTTTCTAAACTATGTAGCTAATTCTTAAGTGAGAGGTGTTAGCTGCCTTAAGCTAAAACATGCAACATAAAAGAATGAAATTTGTGAAAAGAATAAACCTTTTATATTTGCTAAGCTCCACACCTTTGATGTAAATAGCCCCAGCCATACCTGTAGCAAAGGCTAAAAGTTATGTCCATCTCTGTAAGATCTCATATGCTTACAGCTTGAAAAAAAAATCAAGACTTCTGAAACAATTCATAGAAGGGAAAACTGCAACAGCCCAAAAGGGACCATTACAATCATTTACACTGTGGAACAGTGGAAAAACTAAATGCTCCAGATTACACATTTGCACTACACCTCAGGAAAATAAAACTCGGCAGTCGGCACATGGAACTCCCTAAAGTTGTGTGAATGCAGCATGGAAAGAGCCCAAGAATAGCCTGGACACAATAACTCGAAATGACAAGGGGGAAGAAAAGGTAATCTCAAATCACCAAAAAAGGCTTCTGTATTGCTAACCTTCAAAACCACACAATAAAAACCACAAGAACCAAGATACGGACCAGTACGCGACGTAGGTAAGGAAACCAAACGGAAACAATCTGGGGACATGAGAACGGAGACGGACCGAACTGAAAAGTGAGATGCGGCGGGGAGTCGAGCTCGAGCCACATGTTCTTGCCCTTGCGCCGCGCGGCGACGATGGTCCTCCCGACCAGCGACGCCTCCAACCGTTCGGGGGCGACCCCGTCGATGACCTTGGTGTCGTCTGCGGCGACGCACCGCACGATCCTCTTCCCGACGCAATGCTCCTCGAGCGCCCGCCGCGCCACCTCTACTTCCGGAAGCTCCGGCATCTCTCCCCCCTGGCCTCTAGGGGTTTTCCTTTCCCCTTCGCTTCTCTCTCTCTTTCAGGACAGATGGTGTGGGGTATATGCGCTACTATTTGGATCTAGAATTCGTAGCTCAATAAAGGCCTTGTTTAGATTGGTGAATTGGGGAGAAAAACACTGTATCAGAATTCCTGTAGCATTTCGTTTGTATTTGGTAAAAATTATCCAAATTTTGACTAATTAGGCTTAAAATGTTCGTCTCGCAAAGTACAATAAAACTGTGCAATTAGTTTTTGATTTTATCAACATTTAGTATTCCATGCATTCGCCGACATTTT
Source organism: Saccharum spontaneum (assembly GCA_022457205.1). NCBI lineage: Eukaryota > Viridiplantae > Streptophyta > Magnoliopsida > Poales > Poaceae > Saccharum > Saccharum spontaneum. The sequence continues at coordinate 24,327,405 of CM039605.1, read as the reverse complement.
GATGTGACGGGGAATCTTCTTTTTGCATAGTGAAATTAGGGGAGAGAATTGGGGAACTGAACAAGGCCAAAGCTTCCCTCCATCACCAATAAATCAATCATCTAAAGTTAAATTAAATTATCTTAAATTCCAAGAGTAACAAACCGCTGTTGGTCAATGGTTTTTTTACCGGCTGATACTGTTTTATTGCGAGAAAAAACATTAAACATTTATAATATTAAATAAATATATTGTGAAAATATATTTCATGATTCATCTATTGATATTAATTTGGTCTCATAAAATATTAATGTTTTTTTTCTATAAATTTAATTAAATTTAGAATAATTTAACTTAAGACAACTCTAAAAGTTGTTTCTTTATTAAAAAAAATGGTATATCCTAAGCCGTAGACACATCATCAACATTAACATAACTTACTTCATTTAAATTTTAGATAAAATATACATATTTAAACCACTTTAAATTATTCTAAGCTTGCCGATGCACCATAAGGGCACTCCCCATGAGGTATTACTGATAGTTTCTATTCTATCTTAATTACCTTGCCAACTAAGTAATTTGTTGATGTGACAAAATATTTAATGAAGAGAGAGAGTACGCGGCAAGGGAGAAACGGTTTTTACACCAAAGAACCGAGTCCTCACGTGAATCAAGATGTGAAGAAATGAGACGAGTAGCATTTGGAAGAAACTAGTCGTTTCCATCCGCCTCTTTCAGATCCACTGCTCCCTGCTGAGCGAGAGAACAATGATGACAGATCCATAGCCTGGGCTAGTCGAGCGTGCGCGATGGAGGGGCTGCGTCTAGTCCAGCGACGTCACAGAAGAGTTGCCATACGGCATGGCGCCGACGCTGGATGCTCAAATCTATGCAAGCCGCCTCTATTTGCATGGCGTCGCAGCACCACCCCGGTGATCGACGGTTACAGGGCTGGCTAATCTGACATGGCTATGATCTAGGTTGTACCGGTCCTATTTTAATCCTGAGCATGAGAAGCTTTTGGTATTGATTTGTGGCCACACACATTACTACATATAATCTTTGTTATAACTTATCAAGCTCTCTTTGTGAAGCATGCATGAGGTTATTAATTCTTTCTAGACTTAGAAACTGTTATAGAAACTATATATTGGAAGAGTTAGGTCTATATTGGAATTTATTGCTCTTGGAAACTACCTCTACAAACTATGCATTGGGACTCCCCTAAATCTATATAGATACGTCGAGGTAATTACTAATTATGAGGTGTATGAGTTTAGAAATATTTTATTTATTTATGAGAGTGAAAATTTTAGTGGTACGAGCAATAAGAGTTTCGATGGCTACCTTTTACCAATAACTGAGAGGTCCTAATTTCAAAAAAAATAATTAAGAGGTGGTAATAAAGTGAGAATGGTGGTTGGACGGCCACACATCAAATAGTGATATAAATTCCCGTTTAAGGGTGTTGACACTTCTTAGCGTAGCTACTAGCTTTGTATCCCCAGAAGTGTTTGTTGGTATTTCTTAGCAACATCGCTAGTACGTAGCAATGCTACTAAGAAATAGTCTTGATAGTTCCTTAACAATTTTAGATATTTATCCGTAAGCGCACGGAGCTATCATTGTAGCATTTCACTAGAAAAATATTCAGGGTATCATTATTTATATTTTCCCAAAGAAAGACATTTGATTAAGAGTCAGTATAGATATGAACTTGAATAACAATATTTGCAAGTATACCAATGTTTATAACAGCGATAAAAACGGTGATTTCAAGATAGTGGACACACACTTGGCATTCCTCCAAGGATAAAATAGAAAAGAAAGAATAAAAGAATAATCCTAAATCGAGCAGGCATTGGTCTACTATAGTCATACAAAGATACTAGTTAATGATTATACAAATTACATAATTAGTATTAGGGCTAAGTGTGAAGCAGGCCAGGAGGCCACCGAGTACTGATCTGCCAGCAACCTCATGTGACAATTTAGACTCCTACACCCCAAACGAACGTGAGAGATTACATGGGACCGACATGGTTGTCACCACCTGCCGTCTACCCCTTAACCGTGGAGAGGGACAATGCATTCACCTATCTCTCAATACCCAAATACCACGCTTGCATATATAGAAACTACCCAAATCCTCCCGGGTCCCCGACCCTATGGATCGACAGATAAAGGACTTGGGCACACCTGAAAGCACGATGAACCACTACTTCAGCTTAGCTCTAGTTCTGATTATTTATGTTATATGAGTGGTTAAGCATAAAGTTAAGTATGCTACTTTCATGAGATACAAACTATAGACTAGTTCATATATCAAAATCATAACATAATAACTATACTCTAGTTTGTAAGTATGACTATAATTATAATATGAGAGCATAACTTTGGAAGAACTCATATTTCTATTCATACCCAAAGGTCTCTTCTTCCAAGTAGCCAAGTTCTTCAAGGTAGGTTTGCCTTGCTCTAAAGCTACTAAAGAGTAAAACTACAACTAAAGAGTGAGGTGTGAGAGGTGTATCCCAAAGTGGTGTGTGTTGTAGAGGGGGGTGCCCCTCTATTTAATTTATACAAGGAGCAAGGATGGTGCTGTGGCTATTCCTGGGCAAAGCCTCGGGCTGCACCACCTCAACATGTCCACATGCCACCGCTTGTCAAAGGGGTGGCTGAGGGGTGCCGGTGGGGGTTGCCCGCTGTTGACGGTAGTTAACGTATATCATGAACCGTCAACCTTCCTTGTGAAATGCATAAATATCATAGAATAGAAGGTTATTACTGACAATTTCCATGAGTTTTGGTGAATTGCTATTTTTCCAGAGATTATTCCAGAAAGCATACAAAGGAGGATTTAATTGCATAAAAGACGAAACTTTCCCGCGATGAAAACTACGCTAGAAGAATCAGGAAGACACCAGAAGACACCAGCACGAAGGGAAGCACCAGAACCTTCTGGGGGTGTCGATCGGCCCCACCCCTTGGTGCCGCCCGACTTGCTGCTGTGGACCCCACCTGTCATCTTCTCGACCTCCTTCCACCGCCTCCAAGGATGCATCTTGGCCCTACGTTAAGTCGGTTTGATCCAATGGCTCTCGTGCACCCCACCGGACTATATATACGGAGCCTAGACCCCCTCCCTGAAGCATTGCCTGATCAAGAGCTAAAAAGCTACAAACCCTAATCTACATCCCATAGAGATCTAGGCTAGCAATCAAGAGATATTAGTTCTTCTAAGAATTAGTCTTGTTTAGAGATAGAGAGAGAGAGTTGGAGAGTGGAGTATTGGAGGAGTTTCAGCCGATCGGTGCTTCTCTGCTATTGTATTCTTCGGGATCAAGTTCCTTTGCACGGGACTTGCTTCTGAGATTCTTTGGTAATCGACTTCTGATTCAAGTAAGCAATTTGCTCATATTGTTCTTCAAGTTTGCAACTCTTTTGAGTGCTTTGATCTTGGTAGGTCCTTGATTGAAGTAGTATTCATGTGATAATGAAACCCCAGGAATCTAGGGAATCCAAAAATGCAAACTTTTTACACCCTGATGATGTAGAGTTTCTTAAAAAGACAACAAAAGAATTAGTATCAGTTTTGAGTGACGAGTGGTTAGAAGAATAAGAGCTTTCAAATGAAATAATCCATCTAGATTCTCCCTCTGTCACCATTCAATGCCAAATTGATAAATATCCTTTGAATACTTTTTACAATCCAGTAGTAGGTGTTAATATCATGTCTGTTGCTTTTGCTAAGAAATTATTAGAAGACATTCCATTAATTCCAACTAATAAATTGTTGTAAAGCCTTTCGGGACACATTATTCCAAATTTGGGAATTTTATATGCCCTTCCAATTATAGTCAATGGATTCGAAGTCTAGTTGAATTTCTACATCTTTGATGCCTAGGAATTCGACGTGTTGATAGGATTGCTAATAGAAAGACTTATCCAATAAGGACAAACATGGAAGTTAGATGTTAGACTTGGGAAAGGATTTAAGCTCTCTGTGCCCATAAATCATTCTTTGAAAGCCAAGATAGAGCCACTTCCCGAGCCTGACCCAATAGAAGAGGTTAAGGTAGCATCTCTTGAAGAATTAATTGAACCGAACTTAGAAGATGATGCCTAGTTCTTCACCGACGAGGTAGATGAGGATGAGGGTCCTACTGATCCTGAACCTCTCAATGAATTGCTAGAACCACCTAAGCCTCCTATTGAACTTAAACCTTTGCCTTCTGGTCTTAAATATGCTTTTCTGATTGATGATCTAGATTCTCCTGTGATCATAAGTGATAAACTCTCTCAAGAAGAATCTTTGCGCTTATTAACTGTCTTAGAAAAGCATCGAGCTGCTTTTGGCTATTCACTCCAAGACCTTAAGGGAATTAGTCTTGTTCTTTGCACCCATCGCATCCCAACTGATCCAGATATTACCACATTTAGAGAGCCCTAACGGCTTAACAATGTGATGAGAGAGGTTGTTAAGAAAGAGGTTTTGAAACTGTTGCATGCCAGGATTATTTATCCTGTCCCGCATAGTGAGTGGGTAAGCCCTGTTCAAGTTGTACCTAAAAAGGGTGGAATGACTGTTGTTAAAAATGACAAGAATGAATTAATACCCCAAAGAACCATCACTGGATGGAGAATGTGCAAAGATTATAGAAAACTTAATAAAGCAACAAAGAAAGATCATTTTCCACTACCCTTCATTGATGAAATGTTAGAGCGCTTAGCGAATCATTCTTTCTTTTGTTTTCTTGATGGTTATTCGGGATATCACCAAATTCCAATCCACCCTGATGATCAAAGCAAATCCACTTTTACATGTCCATACGGAGCCTATTGTTGGCATCTCTTACGCCGCACCCGCTAGGTTGTTATCCCTAACACGACGTAAGAAATGCGATTGTACCTATAATCATGGCACTTATAAAATATAAAAAGTTATCCGCAAGCGCACAGATAAAATACTCCTGTTGTAGCATTTCACCCAGGAAAGTTTCAAGTATCGTTATTTATAATTCTACCACTGGGAGCTTCTAAACAGGGTTTAAAAGAGAAAGTTGATATGGCTATAAGAATTACAAATACATACTATAGATATGAATCAATTAACCACTTCTATCTAAACAGGGGTAAGCCAAAATGATATTGATAATAATGATAATGATAATGAGATAAGACAGGGAATCCATAATTAGAGAGAACTCGTAGGATCAAGTGGACACAGACTAAAGCGACACGGTTAGAGATTTAATTCCTAGGGTTATATTCTATCCACCAAATCTCAGGGTTTTCTAATCTACTCCTTATCATCTATAGCATAATCAATCTTCCATCTAAACATAAGGAACATTACTTCAGGGAATTCAAGAACAGAGCAATCCTTCCCTAAGTAACTGGGTTCTACTTGTCCTAGATTCGGGGAGTGGACCACAGAGGACTCAACGAAGTTATAAAAGTCACCTTCATGATCTACCACATGGCCCGAAAAATAGGGTGCATTTGCAGGTAAATATAATCTAGACACTGTAACACCCCAGGTGTTTATCACCAATTAAGTAGTGGGTTTAAGCTCAAATATGATAGATTAGTGGAGATGACGATGCCAAAGTCAAACCTATGGAAATAAACCCTAACCTAAACTTGGATATTGCACCCATGCTTACATATAGGCTCAATTAAAAGATATATGCTTGGGTGTTGTTATCAAAGTATCTTCACATGTCTCACATCAATAACTATCTATATTGATCCCTAGAAAAGTTTCATGAAGTTTGGAATCAAAAAGTCACATGAAATGATAAGTTCCATTCCTATTAGAATTTGTCCCATTAAGTTAATGGAACTATAGAACATCAACCAAACCTTGCAAACTTGCCCAAATGACTCCAGAGGGACTCTACAACAAAAGTCATGAAGGGTTCATGTTGAGCAAATGTCAAGAAAATGCCCCGATTGGCCTAAAACCCTAGTTTTGGCTTTATTGAGTTGTTACTTTGACCAAAGTGAAAGTTTGACTTCTGTACCAGTTATGAGGTTTGACCTTAAACAAAAGTTGTAGTTCATCTTGTGTAGAACAAACTTTGTTTAATGGTCAAGAGCTAGTTTGTCCTTTAACCTAGTCAAATAGAGATCACAATGTGGAATCAGCTGCTGTTTTTCAAAGTCTAGAAAATATTCTAAGTCCTTAGTTAGCAGCAATAAGTTGACATGTTTGGTGATCTTTATCTCCATAACCATGTTGAACCAGTCCATGAGCCTTTAATCAAAGTTGTAGCTTGAGTTGTATGCAACAAACTTGGTTAAAAGGCCAAAGGCTAAATCCATCTCTAAGTCAACTAAACAGGGTAATTGGGACGTGATTCCCGATCTTCCGTCACGTTCAAGATAACTATCAATTTGGTCAGAAGCGACACACCGATCCGGCTTCAAATCACAAAGACCCGAATCCTGTAACCTTAGCACCACGTCTCCTCTGGTTATCAACCGTGTCACAATCCGGTTGACCTCGCCACGAAGGCTAATCCCTGCTGCGAATTGAAGAACACAAGCAAGAACAAGATAAAACGCAACTCAATTGAAGTGACAATTGCAGATGAATGATTAAGCACTCGAAGTTGGGGTCTCGCAAACCGAAAGACGGCGACTGTCAATGGACAGAATAATCTAAGCAAAACCCAAACCCTAATGTAGGTGGTGGATACTGATTATAAAGCCTAAGGGACATCCAAAGACCTCTACTCACGTCGCTAAGAAGTCTCAACATGTTATAAGGGCCAAACGGCCCAAAAGACGGCGACACAGCGCCCTGACAGATTCTAGACATCAACTTGTTTCGTTGATTCCCGTTGACTCCAATAAAATTTGGGCCTCAAACCAAAGCCATTAGTTAGCTTATGAAATTATCTTTCCATCCATATGTGGATCATTAAAAACGGAGTCCGGATGTGTTCTGGGCGTCCATTTTATTGCAGACTGGTCCAGAAGACCGAGGCAGACTCAAACTCGAATTGGACTGGGCCTCCAGCTTGGCTTGGACGTCTTTGCTGGCCTCCTAAGGTGGTGGCCAAGGAGGAGGACGTCCTTGGACATCTCTTAGGTGTTCTCCATCTTCTTGGGGCATGCTCCAACTTGGGCTTGGGTCCCAAGTGTGAATAACAAGCCTGCGACGACGCCGTAGCACCCGACAGAAATAGCGGCAGAATGTCTCAATGATTTGGAAACCTTGCCAATGTGATATTGATGTGGGACCAGATCTATTTGAAAGCTTATCAAATAAGCTTTCCATCAAGTGCTCATTGACCTCGATCGCACTCCGGATGGATGAGTTATGGCCTTTCCAATGAAGCACTATTGGGCTGCCGACGAACCGAAAGTTCAACTTTGATGGACTTGCACTTTGAGACACATTTGTACCTACATTCAAATAATGACATGTACATGTGGAACCAATTGAATTATATCCAAAATTACTATGCAAATATAGGAATGAGGACACCTTATAATCAATGGTCATATCCGATGGTGTCATGTCCTCATCATCCTCCCCTTCTTGACAACAAACCGTCCTCGGTTTGAGTTTAGTTAGAGGACAGATTGTAGGCAGTAGCCAATATTGCTTCCTGTTGACGGTCCTTAAGTATCAATTATAACTATCAAATAAATAGAGAAAAGGATCCAAATGAAACCAACACCTAGACTTAGGGTTTTATCTGACAGAATTCCACGAGTTTTGCTGTTTATCTAATTCTGCAGGGGGTTATCAGGAAATACGGAAGAAAGGCCCACATGTCGGATTAATGACGGGATATTAACCGAACACGTAATTATCTTACATCTAGAAGAGTCCAGAAGCCACGAGAACGAACGGGAGGCATAACGGAGCCGGGGACAGGGCGCCCGCCCTGGTCCTTAGGGCGCCCGCCCTGGCCCCGGAGCCAATCAGGCTCCGCCTCGAGGATTATGCTCCACCGACCTAGAGGATCAAGGAAAACCGTCCGTTCAATGTCGGTTTGATCCGACGGCCCAGATTCATCCGAAAGGGCTATATAAGCAAGGCCCTTGGCCCTGGAGGACAGGCCCTCGTCTCATACTTCAAACCCTAATTCAGGAGGAGAGCCTCTGATCAAGCCCTAGAGCCACCACATCAACTAGATCTCTAGTTAGCATAGCTACATAGGATTAGAACTAGAAGGAGTCAATCTTCGATTGGTTCCCGGATCTGTCAAGAGGATTCTTGGTAATTCCTCTCTTGTTCTTCAATTGTTCATCATTGTTCTTCAATATTATGAATATGACTTTGTTCTATTTCAATATATTGATTATGACTTTGCTCTACTTGATTATATTTGCAATTATATTGTTCTTAGTTTATCATAGTTATATGCTTGGCTTAGTTAGATTGGAATTATATACATGCCTAGGATCGTATAGCGTTTATCCATGTGTACAGTGGGTGAATGATAACTATTGTGTAGACGTGGTGTCTATACCGTATTTATCTGCGATTGCACCCTATATGCCGGATTGTGGGGTAGTTCGCGATAGTGACAGCTTCGTTGATTCTTATATAGTCCCCCTCTCGTGTATAGGGCAGGCAGAGCAACACTATTACAGGGGAGTGATTGCTATGTTCTTCATCTTCCTTGCTAATATTCACTATGCATGGATATAGTCTTTTCTCACCATGATTGCCAAGTATAATTGCACTAACTATGATATGCTAGACTTTATAGTTAATAATAACTTAGGGAATATCTTTGTAGTTCATCCTAATTCCATGCTAATGACTTGCTAGAATATCTGTTGAGGTGCTTATCATTATTATATGTGGCTAGCTGATCAGATTAATTATCTTTGTCACCATTATCACTTTACCTTTACTTAATGTGACATTTATACCTGTATAAAGAGATTGATAAATACTCTCGGTTATACATGCAATGATGTGTACTCAGTTCCATATTCTCATTCCATTATCAACCATGATACTTAGAAATCCCTTCCCAGTGGTAAAAATATAAATAACGATACCTGGAATACTTCCCGGTTAAAATGCTACATCGGTATTAATATGTGCGCTTGCAGATCCCTTTTATTATTTATCTTGATGAGCAAATGCATATTTCAATATCGCGTCTCTCATGTCATGCTGGGGATGACAACTTGGCTTAAGTGGCATGAGGGATAGGTTTGGCATTTTTGGCGCCGTTATCAGAATTAGAAAACTAAGTCTACTTTTGGTAGTGACGTTAAGAATGCCTAACAAGCATTTTTGGCGCCGTTGCCGGGGAAGGTTGATTACTAAGTAGGAATGAATATGGAACTTTGAGTCATCATTTGCATCACTAATCTGATCGAGCTTATCAATTCTCTTATACAGTTTTACCCCTGTATTTTCCATTTTGATTATTTATTGCAGGGTGATGCATAGAAGACATCTTCCAGACAACTTTGTTGACGATCCCGAAGCCTTATTCAGAAGAACAAGAGCCAAGCTCAAGAAGACATCGTCAACACTTCAGCACAAAGCTTCATCCAAATCCGAAGACCGCCGAAGTTTCATCCGGAATTTGTCGACTGAATTCGAAGCCATGGCGAACAAGTCGATCCGCGAGTTCTCAGCTCCCACTACGGACAACATCCGCACTGGACCTGCTGGGGAGATCGACCGCAACTTCGAGCTCAAGCCTGGGCTCAACAACATGGTGCAAGCTAACCAGTTCTGTGGGAAGCCACACGAAGACGCTAGTGCTCATCTTCAACACTTCCTGGAGATCTGCAGCACTTTCACCATGGCTGAAGTCCCCAGAGACGCCATACTACTTCGCCTTTTCCCATTCTCACTGTTGGGGAGAGCGAAGCAGTGGTTCTACGCTACAAAGAAGAAGAACACTACGTGGGCACTCTGCTCCACGAACTTTCTGGCCAAATTCTTTCCCATGGGCAAGACCAATGCTCTCCGTGGGAAGATTACAAGTTTTCAGCAACAACATGATGAATCCATTCCAGAAGCATGGGAGCGCTTCCAAGACTATATCCTAGAATGTCCCCATCATGGAATGGAAAGCTGGCTGTTGATGCAGACATTTTATCATGGGCTCATTAACAGTGCCCGTGAAACCATGGATGCTGCAGCTGGAGGAGCATTCCTATCACTCACCATACCTCAAGCCACAGCTCTTGTGGAGAAGATGGCATCCAACCAAGGTTGGAATGAAGAAAGAACTCAGGCACGCAAGAGAGGTGGAGGTATACACCAGCTCAAGGAGGTAGACATGCTGTCTGCCAAGCTAGACCTACTCATGAAGAAGCTCGATGATCGAGCTGGAGAAAAGAAAGAAGTCATGCACGTCTACGACTCCCACATGACTTGTGAGGAGTGTGGAGGTACTAGACACTCGGGCAATCACTGTCCTGAGTTGCTGGAGGACGTGAACTACATCAACAATAACAACAACTACTACAACCGTCCTCAGCAGAATCAAGGTTGGAATCAACAGAGGCCTAACTACTCAGGTAATTACCAAGGTAACAATTCTTTCAATAATAATAATAATTATCCACCTTTGAGAGAGTTAGTGTCCAACCAAGGAAAGCTAATGGATAACCTGTCTAAGAAATTGGCATCTAATGATAAAATACTAGAAAATATAAATAATAGAATGGATAATTTCTCTACTGCCATCAAGAACCAGATTAGCTTTAATAAAATGATTGAATCTTAGTTGAATCAAATAGCTGCTGCTGTTCCTGCTACTAACCCCGGTATACCATCACAACCGGAAGGACTAGAATCTGCAAATCTTGTAGACATGTTTGATGCAGGAGATTACTGGAGTAACCTTATCGTGGAAGTAAGTACTGACCGTCTGCCGGTCAAGAGAGGCGATCCAGGACGCCCCGTCATCCCGATCTCCATCGGCATGCGAGACTTCCCAGAAGCACTCTGTGACTTTGGCTCCAGCGTCAACATCATGCCCAGGGTACTCTATGAAAAACTCTTTTCACAACCATTATTAGAAACAACCATGTGTTTGCAGCTTGCAGATAGGACACTGAGTTTCCCGAGAGGAATATTGAAGAACATCTGTGTCCGAGTTGGTTCCTCGTACGCTCCAGCAGACTTCGTAGTGATAGAGACCGGTTCTGATGAGAGGGCTCCCGTCATCCTAGGGAGACCATTCCTGAATACCGCGGGAGCTGTCATCTATGCTAGTGCTGCCAAGATCAGTTTCTACATCAAGGGGAGGAAGGAAACGTTTTCCTTCAAGAACAAGACCGCACAAATCCCAGAGCAACCCCAATATGAACCAAGGAAGAGGACCAACAGGAGGAACAAGAGCAAGAAGCAAGTATGGACCGAGACAGCTAAGATGGTCACTGCCGTGCACAAAGGTCAAGATCGCCAACTCAAGTCACCGTTCTTGCCTAAGAAGGATGACCCAGGTATGCCAAGCATTTATTGCTCCATTAATGGGTCCCACTTCTACAAGACACTTTGCGACACTGGGTCGGGCGTCAACATAATGGCCAAGGTCACCTATGAACTTCTGTTCGGAGCCATGCCCTTAAACCCAACATATATTCAGCTCCAGATGGCAGATCAGACATTCCGACAAGTCGAAGGTACAGTAACTGACGTCCCTGTCAAGATAGACGATCACTTTGTCCATACAGACTTTCAGGTTATTGACATGGGAGAAGATGAATATGATCCACCCATCATCCTTGGAAGACCATTCCTAAGTACTGTCAAAGCAATCATTTACATTGGAACTGGAGAAGTCCACATGCACTTCCCCTCTAAGAAGGTACGTCTTTACTTTACTGACCCTAACTATGTATTTGAAGAATCCAAGCAGGTCAGGACAAGAAGAAGGCGACGTAACCACAATCAGAAGCAACAGGTCATCAAGGACGGATGGGCAGATTATGAAGGAGATGTGGTAAGATCTGAAGACATACCACTCAACCAACACTGTCCTGAGGAGACCAAAGCACCGAGACAGGTATGGAAAGAAAAGACAGTTGTACATGAAGAGGAGGCGCCGCCGGAACCACCGACTATGCCATCCACCAAGTCCCAGGACGACTGAACGAATAAGAGTCCCATTCGGAGGACTTAAAAACACCGAACGCCTTGCCAAGAGGTAACTTGGTAGTTATCCTTTCCTTTTAATTATTTACTTTATCTTAAATAGTTTGCTTAGTTAATCATATTCATACTATCTTAAAAAGAAAATAAAAATGTTAAAAACCCTAAAGCCCCATGTGAGTATGCGAGTGGCATAAAACCCATAAGTACATTCACTGTGGTGGCATAAAAAATATATATATATAATAAATACATAAATATTTTCTTCTGCTTTATAAAAAAAACAACATAAAAAAATCAAGGAGGCTCAACATGATAAAGGCTAGATATTTAAGCTAACACTTAATCAGTTCCACAAAGCTTTGTTGTCTATTTGAGCTTCACAGAATTCAAGGAGACTAGCAGACGGAGGACATTCTAATCGCTGTCAGGGTGCTGCCAACTTTCAAATACACCTCCGCCATTTGCTAGCTACATCAGAAGAGATTATGTCAAGATCCAGCTTGGGGGAGAGCACCTCCATTATCTTGCTAAGTATTTCTATCTTTATCTTTATATTTATATATACTTCTACCCTATAAAAATAAAAATATACATAACTATGAAAAAAAACCAAATAAAGAATTTGTGCTTATATATATATACCTATATCTTTTGCTTAGTGTGTTTTAATAAATAAATAAAGTGGCTATGCTAAACTGAATCTAGATAATAATAAAACTCTAGCATGGATATGCTGAATAGTTGCTTTGCCTAATTTTCAAATTTGAAGTTCTCTCTCTAAGTTTAAACATAACTGTTATCATTAAAAGCTTGCTTTAAACCTGAACTTGTGGGAAGAGAACTTGATCTAAAGTCTAAGTTGTTAACGGATATGATATGGGAAGGTTGAGCTGCTGTTTATCTATTCCTAGAGATGCTAGAATTCTGGAGAATTTTATCTTTGAAAATCTTAAAATGCTACATGATGAGTTCCTGTATGATGAGAGTTTAAGTTCCTACCACAGCCATACATACATGCTTGCTAGACTTTAAGCCATACATTTACTTTTTACTGCTTATGAGCATTGAGTGTAGTCAAGCTATGTAGACCCTTAGGAGCTTGTCATGCGGTTAAAATCAAGATTCACTTACACGATCACTCATACATGCTGCTTCTACTCCGGAAGTACGCATCCACATATATCCACTCATTCTCATCTCCAGATCCACATAAAATTATTCTACTCCTAATCCGGGAGAGAATAGCCAAAAATATTTTCCCATTCTTGTTATCCCCTGTGAAATAAATGCTCAAGCTATTTTGGTTACTACCACTTGCTATATTGTTCTAAGGAGATGAGTGTTCTATACGAGGAAATAAAAAGGGGCAAGTGCCCGAAACCTCGAAAAGAAAAAGATACGAGAAAATAAAAAGGAGCAAGTGCTCGGAACCTCGATGAAAAAAAAGAGAAAAAGTGTGAGAAGAGAGGTAAAAATGGACAAGTGTCCGACAGTAGAATTAGGGGTACAAGATACCCACCTGAGAGGAAAAAAAATATAGAGCACCTCATTCTCCTCAAGAGCTTTAAAAGCAAGAAAGGTACGTATCCCCTCAAAAAGAGCAAAAGTAGAATTAGACTTTCATCATTGTTATCATCACTACCACCATACACCATTTATTCGCCACACATGCACATCTTGATTTGACTTTATTGGCTTGTTTCTCTGGATCCATGGTTTGACTATGCAATAAATGTCTTGTAAGTATGTATACTTTATCTCCCACCGATGAGCTCCAGATATCAAAAGCCTTATTAGAATAGGATGAGAGAGAAGGCAATGTCACTCTGCCTTATACCACAAATACTACATACTTTGCTTTGAGAGAAGGCAGACATCATTACTGCCTTGGTGAGGATCCAGAAATACCACAAAAGAGAGACCTGAGAGAGTCATACAAGGAATCTCTGAGTTTTATTTGAAAATCTGCAAAAAACTCCAAGAGCTATAGCTAATCAAGAATAAGAGACATGGCGCTTGACTAGACTGTTCTATCTTTTAACCGCTCAAGACAAAGGTGACGGTTGCAAGCCCCATGGTGAAAGGTATAATGAGTAAGTTTTAAGTCTTGACAGTTTACTTTAACTCAGAGATGAGACTCTATTTGAAAGCATGTGTACCGTCAAAATTCAAAGGCATTTCAGCAACTACTGAGTCTCTCCTTGCTCAGGGACGAGCAAGAGGTAAGCTTGGGGGAGTTTGTTGACGGTCCTTAAGTATCAATTATAACTATCAAATAAATAGAGAAAAGGATCCAAATGAAACCAACACCTAGACTTAGGGTTTTATCTGACAGAATTCCACGAGTTTTGCTGTTTATCTAATTCTGCAGGGGGTTATCAGGAAATACGGAAGAAAGGCCCACATGTCGGATTAATGACAGGATATTAACCGAACACGTAATTATCTTACATCTAGAAGAGTCCAGAAGCCACGAGAACGAACGGGAGGCGTAACGGAGCCGGGGACAGGGCGCCCGCCCTGGTCCTTAGGGCGCCCGCCCTGGCCCCGGAGCCAATCAGGCTCCGCCTCGAGGATTATGCTCCACCGACCTAGAGGATCAAGGAAAACCGTCCGTTCAATGTCGGTTTGATCCGACGGCCCAGATTCATCCGAAAGGGCTATATAAGCAAGGCCCCTGGCCCTGGAGGACAGGCCCTCGTCTCATACTTCAAACCCTAATTCAGGAGGAGAGCCTCTGATCAAGCCCTAGAGCCACCACATCAACTAGATCTCTAGTTAGCATAGCTACATAGGATTAGAACTAGGAGTCAATCTTCGATTGGTTCCCGGATCTGTCAAGAGGATTCTTGGTAATTCCTCTCTTGTTCTTCAATTGTTCATCATTGTTCTTCAATATTATGAATATGACTTTGTTCTATTTCAATATATTGATTATGACTTTGCTCTACTTGATTATATTTGCAATTATATTGTTCTTAGTTTATCATAGTTATATGCTTGGCTTAGTTAGATTGGAATTATATACATGCCTAGGATCGTATAGCGTTTATCCATGTGTACAGTGGGTGAATGATAACTATTGTGTAGACGTGGTGTCTATACCGTATTTATCTGCGATTGCACCCTATATGCCGGATTGTGGGGTAGTTCGCGATAGTGACAGCTTCGTTGATTCTTATATAGTCCCCCTCTCGTGTATAGGGCAGGCAGAGCAACACTATTACAGGGGAGTGATTGCTATGTTCTTCATCTTCCTTGCTAATATTCACTATGCATGGATATAGTCTTTTCTCACCATGATTGCCAAGTATAATTGCACTAACTATGATATGCTAGACTTTATAGTTAATAATAACTTAGGGAATATCTTTGTAGTTCATCCTAATTCCATGCTAATGACTTGCTAGAATATCTGTTGAGGTGCTTATCATTATTATATGTGGCTAGCTGATCAGATTAATTATCTTTGTCACCATTATCACTTTACCTTTACTTAATGTGACATTTATACCTGTATAAAGAGATTGATAAATACTCTCGGTTATACATGCAATGATGTGTACTCAGTTCCATATTCTCATTCCATTATCAACCATGATACTTAGAAATCCCTTCCCAGTGGTAAAAATATAAATAACGATACCTGGAATACTTCCCGGTTAAAATGCTACATCGGTATTAATCTGTGCGCTTGCAGATCCCTTTTATTATTTATCTTGATGAGCAAATGCATATTTCAATACCGCGTCTCTCATGTCATGCTGGGGATGACAACTTGGCTTAAGTGGCATGAGGGATAGGTTTGGCATTTTTGGCGCCGTTATCAGAATTAGAAAACTAAGTCTACTTTTGGTAGTGACGTTAAGAATGCCCAACACATCCCTTCTTGAAATTTAACATGTTGCTTTATAACAAAACTTGGGGATCTTGACATGACATGATTATATCTATTGTAGGCCTTGAAATTATCATATTGTTGCACAACAAAAGGAGATTTCAGATTTGAACAAATATAAACTCTATGTACCATATACTCTCCTTTATTATTATATTTGCCAATAAAGTGAAATGTATGTCTAGATAACTATGACAAATCAGCAAACGTAAATTTCTCTTCCAAATTACTTAGAGCACACAGAGTATCAAATTCTATATAACCTAAAGTATTTAAAGAAGACAACAATTTCAGTTCATATTTTTTAGTAGCAATTGGAAGAAAATGTCTATTTTCAGAACAAGTACTTGGTTTAAAATGGAAGAATCATGCTCATTCACTAGTTGTGGCATAGGTACAATAAAAGCATTGTCATCCAACTCTTCTTTATCACAAGCGCTATCAGAACAATTATTTTGTGACAAAGGAAATTCGAACTTTGTGTTCACTAAATGTTGCTCTATTATAGCATGAGTGGTGGACAAATTCAGCACATCACCACCAATTTGAACATTATCATATTTTGTAGCAAGCATAAAAAGGATCTTCTAGTTTAGGTACTTGGTGATTTTCATTTTTAATATCAATCTCTTTGTTCTTAGTAGAAACACTCTCTTTATGAAGTTGTATAATTTCAGTCGAGTTTAAAATTTTACCATGCTCCAAAGTGGGTGTGGGAGGTGGTGGTGAAGATGTTGCTGTAGCGGCAGAAACAGCCACTCGTCTACTTATCGTAGTCTCGATCTTCACGAATGTTTGCTCCACCCTTGCTAAAACCTGATTGAGGTTGTCACCAATATTGGTCTAGTTCTTTTATTGATGTTCCTGTAATTCTTTTTCTGCAAGCATAGCTAGCTGAAACAACTGGTTTGTAGTGTTAAAATCTTTATAATAAACAATATCCTGAATTTCACGTCTCAAACCACCATAAAAACGACACAATTTATCCTCCGGATTCTCCTCTATCCCACAAAGAATTATGCCCTTTCGAAGCTCTGCAAAATATTCTTGAACAGACATATCTCCCTGCTCTAAGCGTTGTAATTTCTTATGCAAATCTCGTTTATACGAAACAGGAACAAATCTATCACGCATTGCTTCTTTAAGTCTATCCCATGATTGAGGTTATTGATGCAAATTAGCTAATTGTCGCCACCATATTTGAGCAAAATCTTTGAATCCACTAGTAGCAAGTTTAACCTTATGTATCTCATGAACTAGGCAAGAATTAAATTCTTGTTCTACAGTCATCTCCCAATCTAAATATGCTTCTCCATCATAAGATCCAACAAAAGATGGTATGGTAAATTTACCTCTTATACCTTGATGATTATAGTCAATATGTGATGACGGATTGTTCATCATGCGGTCCATCCTTGCAAACATCTGGGCCATGATTTCCTGCAATTCACTCTTAAACAGAAACATGTTGTTTGATAACGTTAGAAATCAAAATAAATTCCTATCAACTATTATATGTGTCGGTGGAAATACACTCTCACACGTCTTACCAAGTTCTTACAAGGTTCTTACCAGCGCAAAGCAGTAGACGGTACAACCGGTGGCTGGTTTGAGATACCTGTGAGGACGTGGCACCAAGATTGCAAGGATCTTTTTCTGTACTGATCTGGAGTATATATGTAGAGCTTGGAAGGCACACAAAGAACATATATATATATGTGGCACACAATTCAGTAACAGATAGCAATATTGAATAAATGTCCAGAGCACTTGTCCTAGTTGCTGGCCTATACGTGTTCCTAGCACAGTTGTGACAAACAAGGGAGTGAAACAAGTATGAAAGGTAGCAATGGAAATACGGACAAGGCAAACGGCATCACAAACAATAGAGCTATCAAGTGTTCCTTATGTGCTCCTTTTCGATCTCTTCTCTTCTCTTTTGCTATTTTTTTTCTTTTTTTTTGGCTCTTTTGATATTTTTTTCTCAGCAAGGAGCACACAAGAATAAACTCCAAAAAATTTGAGCTCAATTGGACAAAAGATGTGGCCTATATAAATTCAGGATTGTGATAAAAAAAGCTGGCCAAAACTTGTGGGACCTGAAACTCGATGTTCCTGATCGAATTTCGCAATTCTAAATTTTACGAACCCAGCTTTGCTGGGATGAAACAGATCTAAAAGTTACTGGCATTCTTTGTAGATATAAAATTTGCCTCATTTCGAGTTCGGATGCAAAAGTTATGATTGTTTTATGAAAACTGCTCGAATCAGGGTTTTATGTGGACGCAAGATGCAAACTGATGATCTAACGGGACGATGGCGGATGGAGGGATCAATACAAATTAGAAAAGAACACAAACTAAACCAGCAACAAGACCTTGACCTAGGACACAAACTCAACATGGAGGACTCTGAAACTGAAATATGCAAAGGCTATGGCGCGGATGGTTGTAGGACAGGAAATAAATATGGCGGTAGACTATGGGACGAAGGCAAAAATCAACTAAACTAGGATAAATATGAACTTGACGGTATACCTTAGCTTTGAATACCACTTAATGGGGACGTGATTCCTGATCTTCCGTCAGGTTCAAGATAACTATCGATTTGGTCGGAAGCGACACACCGATCCGGCTTCAGATCACAAAGACCCGAATCCTGCAACCTTAGCACCACGTCTCCTCTGGTTATCAACCGTGTCACAATCCGGTTGACCTCGCCACGAAGGCTAATCCCTGCTGCGAATCGAAGAACACAAGCAAGAACAAGATAAAACGCAACTCAATTGAAGTGACAATTGCAGATGAATGATTAAGCACTTGAAGTTGGGGTCTCGCAAACCGAAAGACGGCGACTGTCAATGGACAGAATAATCTAAGCAAAACCCAAACCCTAACGTAGGTGGTGGATACTGATTATAAAGCCTAAGGGACATCCAAAGACCCCTACCCACGTCGCTAAGAAGTCTCAACATGTTACAAGGGCCAAACGGCCTAAAAGACGGCGACACAGCGCCGTGATAGATTCTGGACATCAACTTGTTTTGTTGATTCCCGTTGACTCCAATAAAATTTGGGCCTCAAACCAAAGCCATTGGTTAGCTTATGAAATTATCTTTCCATCCATATGTGGATCATCAAAAACGGAGTCTGGCGTCCATTTTATTGCAGACTGGTCCAGAAGACCGAGGCAGACTCGAACTCGAATTGGACTAGGCCTCCGGCTTGGCTTGGACGTCTTTGCTGGCCTCCTAAGGTGGTGGCCAAGGAGGAGGACGTCCTTGGACATCTCTTAGGTGTTCTCCATCTTCTTGGGGCATGCTCCAACTTGGGCCTGGGTCCCAAGTGTGAATAACAAGCCTGCGACGACGCCGTAGCACCCGACATAAATAGCGGCAGAATGTCTCGATGATTTGGAAACCTTGCCAATGTGATATTGATGTGGGACTAGATCTATTTGAAAGCTTATCAAATAAGCTTTCCATCAAGTGCTCAATGACCTCGATCGCACTCAGGATGGATGAGTTATGGCCTTTCCAATGAAGCACTATCGGGCTGCCGACGAACCGAAAATTCAACTTTGATGGACTTGCACTTTGAGACACATTTGTACCTACATTCAAATAATGACATGTACATGTGGAACCAATTGAATTATATCCAAAATTACTATGCAAATATAGGAACGAGGACACCTTATAATCAATGGTCGTATCCGATGGTGTCATGTCCTCATCACAGGGATCACCACTTCGAATCTTCTAAATGTTTTCAGACTTAGCAATATTTTAAGTCTAAGTAGTGGCAACTGAATGGCATCCCGCGTTCTTGAGTTTTTGATAAACAACTAGGTATGAGCCAAATGTAGAAGTTGAAGATAATGAGATGGAGAAGAGTATGCAAAAAGATGGACTTCGTTTGAGCAAGGTGGGCATCCCAAAATCATCAAAGACCGAGCTCAACTTAAGCATGATCAAGTCGTTGACACTGTCAACTTTGGGCTTAGTTATCTCCTAATCTGTGGGTCTTATGACCATGGTGCTTAAATGAAAATTGTAGAGTACACTGAGGTGAACAACTTTGACAATTGGTCCATAGCCCAGTTTGGCCCATAGCCAGCCCAAACATTGCCTCCAAGTCAGACGGCTTCACGCACACCACGTGCTCGAGAAAATGCGCGAACGGCCGACACGTCCTCCCCGCATGGTGACCATGCCCGGCTCCGCGCCCCACCTCTTTGCCACGCGCCCAGCCCCCTCCTCGCCTCGATTTGGAGCGCCTGAGCTGCTCTCTGACGATCCCCACTCCTCTCTGCTCGTGCTCGCTCGCTCCTCCTCGCTCTCCGCCGCAGCGACGCCGCGCGTGGCCGTGTCCACCATGGACGACAGACAAGCTCCGTGGCCGGCCACCACCAAGCGCCCCACCGCAAAAATTGAATACCGCCGCACCTCCACTGCCACATGCCGCCCTCGAAGCACCCTTTTCCCGGCTTCTTCCGCCGCTGTGGAAGGCCGCCGCCGGAGCTGCTCGCCCGCAGCTGCCTGCCTCCGTGGTCAAGAGGCCACGGGCCACCTCAGCTCACACCGCAAGCGCAGGCGGACGCGCTATGCAGCCGTGATGCCGGCCAACCCATCCACCGCCGTCGCCGGCCGCCGCTGGCCCGAGGCCAGGCCAGCCCTGTCCCCTCCTTTGCCGGCGTCGGGAGGTAGAAGAAGCATCCGGCTCCCTCTCTCTGTATCTCTCTCTGTGTATGCATGACAGGTGGGCCCCTCTAGGCGTGGGTCCCGCAGGTCAGCGTTAAGGATGGCAGAGATGGGGTACACATCCGGGTGCACCTAGAATATCTAGGGTTATCCTGTTTTTGAATTTCAGAAAATTTGTAAATCTTCAAAAAATCATATATCTTGCTAGGAAACTCCAAAAATAGTAAATGGGGACTTTTTGGAAATCTTGAGAAGAGATCTATATAGTAGAGTCATAAAATATTATATGTTTGGAGATGGTTTCTGATGTCTTTATTGAAGTTTTAAAAATGCTCCAAAAATGCTTATAAACTTGACCAGAGCAAGATCTGGAGTTTTAGAACTCCAAAAATAGTGATTCTTGTTTTGTTAATTTTGTGATGACATGTACTTGCTAGGAAAAATATTAAACACCCTAATTGTTCATTGTTTTCTTAAGGTTTTGATTTGACCTTGATAAATAAGGAAATCCACATTATATTGCTTGTCATTTTTATATCTTGAGTTGTGATGCTCCAAATGATGTGAAATGTTTATGGTAGCCTTGTTATGATATGTATGTACTATGGTATAAATTTTTTGGTCACTGCTTATGGTATGATCTAGTTATGGATTTAACTTGTTTATGGCTTGATAAATATCTTATAAATAATATAGAAATGATAAAATGGAAAATGTTATTCCATTACCTTAGTATGATGTTTCTCTATCATATTGATTCATAATATGGCCTTGTGTTCACAGAAAATATTGAGTGTTAAGTTTAACTTGCTCGCACATGATTATTGCAATAGCTATTTGTCTTTTTCATAGAGGTTGATATACTTGCCCAAATGGATTGAAATTTGGACAATAGACTATTGGGAGCATTTGTAGACCACTGTATTTTTGGTAGAATTTATTGAGCATCTTTATGATGTGGTCATAATTCCACCTAATTATCTAAATAAATTAAGAAAATATATGAAAAGAATTTATTTAGTAATTAAAACTATGTTTTATGGTGTTCATTAGTAATGTATGAAATGTTGGTAAAGTTGGTTTTGTCCAATTATATGTTTGCAACATATGTTAATAATTATTTCTTGCGATTATTAGTTTCTGGACAGTTCTGGGAGCAATGTAGATTACCCCATGTTAATTATGTTTTCTGAGCATCTTGTCTATAGAAAAGTTGTAGATAATTTATGTATCTAGCTGCTATTAAAATTTGGTGGTATTTGGCCATGTGGTTTAGGAGTTATAGCTGTTTAAAGTTGGGTTACAGAATTGCTTGCTCTCTGTCTTGTTAGACCAGTTTCTGTGTTTGTGTAAATTCGACATGTTAAACTTTGGAATAATGCTGTGATGATTATAAATGAAATGTAGAGAATTTCATAAGCTTTCTATAATGTCTTATTGCATATCATTTGGATTTGTAGATCTCCAGATATGACTGATTTATGAAGCTACTGTTTGCTTGTCCAGAAATTAATAAAGTCCAATTATAGTTGTTTGCTTCTATATTGTTAAGTGTGACTCATACCTTTGAAAGTACTTGGGTTGGTACCCTAGGATCTTATAGGACTTGTGTCTTGATTGATATTCTTGCAATCTTCTATGTTATGCCCTAATGAGGATTAAGTTAATTAGCTCTAGGTGTTTATGAGAACTTTGGTATGCTTGTTTGATTACTCTGCTGATTGCACTTCTATGCATTCATACATATGCATTGTTGCACCTCATTTAGGTACGTTAGCTGAAGCACGTGAAGGACCTAAGGTGGAGCCAAATCCAAAGACGGAGTTGGTGGATTCATCCCGAAGATAGAAGGACCGGACAAGTGCTAGATTGAAGGATGCTCGCCAAGCGAATTCACCTGACAAACTCTAACATTGAGTCGGATCCTAGGCAAGCCCCGGAGCATTATAAGCTTCCTATCTTCAAAGTAATTAATTCTATATATGTTATAAGTATTGTTGCATTAGGTGATAGGAGTTGGTTGGGAACTCTTGCTGCATTATATCATTCCTTGTCCAGATATATGAATCCTTGAATCCTACATAGACTAGGATCGAGTAGATGCTTAGCCCTACTTTAAGAGGTAGAAGTCAGGTGATTTCCTGTCACCTGAGAGATGTAGGGATATTGGCATGGTTGGCTATATTTGCTATCGTGGAATGGAACCATGTGTTAATAAAATGAAATGAGACCGGGCGGGATGACGATAGTGAAGCAACAAGGCATGGAGGTCTTGGGTGTGGATCTATCCCCGTCTGAGTCGTTTAAGGACCGATTCGTTGTACGTCCTTGAGTCATGTTGAACGCAGTCTAACACTTAGTTGGCCGGATAAGTCGTTCCGACCGCGAAGCCGAGTAATATGGTTCAGGCCGGGAATCGAATGGTAGGTTGTATCTTGGAGGAGAGAAAGGATGTGTTTGGGGACATTGGCGTGAGACCAAGGTGGGGTTAGAGTCCCAATCACCTAGCAGAGTGTCGCCCTTAGGGATATGACATCATTTGGACCCGTGATTCCTGAATTGTACGAAAGGTGGCTTGTGCGACCCTGGTAGGGGCCTGCACGGTGAGTGTTAGAAATACCCCTCCAACTGGATAGGAATTCGATTCGAATCGTCGTCGCTCCCGGTTAGTGAGCACTTGACTTGAGCAGCGGCAACGTAGATTCCATTAAATTGAACGGATGGTTAATTGGATAACGATGGAAAGGTTGCCTCAATTTATACCTGCTATGGTTAATATTGTTTGCTCCTAATAAAGTGAGTGCTCTAGTACAGGTTCTAATATAGAGGACAGGTTAATGATAATTAACTTGATGCTTAAGCATTAATGATTACTTATCCATATTAAGCTTTTATGCAAAATGTTGTCAAGCTAGCCCACTTTATATCAGCCTTTCATGATCCTTGGTGTCACTTTATTTCTGGTTTTTGACGGGTAAGTCTAGCTGAGTACATTGTCGTACTCAGGGTTTTATCCCCACTTGTTGCAGGTTGTGATGTATCATGGCGGTTGTAAGAGTTGGTTGGCTCCTGCCGTAGTGGCGGAGTGTGATCACGGGCATGATCCTTCTGAGTTATCTTCTCTCTAATGCTTTTGTGGGAAGTCGACCTTTGTACTGGCATGTATTTTAAATAATGGTGTTGTTAGTTTCAAATTACTTTGCTTCCGCTACTTTTGAACTTAAGTTGTAATAACTATGTTGAACTCCGATGTATATTGAATTACTTGAGAAATAGTTGTAACATGTGACTTGTTATGTAGAATCACTACGATCTTGGCTTGTATGTTGGTTGGTTTGAAATCCCTCGCGATTTCATTGGACTACCGGAGTTATATGGGCTCAAGTGCGAGAATTTGATCACTTCGGTGATTGTTTTTGTACTTGTGCTCTTATAATTTGGATGGTTCCGTTACAGACACCATGTCTACATTACTTCTACCACCTAATCCAATCCAGAGTTGAACTAGGCGCTCTACGAACTTATGTCTAAACTTATTATCAATCAAGACTATATCAAAGATAGAACTAAAATAACTTAAGAACGAAATAGACAAGAACATAATGATATTGAAGTAGAACAAAGTCATAATTATAAGATACAATGATAGAATTACCAAATCTCCTAACGTCGATCCAGAATCCTGAGCCGCGCTCAACTCTACTTGTATCTAGCTAGATCTAACCCTAAACTTGAAATAGAGCTCTAATCTTCTAATTGGAAACCCTAGCTTTTCTCTCCGACCTTCTAAATGAGAGATCAACTGATGATGATTATGATTCTCTCCTCAGGGAGGGGTTTGCCCCTGCTTATACAGCCCGAAGGGATGAATCACAGCTTTTGGATCAAACCGACTTGAAACAATGGTCGAGATACGTCGTAGAGGTCGGTTGGAGGCTGTCACGCGAAGCAGAGCTCACTTCCTTGTGGGCCCAGGCCAGCTGGTCTGACATGTGGGGCCGGCCGGCCCCATCTGTCAGCCGTCGAGCTTTCGTTTTGTTCCCGTGTCCTCTGCTGTCTTCTAGAACCTTCTTGTCAATTCTTGCGGAATTTTGACTTGATTTGGTTCGGTTCCTTGGCTCCTACTCCTCCCCGGCTTATTCTATTTTAATCCCTGAAAATTCACAAATCACCAAAGCTGTGGAAATTGTCATGTTAGTCCATAAAACTCTTGCTTAGTGATGGTTCCGGAGTATTCCAGAGAATTCTTAGGTGTATTCATCGGGGACTTTCTCATCGGGACTCCAAATATAACAAATGATATGTCCATTTCGATCGTCTTGACAAGATCTTCACAATGGTGTGTTCTGTTTTGTCATTTGAGATACCTTTATGTGGTGAAATATCAATAATTCTGCAAAAGAGGTGAGAGTAACACAACTTGTGGAACTTGTCAGAATAAACCCTACAACTATGCACTAATAACCCTTTTACCATTATGTTGTGCATTAATTAAAGTTATAATGTTGACGTTAAGGACTGTCAACAAGCTCCCCCAAGCTTAACCTTTGCTAGTCCCTTAGCAAACTATCGTAACAGATCAGGAGTTACTGCAATACTTTCACACCTTGAAAATACACATGTATTTCAAACAAGAATTCTTCTACCAAACAATGGATAGATTGGTTAATCTTTTAAACTTACCCATATTACCTTCAACCATGGAGCTTATTGCCTTCACTTAGGTCTTGAGTAATTGAAAGACAGAACAGTCTAGTCAAGCACTATCTCGAACTCTTTAATCAACCTTCTTTCTAGAGTTTTGCAAGGTTTTCAAAATAAAACTCAGAGATTCCTTTGCATGATCTTTTGAAGTCTCTCATTTGTGGTATTTGTGGATTCCTTTCCAAGGCAATAATGGTGTTTTGCCTTCTCTCCTCTCGAGATATGTGGTATTTCTAGTATAAGGCAATTGAACATTGTACCTTCCCTCTTCTCTCCCTTGTAACTATAGGATTATGTGGAGCTGAGGGTAGTTCAAGGGTATGACATACTTACCTTGTATATATTGCCTAGTCAAAACGGAATCCTAAGAGGGGAGACCACACCCTTAGATCAAGAGATGCATGTGTGGCTTCAAATGAACAATATGATAGAGAATATTTGTATAAGGGAGAAGGGGTGAAAGACTAATTCTACAGTGCTCCTTTACAAAAAGGTAACTTCTCTCATCTTGGAATTTTGAAAAACATGGGGCTTATCTTTTTCTTCTCTTTTTTTCCTTTTTATTTTTTTTTAATTTTTTTAGACAAGCAAAATAGCCTAATCTTCAATAAAAACTCTGAGAGGATAAATGATAACAGCTTGGAGCATTATTTCGGGAACTTGGGTAGCAAACAAGGAAAACCTATGGGAAATATTTTTGGTGTTCACTCCCAGTGTAGGAGTAGAATATTTTTGAGTGGGTCTAAATGGGTGAATATGGTGGTGCGTACTTCCAGAGTAGAAGTACCAGGGGTGCAAATTGTGAGTGTAATTTTCTTGATCTTGGGGGCATGACCCTCTCGACAAGGGTCTAACATGGGTTGACCAAACTCAACACAAAACAAGTAGCCTATGAGCTGGTTTTCCTAGTCTAGCAATCATGTATATAAGGCTGTGGTAGGAATTAAAGCTCTCATCATACAGGAACTCATCATATGATAATTTTATGTTTTCAAAAATATAAATCTCTAGAATTCAAGTATCTCTCGGAATAAGATAATAGCAGCTCAGACCTTTCTATATCATATCCATCAATTACCTAGACTTAGATTAAGCAGTCGCCAACCACAAGTTTCAGATTCAAGATAGATTCTCAAATCAGAATAGTCATATCCAAAACTTAGGAGAATTCAAGGTAGAATCTCTTCTCATCAAGCCGGCCGATTTTGGCCGAC
The DNA here is from genome assembly GCA_022457205.1 of Saccharum spontaneum. Classification (NCBI taxonomy): domain Eukaryota; kingdom Viridiplantae; phylum Streptophyta; class Magnoliopsida; order Poales; family Poaceae; genus Saccharum; species Saccharum spontaneum. Next base: position 24,300,802 of record CM039605.1, on the reverse strand, counting down.
GCCCAGCCCGTCCACGTTAGCAAAAATAATTTACATCGTCTGATCCGCTTTTAACGCTTCAGATTTACCCACCGCTCGGTAACTGTGCCGCTTCACGTGTTATCCTCTGATGCGCTCGACACAGAAATATCTCTTCTCCGTATCTCCTCCTCGTCTCCTCCGCTTCTTCCTTCCCCAACGGCGACTCCTCCTGCTCCCTCCGCGCTGGGCCACATCGGCCAGTGGCCGGCCCTAGCAGCGCGCCCGCCCAGGCGTGTGCGACACCGGCCACCCGGCGGCGCGGCCCTAGTGCCACAGTTGCTGCTCCGCCCCTCCCGACACGACCAAGCCCTAGCGCGGCGGAGCGACCGGCCCTAGCAGCGCGGCCGTCCCAGCGCACACGATGCCGGCCGCCCCGGCGGGGCGGCCCCAGTGCCATCGCTGCTGCTCCGCCCCTCCCTACACAAGTAGGCCCTAACGTGGCGGCACGGACGCAGCCGTCCCCCGGTGCGGGTAGCCTTAGTCGCGACCAGCCCTACGTGAGGGTGTGTTGCCTCCTTTGTTCCTCTCCCCTTCCCTCGCCGACGCCGGGGACGGGCGATTTCTTGGTGGAGATGACTATTGGAATGAGGGTCAGGCCACCACGATGAAGTTTCTCTGAGGTTTGGTTTTGCTGCCCCTTTGTCCTTCTTTCTTGTCGCAAGCGAAGAGATAAGAAGCGCCCTCAATGTTTGTTCAATCCGATTTAGCCAAGTTGCAGACCACTCAAATGTTGGAAATTATAAGGAGGATGTTTATTTTGTCCTAAATTTTGTGCTGCAGCTTCGACCAACTAACTTGCTTTGGATGTCAGTTTTGCCTTGCTAATATCGTAGAGTTAATGAAAGGGATACCTTTTCCATGCTACCAGCTTGCAAATAATTTTAGTTGGGGATTCTCTTTAGTTTTCAATTACTGTCATGCTTCTATCGTCTAGCAAAAGTCTTAATTTCATTTGTGAGATCTTTGGAGTAATCGATCCTTCAAATTGAACTATATTAATGCACCCTTCTTTTTCTTTCAGATGCAATCCGGTGATTTCCAGGTTTCTCTTCTGTAACCACTTCTGGAACAAGGTGATCTAGGTTTTATTTAATTTTATATTCCCTTTCAATAGTTGTGTACGCAATTCTAATGTTCTTCATGTATATGAGCGAGGCCTGTTTCCTATACAAGAAATTACAGAGCAACACGCAGCAGAAGATATTCTTCAAGATCTGCCAAACTTGATTGCTTCATCTTGAATTTATGTTGCCAGTTGCCTGGCTGGACACAAAACTAATACTGTTGGACCTTCAATTCAATTATGCTTCAGGCGCTCCAGAAGAATAAACCCTGGGAGGAGATAGCCCAGTGTTTTAGATGAACCTGTCTTTGCCACAGCTACTATATCGTGACCCTTTATACCAGTTGGAGATGACTGAGCTTGGATAGAGTTTCCCTAAAGCAATATGCTACATATTCATTTGGTATGTCATTCCTATCAGATTGTTCAAGCATCTTTGTTGAGCATGGACATTAATTAATTTAGAGTTGCTGTAGAGAGGCCTAAAAGCCATTCATTTCTGCTAAATTAGTTTGCACAACAATCAGAAAGAAAAAAATTGGGCCTGCTCTTGTTTCAGTCACAGGGTCAGGTGACCTCCTTTCCATTCCATTTTACAAGAAGTTCAGGACATCTGTGTCAGCTTCGCTTTTTCCCATGTGTTCTCAGTTTTCACGGTATTAGTTGGCCCTCATGGATGTGAAGCTGAATAATTATCTTCTGCATATAGACCCACTATAGAATTATCAATGCCTACCTACATTGTCCATGCCTGATATTCTGTTTTGTTTTACTCTTTCTGCTACTACCATGAATTGGATGAGATTTAGATTTGAACGCATCAATGAGTCCTCCATTGATTCGTGATTCGTGGGCTGGATGCAGGGATTCCAAGGTTTCCAAAGGTCTTATCTAGATATTTTTATATTTCTTTGCAGCTTATCCAATGCCTACGACGAGTTGACTGCAAACACGAACATGGCTTCGCGTGGCCTATTGGTCCTCACTGTCCTCTCCACCAGCATGGTCTGCTAACCAACGACTTAGAGTTGGTACCATTTCTTTCTTGTATCTCCTGCTGCTTTGTCTTTGCTTAATTTCTAGCTATATATTAATACCACAACTGCTCCTTAGTGTCTTAGTGGTTGCAGTTATAGGCTTTTCAAGAAATTTAGGAGCAGCCTGCCATGGTGACCTCTTCCATTCAAAGCAAGAAACCTTATCCCATCAAGGTAATCATTTTGGGACCTTAGACTTCCTTCATGTACTGAGTTGTAGTATGCATAATGTTCATGAAACATTTAATTCAAGAATTTACATTTTATTTAGTAGAGAGGAATTTAGTGAATCGCTGTGACAGAATAAAAAGGCACCAAATAAATTGAGGGTTCACAGTTTACCAGTCCTGGAACCCTCAATTTATCCTTGCTTGGTTAATTTATACCATAAGTGATAACCCAGTTCCTAGAACCTTCAGTTTATCATGTTTTCAAATTGGTAGCAGTCCTCATGGTCCCACTGTCTTGTAATAGTTCCAATCTCTTTCAACATACATACATAGACACTCTCTCAAAAGTTTCTCATTATCCATATGTAAACTTTCTGCGCTGACAGTACAGTCGTTGCAAATGCAGGAATGAAAGGTGCTATGAGCACTCATAGTACCTTTGATCAGATGGATAATTACTTCCACGAATATCGTGCTGAGTACCTACCAAATTGTGCATCAGAAGAGAGTTATGCAACTCCAGTCCATCAGGTATATTCATGGCCTTCATCTGAACCGTTTTCCCCCTTGATTCATTATTAGAAACCTCTGCTTTGGTGATGTTGTTTTCTTGTTTCATGTGGTGGCCACAGGCCGGCAATTATGACCTCATGTTGTTACAATGGCTGCTGGCAGGAATTATGCCATTAGACCTCACTCACCCACCAGGGAGGTTGCTTAATGATCCTATCCATTGCTAGTCCCTCAGTTCCGCGTAGGTTATGCCGATGGGAGCGATCCAGGTTTGCATCTATGGCCTTCATCCATCGTTGCTTCCAGAGTTGCATCTATAGTCAGTTTCGTTGATTTCGTTGATGCGTGTCATAGTCTTCTCTTACCATTTTTATAATTTCTGCTATAAAATATCTGCAGGTAATGTCAGGTTTAGTCCCAAACTTAGATCTCTATTGCTCTGTTCGTAGACTTATACTGTCACCTGTCTAAAGAACACACTGAATAGGCTTGGCCTATTCATGGTGCGAAATTTTAGAGTCACTTTCACTGAGATGCAACTTGAATATAGAGGCAAAGATATGGCTAACCTAACAGAAATATATGCATATTTATGTGATGTGCTTTATTGATTCCGTTACAAGTTTGTATTTGCTCCTGTGTGGCTGGTAATTGCAATTTCAAGGAATTACATACTTTACCTCACAAAATGATTTGAGGCAGCCTATAAGTTGCCTTCTTCGCATTTAATTCCAGTTGAATTTATGGCTGTTACAACTGAGTGGTAGGTGGTCAGCAATCAATGCCCAGTAGTAGTGCTTGGTGATGCCAATGTATGTGTTTTGTTGCCTTTCTCAGGCTGTTGGTTTTTCCTCTTTCAAGTTTACCTGCTGCTTTTTTATTCTGTTACAACGATTCAATGTATGTCTGACACTTAAAGTTAACATTCATAATAAATTTTGATTATTTCAGATTGATGTGCAGGGGCATTTGCTGGATTGAAGCTATATGGGACCTCAGCGGCTAAAGCAAATATTAGCCTTGTTTGAATGGTGAGTCCAGTTGTTCCAGATCCCATTTATTCTTTTTGAATATAAATTCTTATATTTTTGCAAAGATGGATTTTTTTTAAAGTTCTGGCAATCTACCTAGTGTCATCTCCAAGTATTTTCTATGTTATCACAGGCTCGATATTTCGCATTGGAGAGAAGTACTTTTCCCTTCTACAGAACCTACATTATTCGTATATATCTGTATTGTAACACCCAAATTTTAGAGATAACAAATTTCGAATAATTTAGATAATAAATAATGGCCAATTTAAAATAATAATAAAATAAATTTTGTGTTGCATTCATGCTGTTGCATATATTTTTATTGTGTGGTGTGGATTTGTTTTATTTTATTTTATTTTGGATTAGAATGTACTTGAAATATTTTTGAAAACAAGTAGAAAAAAAAAGAAAAGGATACTTACTTGGCGGGCCGAATCACCGATGGACCGGCCTGTTTCCCGCGCTCGCGCTGGGCCGCGGCAGGGGGCTGGGCGGCACTCTCCGCGTGGGCCAACTGGTGGGCCGGCCCAGTACCAGCAGCGACGCAGCCCAGTTCGGCCAGCGCCACAGCTGCTCTTTCCCTTCTCCTTCTTTCGCTGACCGATGGACCCCACCTGTCGGTTTTCTTCTACCTCGTGACCGACCCGGACACTATGAAGCCGACGTCGGTTCTTGCCGTATGAGCTAGGGATTCTTACCCGATTTCGGTTTTGAGGCTATAAATAGGACGCCTTGACCTTCTATTTTCCGTTTTTCATCTAAAACGTGATCGCTACCGCAAGTAATCGGAGGTTTAGGGTTTAGGTGGTTGGCGGTTTCGGTTGGTGCGTGGGAGAGATTTTCGGGTGGATTCGGGGCCGATTTCTTCGCGTTGGTGAGTTCGTCATCTCCTTCTCTTCCTCCCCGTGCTCTTCTTTTGGGTTGAGATGCTTTGAATCACGGTTTTAGTGAGCTCGGGTGAACCGGCAATGGAAATCGCCGCCCTCTCCTTGCCGCGTTCCTTCCTCGGGTGGTTGTAGTTCTCCAAAACCGCATAGATAGGTGCGGGTTGCCCTCCTCTTTCGATTGGACCAAGTCGCGGGTTGTTTGGCGGTCGGGAACGACGCGGTCGAAGTAGTCCGGCGAGGTGGGCATGGCGGTAATGGAGGAGCCGACGGCCGGATTTGAAGGGGATGACCGGACTTTTCACTGTGGGGTTGCTGATGACTGTGAGTCGTCCATCTCGTGATCTACGGCCGAGATTAGATCACACCCTTTCGGTGGTAAATTTGTTAAAGAGACCCTCGGGTTTTTGGGAATCAACCCGCGGTCCAAAACGTAAAGCTGAAATTACGTTTTCGCGTTTTGAAAGCGTATTCTTTTTCGGTTAAATCAAAAATACGTTTTCAGGTATTTACAGTTTTGCCACTAGGATTGTTTTAGTCATAAAATCTTCGTTTTAACTCCGATTTGATCCGTTCAAGTTGCGTTAGGTTCGTATTTGCGAACTCTACATGTTAGTGTAGTTGTACAGTTAGTTTTGATAATTTATTTTTCGAGTTTATAATTAAGTATTTATTTATCTATAGAAAATCTTAGAAAATTCATAACTTTCACGTTTTAACTCCGATTTTGGTGATCTTTGCGTCTGTGTGATCGTAGAAACGTGTAGAAGAGTTTTATAAACTTTTATTACTGTTTTGTTACTGTTGGTGTATTGTTCTAATTATATCTATTTGTTTGCTTCGTGTATCTTTGATTGGATGCATGTATGTTGTTGATTGATGATCGAGTATAGAAGGTGAGCAGTACTTGGACGATTCGGAGTATTACTTTGAGCCAAGTCAGCAGTATTGTTTGGAGAGCTTTGATCAAGGCAAGTATAACACAGGACTATCCTTGCTACCTATTCATTAAATTATTATACATATGCATATGCTTACCTTGACAACCTTAGAGATTATAACTTAGTGATTGTTATCTTGATTCCTTGTCAACCTTGGGAATGCATATGGGTAGCTATGGCTAGTGCTTAAACTAAGAACAATGATCTTGCAATATGAATAATGGATCAAGCAATCAATCATTAAGATGATTTAATTTTTGTTAAAAGGGGGCTAGAGCATGTGTATTATTTTTGACGCTCTAGTTACTCTCCGTAAGGACTTATCTGTACGTGATCATCCGGGATATACAGTACAGCTGTGAGAGCTATATGGCTCTAGCTTTAGTTGTTCAAGAGACCTTTTCTAGCTTGTTAGTGGTTACCTTAAATGGCGTAAGAATGGCTTGCCACGTTGGGTGTAGTGCGAGCCCCTGGCCTAGTGTGTATAGGCTGCGGTTGTTGTGCCACAGGGAAGGGGGGTTCTACATCTGTCTGCCGAGTGAATCTAATGGCCCTAACTTGTTAGACGAACTCTTGAGTGGCTTTATATGGTTTTTGGGTGTTTGGGCTTGATCTCCCCACTCATTTGGAAATCATGACTCACAGTGAAAGTGTACACCTCTGCGCAGAGTTAAAAACTGGTATACTAGCCGTGCTCACGGATACGAGCGGCCTTGGAACATTTACAGATAGATGATCACCATTGTTATATTATGTTTAATTATTGTTGATTATTATTATGCTCTTGTTAATGTTATTCGTTATCATTATTGCAATTGATCATTGATTTCTTTAATGGGAAGTGGTTTATCTTGAAGCTATTCAATTGTCAAATATATGATTAAAAGCTAACCGCAGTTAAACAGTGCCTAGCCATTTGAGCCTCATGAACCCTGTGTTATATTTATTGAGTTCGACATGGACTCACTCTTGCTATTTCCACCATAACAGATGAAGATTATGATGAAGATTATCGTAATGAGTACTAGTCTTGGTGTCAACCAGTCAACCGTGTCCCTGTGTGGAGTTTCCGCTGGAGATTATTATTAGATATTATTATTTATCGTTCAAGACTATGTCTTAAGTATTTATTCGCTATGTAATAAGCACTGTGATGATACTATGTAATTTGTCTGCTTATGTGTGCGATCATGACCTGGGGCGCACATGAGTAATTTATGCATCCTATTTTTGTCCTTAAAAATGGGTGTGACATGTATCTAGAATGTTCTCTGTTTCGTAATTTGATTTTAATAAATGCCAGCGACTCCAGCATTTAATAATTGGTGTCCATTCCATTTTAAGCACAACAGCTATATTTCCTTGCATGATTACTCATTTCCAAGTGCTCTAATGCTTCTATGTGTCCTGCATTTATTTATCTAAAAGTCTGTGCGTGTTACCTATAACAGCACAAGTCCTATAGAACTCAAAACATCACCAGACCTACTTTTGCTCCACCATTCATGTCTTATATTCCATAATATTTTCTATTTGATCATTGAGTATTTAATTTGCTCCACCATTCATGTCTTATATTCCATAATATTTTCTATTTGATCATTGAGTATTTAATTTGCTTTAGTTAAACACGGATTATGTTGTAGATTTCATCTAATGAAAAATATGAATTATACTTTAAATTTGTGCACCTGTAATTCTGTATCCTACCTTTCCACATTACCAAGATTTTGCTTTGTCCCACGAAAAAAGATGACGGATCCTTGCCTTTAGATACTGTGCATCGACCATCGAGCTACCCGTAAAGAGGGGGGAAACTATATCTCATCACCTTATTATTTGTTATGCTCATCACTCATGGAGGCTATTCGAAACAAAAAAAAAAGCTCATAGAAGATTATAATGCTGCTTTACTTCAATTCATATGGGTGGTTTAGAATGACAATGGATCAAACCAGATAAGCCTCTCTCCCTCTCCGTCCCCCTCCGTCTGCTTTTGGTGTATGACAGGGAAACCCGTTTAGAGGTCATGCAGTTCTGATGTGCACTTCTTTCTGTGACTGTTATTCCTTTCCCCAGAAACGCACTAACAAAAGCAGCACGAAAAACAAATGTACACTTCATATTTGAACACCATTGAAGTACCTTGCATTTGACACAGGGATGATAATTGATATCACAGTAATGCAGGTATAACTTAGGCTTTTTCCATATTGCAGCAGCCTGAAACACATCAGAGAACTGCAGGATGCATTAGAAGCTGATCCAGGCCGACCTTTCCAGGTGCCAAAAGTTTTCCTTCAAAATTGTTACATCCCTTTTTGACACCTTTTCTTAGTAGATAGAGATATCTATCCAACAAACCATAGCAGAGATATCTTGGTTTTGGTTATCCAGCAAACCATTGCTATGCCACTGAATCACTTTGTATTAGTAATGATAGCAAGACAAAAAAAAAAAATTGATACTGCTAAATGCAGTGTTCTCTTTTTTCTGCTTTTGCACCTTTTGATGTGAATCATCAAGCACAAATTATCTCCAGCACATGACATGGAAATCATGATTCTTTCTTTTTTTATTACAATGTCTAATCTGGAAACTGATTATACATATAAACAACCAAAATATGTTTGCTTCCTTCCAGTAAATTACACATAGCACAAATATTGGTTACAATCTATGCATGCACAGGACGAGGAGCATCCTTCCAGCCATCACAGCTTGGTGCACCTTCTCCGCGCTGCTTCTCGTCTCCCATAGTGTTGTCCCCTTGCTCTACACATGAAAAGATTGGTTTGGAGCCGATCTGCCCCCAAGAAATCGAGCTTCCCTTGCCGTAGAGCCCCTCTCTTTGTTCCCATTTATCCTGCCAGCGCATGGGTTGTGCAGCACTGCACGCGTTAGACGATGATCAGCATCTGATGACCTTTACTGAACAAAACTACACAGGTAAGACACCTTACCAATTGTACATTAGTTATCTACATAATGATTTTATACATAAACTAACAAACTGCCTTCATAACCAGGTGATGAAAACATATCACCATTTTATTCCTCTGGTACATCACATATATTACTTCTACGCTTTTCCAAGCACTCCATATCAGAACAACGACAATATTCTTACAGATCGACCATAAAATAGTCCACTATCATATCATTTTACCAGACAGTTTCTAATTCACTGATTATTTCTCAGGTTGCAGTCACCACACAGAACGCATGTGCCACCACCAGATCTCCGGTAAACATTCTTATCCATGCAAAGCACCCATATTCTTTTCACAAACTTAGGAACAAAAAAACTAATATAGCATCTATAAACAGAAGACTCCAGCAGGCCGAGCTCAGTGTCCATCGACGACGGCCTTTCAGACCCTGAACTAGAATACTAAACAGCTGAGGCGCACTGCCTCACCGTGATCAAAAGATGCATCCATATGTACCGTTAGTCCAGAAGGAACTGTTTGTACAAAATTTGTATAATTATGTTCTAGACCGTGTACTACTAATCATGAAAGGCATTGTACAAAACCACTGTGCCTACCCGGTGCTATGTTAGCTCCAAACTACCACCCTGTACCATGACGTAAGCATATTGCTAAATTTATACATAATCTTTATCCTCTTGATCCTCTTGCACTCCATTTATTCAGCATGTATATTTCACATAGACATCAACCATCCTCATATTACAATGCTGGATATTTTTCGTGTATATGCTCCAATCTTGAAAAAATATATGTACACAAGCAGATTTGCGATTATATTTCCAACTGAGTGCCGACGCGCGCGAGGGCGCGCGCCACGGACTAGTACTAGTTATTTTAAAGGAATTTAGGCAAAGCAACTATTCATCATTTCCATTATGGTTTCTACTTCAAGTTTTTAGGTTTTGATCTTTTTATTAAAAAGAAAGGAAACACTCTTTTTATTTGGTTTTTGTTATTTTTCATTATCTAACAGAAATTAAACAACCTATAGTAATACTAATAATAAGATAACTACCAGGGCTTTGCAAGATACCTGGCTCTCAGGTTACCTCTCGGAAGGTGATGCAGAAAAAACTTGAGATCTCCTATCTCAAGCTAAGTAGAAAGAAGAACTTGGGGGCTCCTCCCCCAAGCTTATTGTTGTCGGTGTCGTAAATGTTGTTGAAGAAGAGACCTTGGGAACTCTCCCAAGGGGTGTTACTATGACGACTGCCGGTATGGGTAAAACTGAGGAATGGAAAAGAAGGCGTCCCAGTTCCATCCATCTCTAGCCTGGTTTTGCTGGATGTTATCCATGGCTACACCAAACTGGGCATTACACTGTTGTTGATCAGTGAGTCTCTGGTTAATATTGACTTGTTCTTCAGAGATGGTGTCCATTCGAAGGTTCAGGTGAGCTAATTGCCCTTCTACATCTGAGATAGAGTGTCTAGGTGGTTCTTGATGTCTTCGTGATGGTTCAGGATGATCTACAGATCGTCTGGGCTGAGAGTCGCGTGATCGGGACCTTCTGTGTCCCTCTTCAGAATCTGCTTGAAAAGATCCTGATGAGTGATGTGATGGTGAGGGTGCCCATGGATGATGTTGTCTTGATGTGCCCGGTTGATCGGTGTATGCAGTGTATCCCGGCCCTTCTGGTGTTGGATCTGCCCCGTAGTAGTGCATGGGCGGCGCGTTCGCAAGTCGGGCAGATGTACTCCTCCTGTTCAGGGGTAAAGGCTGCAAAAACCAACAAGATAGTCTCTGACGGCATAGATTCTGAGCCCTGGGTTAGGAAGCGGGATCTCAGTAATCATACCGTGATACCTCATAAAAATTGTATTATTGGTTTTCTTTAAAATCTGAGCCTGCCTAAAGAAATCTAAATCCATCATTGAGCAAGGTTCAGAGATGTGAGAAACAATGCAGTTATTTGTCAACCCCAATATATTGCCGATACGAAAAACCAAAGATGTACATTCAATATCCCCTTTGATAGGTCCAAAAACTTCTAACCATTGGTGCATCATGGCTACAACAGGGGACTTCTTTCGTTTATTCACAATTGCAAAAAGTATCTTTAACTCATCTTCCCTAATGGTCTGGGTTTCAGGTCTAGGGAATAGAGTCGAGGAAATAAATCTGTGAATAAAATAGAAGGTCGGTAGTTGAAGATCACTATTTCTAGGTCTATGGAAATTATCTTTATCAGAAATTTCTTTCCAAAACTGCTCTTTCCGAAAATCGGGAAGAGCAACATTGAAGTCAAGAACACAATCCGAATCAAACCCCAGCAAATTGCTAAGTCTTCTCTAAGTGCAAGTAAACTGCCTTTTGAACATGCGAAAACTCACCCCAGCCCTAGCCTCAAGAATTTGCAAGGTGCACAAAAATTCCATCATGAGCAGCTTAACACCCGGTTCATTTATTGGAACAAGATTCCTCCAGCCTATTGCAACAAAGATTGTGTTGAACTCAACATCCATACCTGTGTCTCGTAGGAGTTGAGGATGGTATGTCGGTGTCAACTTGTATGCCCTGTCCTTGATATTTTGGAATTTGTGCTTCTCTGTTCGGCCACGTAGCCGGACATCCCTCTCCGCCATGAGCTCGTTGATGGTGCCATTGACGGAAGGACGGGCTGGGGAGGCTCTTGATGATGAAGCAGGTGTGTCCGTGTCCATGTCGGAACCAACCCTCTTGGATTGGCTCCTAGTCAGATGCCTGAAACCAAGGAACAATATCCTGTCATACAAGAAGCAAACAAACACACAAAAAGGAACTGCAAATATAGGTTAGAGTAATCAGTTAGGAGTCAGCTGTCCAGAAGTTAGTCGTCCGAGAGTTAGCCTACTTGAGAGTTTCTAAAAATAGATTTTACAACACTTTTTCTCTAAACTTGTTTTTAGGCCTAGTCTTAGAACTCTAATTTCTAGTAGTTCTTCCCTTCTCTCTAAAACTCTCTTCCTTTCCAATGGTTTAGCTAGCAGAGCAGCTCAAAACTGCAACTCTCTGGAAAAAGAAGGCAGGAAGGTTGAGGTGCGAGAGGAGAAGGCAGCAGGAGATGGAAATTTATAGGGGAGGGGGAGACAGGCCGGCCGACCAAGGATGTGGGGCTGGCCGGCCCCACTTATGGGCTCCACCTGGAGTCCTTATTCCTATTCTATTCTGCTGTATTCTCAAGCTGAATTCTTATCCCTTTGTACGCGAAATTGATACGATGCAGCAGGAATGGTGGCAAGACAAAGAATATGAGGTAAATTCCATGGTAGATCCCATGGAATCTATGGGCCCAAGGTGAATTTTTTTTACCATGCAGAGAATAAAATTACTTTCATGAAACAAACCTGCATGAAAAATTAGGGACAACATTTTTGAGCCACCGCGGTAAAAATTCTTTTGGGTTTTCACTCCGTAAAAATTATTTACATGGGGCATAGATTTTTGTTTTTATATATTTTTATTTTGTTTTCATATAAATGCAGAAGATCAAAAAGTAAATATATTAAAGAAATTACTTATGCAAGAAAGTAAATATGGATAACTACCGAGTTACCTTTTGGCGAGGGTTCGGAATTTTAGAGTCCACCAAACCAGACTTTCCCAAATTCTATTACTCTTCAAAGGTGTCATCCTGCTCAGAGGATGATGTCCTTGATGACTGGTTGTCTCCTTCTTCACTTATCATATTTTCTTTCAGGTTCAACTCAGGTCTCGGTCTAAATGGGAAGCGTTCCTCTCGTCCATTAATGTTGAACTTGACTTCTCCAATTCCAACATCAATGTGGGCATTTGCCGTGCTCAAAAAGGGTCTTCCAAGGATGAGTGATATCTTCGAGTCTGGATGCATTTCCAATACCACAAAGTCGACTGGTATGAAGAATCCTTTGATATTGACTGGAATGTCCTTAGCAATTCCTATTGGATAGCAGAGAGATTGATCGGCTAGTTGTAGGCACATTAATGTTGGGACGATCTTTGCATGCTGGAGCTTGTCAAAAACTGACTTGGGCATCACACAGACACTTGCTCCAAGGTCACATAGCGCGTTATCGAAATATTGATCTCTAATTGAACAATCAATAGTGGGGCATCCTGGATCCTTCTTCTTTTCTGGTGAAATATTGAGGATGGCCGCACTACATTCTTCCATTAACTTGATTACTTCAGTGGTGGGCAGCGGACATTTGTTGTTGAGGATATCTCTTATATATCTTGCAAAGGTGGGTACCTATAAAGCGTCTAACAAAGGGACATTGATATATAATTTTTGAATTACTTCAACAAACTTACTAAACTGCTCATCCGCCTTAGCTTTCCGCTTTCTACGTGGGAATGGTAAGATGTTGGAGTCATGGAAATCTTGCGTCATTTCTGGTACTAGTGGCTCCAATTCTTCAACCTCATTGTTCTTCTCTTCTGTTACTGTTGGGATTACTGGTGCTGCCTATCTTCTCGTTGTACTTTTTGGATAAGGGGGATCACGAGTAGATCTGCCACCTCTTGTGGTTATGGATTGTACCTGACCAGGGTTAGTGGCAAAAGGAAAAGCAGCAGCTAGTTGTGCCACCTAGTTTCTATCTGATTATTATGATTGAGCTGATCTTTTATAGCAGAAGAAAAGTCATCTAATTTAACATTTATATCCTCTAAAATTTTATCATTAGAGGCAAGCCTTTTAATAATGTTGTCATTAATTCTAGCCTGTTCTAAGATTAAATCTCTCAAGGGGAGTTGCTTGAAATTAGAAGACTTATAATTGACTGAGTACTTACCTTGATGGTTAGATTCTTTCTGTTGATTCCATCCTTGCTTTCTTGATGTGGGAGGATTGTTGATGATGCTTGTAGTTTCTTGATTGTCTGAGAATTCAATCCCTAGATACTTTCCTCATCTATTCTGAGCATCGAAGGCATCTTGGATAGCTTGACGATCTCTTTTGTAATTATCCCTCTAATCAAGCCAATCCAACAGCACATCCATCTTTGTTGTTACTGCACAAACTTCTTCTAGAATTTTTTTAATCTTCTGACAACATTGATAATTGTTTGGCTTTCAGCTCTAATTCTTGGCTATCTTCTCCAAAAAAATTTTAGCTTTTCCAAGTGTGGGTGACATAAAGGATCCTCCAGCAGTTGCATCTAATTGCTCACGAGATTTATGAATAAGTCCATTGTAGAATCCTTGTATGAGCAACCAATCTTCCATTCCATGGTGTGGGCATTCTAGGACGTATTCCTGGAAACGTTCCCATGCTTCTGCAATGGTTTCTTCTTTTTGCTGTTGAAAGTTGTAGATTTTTCCTCTTAAGGCATTGGTTTTGCTTATAGGGAAGAACTTTGACAGCAAGGCTTTTGAACACTTGTCCCATGTATTGATGTCTTCTTTATGATCATAGAACAACTGCTTCGCTTTTCCCTCTAAGGAGAATGGGAATAACCAAAAAAGTATGATGTCTTGGGCAACGTCCTTGATGATGATGGTGCTTCCAATCTCCAGGAAATTCTATAGATGGGCAGTAGCATCTTCTTGTGCCTTTTCGCTGAATGTAGTAGCTTTGACTAGGTTGATGAGGCTTGGTTGGAGTTCAAACTCTAGGTTATCCATTTGGAGTGTGGGCCCAACACGAATGTTCCCAGGGCTTGGAGCAGAGAACTCTTGCAAAGTCTTTTTAGCCATTGTCTTCACCACTTGTGTTGATCTCTAGGTTGAGTTGATTTCTGATTAGATGTTGATTGATCACAAATGAACCTGAATTACCCTGCTTAAGATATAAACAAAAATAGGGCAAGGGTAAGCCTGAAAAACAGAAGTACTTGGTTAAGATTTTTATCTATGAGTATATATTTGATGTATTCTTCTGATAGCCATATAAATAATTCCTATAAAAAGCTCCCTGACAACGACGTCAGAAATGCTTGTCGACATCTCTTACGCTGCACCCACTAGGTTGTCATCCCTAACACGACGTAAGAAATGCGGTTGTACTTATAATCATGTCACTTATAAAATATAAAAAGTTATCTGCAAGCGCACAGATAAAATACTCATGTTGTAGCATTTCACCTAGGAAAGTTTCAGGTATCGTTATTTATAATTCTACCACTAGGAGCTTCTAAACAGGGTTTAAAAGAGAAAGTTGATATGGCTATAAGTATTACAAATACATACTATAGATATGAATCAATTAACCACTTCTATCTAAACAGGGGTAAGCCAAATGATATTGATAATAATGATAATGATAATGAGATAAGATAGGGAATCCATAATTAGAGAGAACTCGTAGGATCAAGTGGATACAGACTAAAGCGACACGGTTAGAGATTTAATTCCTAGGGTTATGTCCAATCTACCAAGTCTCAGGGTTTTCTAATCTACTCCTTATCATCTATAGCATAATCAATCTTCCATCTAAACATAAGGAACATTACTTCAGGGAATTCAAGAACGGAGCAATCCTTCCCCAAGTAACCAGGTTCTACTTGTCCTAGATTCGGGGAGTGGACTACAGAGGACTCAACGAAGTTATAAAAGTCACCTTCGCGATCTACCTCATGGCCCGGAATATAGGGTGCATTCGTAGGTAAATATAATCTAGACACCACGTCTACGTTACTTCTACCACCTAATCCAATCCGGAGTTGAACTAGGCGCTCTACGAACTTATGCCTAAACTTATTATCAATCAAGACTATATCAAAGATAGAACTAAAATAACTTAAGAATGAAATGGACAAGAACATAATGATATTGAAGTAGAACAAAGTCATAATTACAAGATACAATGATAGAATTAGAAAATCTCCTAACGTCGATCTAGAATCCTGAGTTGCGCTCAACTCTACTTGTATCTAGCTAGATCTAACCCTAAACTTGAAATAGAGCTCCAATCTTCTAATTGGAAACCCTAGCTTTTCTCTCTGGCCTTCTGAATGAGAGATCAACTGATGATGATTATGATTCTCTCCTCGAGGAGGGGTCTGCCCCTGCTTATATAGCCCGGAGGGATGAACCGCAGCCTTTGGATCAAACCGACTTGAAACAATGGTTGAGATGCATCGTAGAGGTCAGTTGGAGGCCGTCACGCGAAGCAGAGCTCACTTCCTTGTGGGCCCAGGCCAGCTGGCCTGACATGTGGGGCTGGCCAGCCCCGTCTATCAGCCGTCGAGCTTCCGTTTTGTTCCTGTGTCCACATAGAGGTAGATAGAGCTAAAATTGAAGTGATTGAACAATTACCTCCACCTGTGAATATAAAAGGAATCTGAAGTTTTCTTGGTCATTGTGGTTTTTATCACTAATTCATAAAAGATTTTTCACATATTGCTAGACTACTGACTAACTTGTTAGCTGATGTTCATTTTGAATTTGATGATGGATGTTTGAAATCTTTTAACATTCTTAAGGAAGCACTCATCTCTGCACCAATCATTCAACCCCCTGATTGGTCATTACCTTTTGAAATTATGTGTGATGCTAGTGATTATGCTGTGGGGGCTATTTTGGGACAAACAAAAGATAGGAAGCATTATGCAATTGCTTATGCTAGCAAAACTCTGATAGGAGCACAACTTAATTATGCAACAACTGAAAAAGAACTCCTTGCTGTTGTTTTTGCTATTGATAAATTTAGGTCTTACTTAGTGGAAGCAAAAGTAATTGTTTATACTAATCATGCTGCTCTAAAATATTTGCTCACTAAGAAAGATGCTAAACCTCATTTGATAAGATGTATTTTATTACTCCAAGAATTTGATTTAGAAATAAAAGATAAAAAGGGAGTAGAAAATCCTGTTGTCGATCACTTGTCTAGAATGCAATTTGAGAATTTGCAGGAATTGCCTATTAATGATTTGCTGAGGGATGACATGCTCTTCAAGGTAACCAAATCAGACCCGTGGTACGTGAATATTGTTAATTTTATGGTTGCAAGTCATGTACCACTAGGGAAGAACAAAAGAAAACTCATTTATGAAAGTCATCTCCACATATGGAATCCACCGTACCTCTTCAGAGTCTATGTTGATGGACTACTTAGAAGGTGTGTGCCGGTAGAGGAAGGCATTCAAATTATTTAGAAGTGCCACTCATCCCCATATGGAGGACATTATGGGGTGTTCCATATTCATGCGAAGATTTGGCAGAGTGGATTCTTTTGGCCAACCATATATGAAGACACTAGAGATTTCATCTGGAGGTGTGGAGTGTGTCAGAGGCACCAGAATATTAATTCAAGAGATTCCATGCCACTCACCAACAACCTTTAAATTGAGCTCTTTGATGTCTGGGGAATCGATTACATGGGACCATTTTCAAAGTCAAAGAATTGCGAGTACATCTTAGTGGCAGTTGACTACGTATCCAAGTGGGTAGAAGCCATGCCATGCAAGAAAGCTAACTCAAGTCATTTCAGGAAGATGTTTGAAGAAATAATATTTTTAAGATTTGGAGTTCTAAGAATGGTGATTAGTGATGGAGGAACACATTTCATTGACAAGAGGTTTCACCTCTATCTGAAGAGTCATGGGATTCATCACAATGTTACCACTCCATATCATCCTTAGACAAGTGGCCAGGTAGAAACATCAAACAAACAGATCAAGAACATTCTATAGAAGACAGTAGATGAAATGAGAACGGTGTGGAGAGATCGATTACATGAAGCACTTTGGGCTTACCGTACTGCCTACAAGACACCATTGGGTATGTCACCATACCAATTGGTGTATGGTAAGACTTGCCATCTGTTGTAGAACTATAGCACAAGGCTCACTGAGCTATCAAGCGATGGAACATGGATTTTGAAGCCACATGAGAAAAGAGGAAGATGCAAATATTGAAATTGGAAGAATGGAGAGAAAAGGCATATCACAATTCAAAAATCTACAAAGAAAGAACCAAGAGATGGCATGACAAGAGGATCAAGAAGGAGTTTGCACTCGAAGATAAGGTATTACTTTTTAATTCTAGGGTCAAATTATTTGGGCATGGAAAACTTCGAAGCAAATGGGAAGGACCATTTACAGTGGTGAATGCATCATCACATGGAGCGGTAACTCTACAATCACACGAAGGTACGTTATTCAAGGTAAATGGCCACCGTCTCAAGATTTTTCTAGAACCTACTAGACCTAATGAGGTAGTTGATGAATTTGATTTCATTAATTTACGTTAATTATGATAGTTGTACTCTCCGTTATGAAAAATTAGCGAAAATATGTTTATCAGGTAGTAAATGGAAGTAGAAGGCACCACGACGAAAGCCACCCCGAGGGGCTAAGTAGAAGGCACCACGACGAAAGCCACCCCGAGGGGCTGACTTGTGGGACCGATTGGCCTGGGCCCTTGATGCCACCCGACCCCCCAACTCCACCTCTCCCCTTAGCTCAAGTCTCTCTGACCTTCTACGACCTTCCTCGTTCTAATCCCGTAGTTTTTGACGCGATTCAAAAATTCTTTCGCATAGAACCATGACAAGATGAATCTTGACCCCTGCTACAAGTTGATGCCCCTATATAAACGAGCCTAGACCCCCCTCTAACCTTATACCATCAAAGCCTCCTCTCCTTTCCATAGAGAAAGTCCTCTCCTCTCCTCCTCCAAGCTCCAATGGCCGAAAAAGAGATGATCTTCTTCGGGACCGACCTCAACAAGACCCGAAGGAGGAAGCTCTGGCCATTGTCCCTGTCAAGAAAGAAGCTCTAGCCGTTGTTCCTATTAAGGAAGAAGCTATGGCCATCACCCCTGTCCCTGATGCTAAACCTTTCGCCGTTGTCTCACCAAAGGCATTAGCAACAGTGCCACCAACTCGGAACTATGAGCAAGCTTACTATACTCAAGTTTGTCGGCCTACACTGCCATCACCTCCGACGAAGCTGCTCCTGAAAGATGCTCCGAAGGACAAGAAGGTCGCTGTTCTGCAAGGCACCAAGGTGCTACCTCCCAAGGACAATGAGGGGGTCTTCAATGTGAAGACCAACAAGTTCAGAGATGTCACATGTGTGAAGTATGCTACTACCTCCCGTGTCTCCCTTGATGAAATTCGTGCACCTCCAGGACAAGTCTGATTCCTCCCTCCTCAAGAAGCTGCTAAGAGATTTGCACCTCCACCACTATTCAAAAGAGAAGCAAACCATTCAAAGACCACCATTGCTATACTAGAAGAAAGATTTGAAGCCATGAAGCAACAGATGGCTGCCATGCAGGCGAATAGAGATCTCTAGCATACGACAATGAAAAACATGATGACGCAGATAGAAACTAATACTAGAGAAATCTGTAGACTTAGGAAAGAGGTTGAGAAATTAAAGAATCACCCTTTTGAGAAAAAGGATTAGTTATCCTCAAGTTATCATAGTAAATAAGGCACATGAGTGTTAGGTATAAATTATTAGGATCGTTAAAAGTTAGGTTTGTTCATACCCTAAGTGTTTGGTCAGTGATAGCTCAATTTGTTAGAGCATTGTTTCATTAGGTTTGAATAAATAAAGTTCCTTATTCAATTATCATGATTACCTGCTCTCTCTCTATTTTTGGTATGTGTTTGCCTCCATATGTTGTGCAGAAAGTATATAGAAAAACAAGTGTGGGGGTGACACACTGCGACCATGAAAAAGAATTCAATCACAAAAATCACGCAATTAGAACAACAATCAACCGAGGACCACACATGGCAAAGTGGGCCCCGAGGGGGCACCATGGGGTGCCGCCCGGCCTCACCCTACTAGGCCGGCCGGCCCACTACTTCCCCCTCTCCTGTCTCATTTCATCCACGGTTAGGTTTGAGCCCAATACTCTATAATTAAATATGTTTCACCTTTTGTTTTGATCCAAATTAAAAATCACATGTTAAAACACCCTTAATTAGACAGGAAAGATTATTTAATTCATGACTTAAGAATAAACTCACATAATACTTTTTCTGAAAGTCATGTTGTTGTTGGGAACTTATTATTAGGGACCCCATGATTACTTAAGTTATTGAGGAATATGAGATAGAAGAATAATGAGAACTTAATTCTTGATGTTTTGTCTTTGGAGAAGATTTCATTTCAAAAGTTAAAAAAATAGCTACACTTCTCCTTTGTAGTAAAAGCAATGTCCTACCAGAGCCATATATAAGATAGATAAACCTTCTATATTTACTGCTTGTATTTGTGTTGAGTTTGGTCAAACCTTGTTGACCCTTGGTGAGAAATTTATTATGCTCCCAAGATCAAGATCATGTACACCCACATATACCTGCTGCTCCTACATTGGGAGTATGCGAAAACATATTTTTCCATCCACTTAAAAATATTTTACTCCTACACTAGGAGAGATCACAAAAAAAAATTAGGAATAAATGCTCTAAGTCTTTTATAAATGTCTTCTCTTAAAATTTTCCAATTGCAGAAAGGAGGTATGTGGCTATGCAAAAGTAAAAGTATTGAAAAAATGGACAAGTGTCCAAATAAAGTTAAAAAAAGAGAAAGAAAGAAGAAGATAGCCCATACTCTGTAGCAAAAGTTTTCAAGTTCCAAACAAGAGAGACATGTTTTCAAAGAGCATAGTAGAATCAGGATAGCCACCATACATATATATATATTCCACACTCTTGCACATCTTGATTTAAGAGTATGATATTTTTTTCCTTGGATCCTTGTTTTGACTTTACAATATATACAATGCAAGTATGTTCTTATATTTTCATACCTACCTGAGATCCACATAAGCTTTTAGAAGTAGGATAAAGAAGTCAATCATCTATGCCTTGGTAAGGATCAAAAAAATACTACATATATGAGTGATTTGAGAGTACTGCAAAGGGAGAAGGTAAGCTATGTTTTGTTTTCAAAATTCTAAACCAATTCTCCAATTGACTTGACTGACGGAAGATAGCGATCTGTTTCAAGCTGTTCTGTTCTTCAACCACCCAAAGTTTCATGGTAGATACTTTGAATCCTGCAGTTCATGAATGACTAGGAATAGTCTTGTGTTGATGTTTTGTTCTAAAGTTATGTCTTAAGTAATCTATCATATCTAATCTATCTTGATAATCCAACCTTTTCTCGAGGACGAGTAAAAATATAAGTGTGGCAAGTTTGTTGACGGTAGTTAACGTGTATCATGAACCATCAACCTTCCTTGTGAAATGCATAAATATCATAGAATGAAAGGTTATTACTGACAATTTCCACGAGTTTTGGTGAATTGCTATTTTTTCAGGGATTATTCCAGAAAGCATACAAGGAGGATTTAATTGCATAAAAAGACAAAACTTTTCCACGATGAAAACTACGCTAGAAGAATCAGGAAGGCACCAGAAGACACCAGCGCGAAGGGAAGCACTAGAACCTTCTAGGGGGTGCTGACCGGCCCCACCCCTTGGTGCCGCTCGGCCTGCTGCTGTGGGCCCCACCTGTCATCTTCTGTGACCTCCTTCCATCGCCTCCAAGGATGCATCTTGGCCTACGTTAAGTTGGTTTGATCCAATGGCTCTCGTGCACCCCACTAGACTATATATACGGAGCCTAGACCCCCTCCCTAAAGCATTGCCTGATCAAGAGCTGAAGAGCTAGAAACCCTAATTCTACATCCCATAGAGATCTAGGCTAGCAATCAAGAAAAAATAGTTCTTAGAATTAGTCTTGTTTAGAGATAGAGAGAGAGTTGGAGAGTGGAGTATTGGAGGAGTTTCGGCCTGTCGGTGCTTCTCTGCTGTTGTATTCTTCGGGATCAAGTTCCTTTGCACAGGACTTGCTTCTAAGGTTCTTTGGTAATCGACTTCTGATTCAAGTAAGCAATTTGCTCATATTGTTCTTCAAGTTTGCAACTCTTTAGAGTGCTTTGATCTTGGTAGCTCCTTGATTGAAGTAGTATTTATAGTGTAAGTGTGGTGCTTAGACTAGGGTTACTTGTGAATATCCCCTGATTTTCCTGATGGTGGTAGCTCGCGAAGGTGACTTTATAGCTTCGTTGAATCCTCTGTAGTCCCACCTCCCATAATAGGTTTGGCAGGCTTATAGATACTGGGTAGGGGAGAACTCTGATTTCTGCTCCTATTTTGGTTATTGCCCACGATAGAACGATAGAAGGCATAGCTTATTGAGATTGGAATTAGAAAGTCCTTAGTATTTTCCTTGTTCTTGATATTTTCTAGCTTGATTGTGAATTGGGTTAAGTTTATAGACTTAGTCATCGTCACCTACTGTTCCTTTGGGTTCGATATTAAAACTAGGATAATCTTGGTGAAGTGCTACAACGGTATTATATCTGTACGCTTGTGGATAATCATATTTACTAGTGTGCATTTAATTTATACCAACACCGGCCCCTAGGGGTCGGCTGCCCCCTGACCCGCCTCGCCACTGCCTTCGCGTGGCGGGCTGTGGGCTGGACCTGGATCACTCCTTGGTGGGTGCTTTGCTTGCTTGAGTCGAGTTGATGGGCGTCTCTCTTGTTCCCTTGCACGAATTAGCGTCGAAAAGCGCCTTTCAGTGAATTTCTCCATGTATTTGTGTTTGTGACGACCTGCAAAATAATATCCTCCAAATACATGTGGAACCTGGTTAATAGTAAATGCATATGTGTTTAAGATTGCCAATTTCTCCTCTTTTTGTACCTTAGTTGGCGGTTGGATTTGATCGTTAAAGACCACCAACAAAGGGCTCCTTTGGAGTGGATACCCAAAACCTGATCCTAGCCTAATCCTTGGGTGAGAAAAAGGACTGTGAGTTTTCTCCCCTCGCTAATCCCTGTGACCTTTTGGATACACCAAGAACTAGAAAAAGACTGTGAGTTTGCTCCCCTCGCTTCTGTGACCTTTTGGATACACCAAGGACCAAAATACCATGAGCCTTTGCAACCCTATTTCCATCAATCTATGGGGTAAAGAAAAAACACTTCTCTGCTGGTGATTTTCTTTCCTTGTTGACTCTCTCTCTGTCTCTCATTTGGGGTATAACGACCATTTGTGGTGTGTTGGAGCTCAAGGAAGGTATAGGAGGACTGTGGCTCATCTCTAGTACTGTTGTATACATCCAACTATAGCTAATTGTGTTCGCCTTGGACAAAATGGAGCAATATTATTGTACATATCCAGCTAACTAAGTTTGCTCTCTTTATTTGGTGTTGCTTAGGTTCATATGTAATCTTTCTAAAACATAAGTAATTCATAGCCCAGAAGTAGGAAAGGCTGATGTTAGTGTATCGAGTTGCTTGTATTTCCTATATTTGCTTCTTCTTGCATATTTTTTACCTTTTTCTTCTCGTTTTCCTTTGCATTATATTACTACTGTTGTACATATCCAACTAGCCAATTGTGTCCACCTTTGACAAAATAGAGCAGTGTTGTTGTCCATATCCAGCTAATTGAGTATGCTCTTTTTATTTATTGTTGCTTAGGTTCATATCAATCTTGGTAAAACATAAGTAATTAGCCTATGTGGGTACTAGTCGCTATATATATTGTACTAGGATGAATGTGAAATCTTTACTATCTTTACCATGTAGGTGATAATTATGTCAATTATTTGCCTTGTTAAATGTAGTTGAAATGCCAAGTGCTTTCTCTGATACTAAAGTTTTTTGTGGCTGAAGCAAAGGTTGTAGCTATTCCAATGATTCCCCTGTCAGATGAGGATGAAGATGTCATGGATTAAGCTCAACGTTGTTGTGTTCGCTTGTACTAGTTTTGTTCTAGCTTAGAGTAGATGGTTTTAAGAGTAACATTGTTGACACTAACTGTGGCAAACAGGTAAAACCACAAGTGCACGGTTGTCAAACCAGGAGTATTCCAAGGTATCAATGTGAGTGTTCTACTAAGAATCAAGTTTGTCCTATGACAACAAGGTGTTTAGGATACGGGTAGAGAGAAATTTTATGGTAAGGGTATTAGATCAAGGAAGAGATTACTAAGATTGTTCACTTCGGAGCTCTGTTTTGGTCAAGCACCGTAAAAGATAACTTGAGTCGTTACAGCTTCGGGCCCTACGTTTTAAGAACTTGCCCAAACACGTGGTGGAGACTACAGAGACTAGAGCTGCCACAACCCACTAGCTAACACACATCCGAGGAGCAAGCTGCACACATTGGTAAACCATAGTCTAAGAACCACACTTACACTAACAATTACTACTCTAATCTAGGTATACCAGTGATAGACTAGAGCATTCAAATAAAAAGCAAGGTACTAGTGTATAGAACATTAAACTCAGAGCCTGGACGAAGGAATTATGGTCCTAGGAAAAAGTCCAGCAAGCAGAGTTGGGATAACTGACCTCTGAGGTAGGAATAGCTAACTTTGCTAGGGAAAGTCGGTTAAGCCGACCTTTAGATAGTCTCCTAAAGTGCCAAATTGCATAAGGTGACCTTGACACAGGCTTAGCTGACTTGGCCTATCCAGAACCGCATTGATGCTAACACCGATTTGGGTGATTATTGAAGGAATTCCATTATCAATTATTTACATGATCCAAGCACTAACAAAGTTGATAAAAGTGTTCAGGGTGTTACATTTAAATATGGTTTGATCAATGATGAGCTCTTGACGAACCACCAAACATTTGTTGCTTAAATGCTTAGATGTTAATCAAGCTAGAGTTGGTATGGGAGAAGCCCATGAGGTGATTAAAGTGGTGATTGGGAATTCATGTTTAGTGGAGATGTTAAGTTGAAAGGTGATTGTCTCCCAAGAGCACTCAATGGGAGGTACTTGAAGTATTTTTCAAGTGTTTGGTAAGAAACTTAAGTGTTATTCAAACAATGGCCGATATACAACATTGCCCTTAGAAAAATGGCCAATGAATAGTTATTGACCATCACCCTTAGGCTAAATTGGATTAGAAGAATGTTTTTAGTATTTAAGCTTCACTAAAAAATAGGAGGCCATATATTGACACATAAAATTGACCAAAGATTAGGAAAGTTAGCCTAGCCGACCTAGAGGTTAGCATAGCCGACTTTGGCACTATCATGGGCTGACAAGACCAAAGTTGGCTAAGACTATCTTCAGATCAGCTAAGCCGACTTTGATGAAGTGAAGTTCTCAAAATGCAAGTTAATTAAATTTTACTATTGTGTTTTCTCTCACCGAGATGGTAAAAAAACATATATAGATCATCAAATTTGGAATCTGGAGATGAGTACGTGTTACGACCCCAGGAAAATTACCCCACAAAAGTTGGGATAGCCGACTTTGCCAAGAAAGTTGATATAGCCAACTTTGTCAGGAAAGTTGGGATAGCCAACTTAGAAGTTTGGATAGCGACTTTGCCATGGAAAGTCGGCTAAGCTAACTTTGAGATGGGCTACACCAACTTTTTGCGGGTTTTGAGTTCAAAAACTAGGAAACTTGTGGATTTCGATCGGCTGGGAAGGTTTTTCTAGTGGGATAGGACCACACTCATTATATATAAGATGATTACGGACGGTTGACGTATCCAACACAATGGAAACACAAACCAATCTACTCATCTCTATCTCTCTTTTGCTCTAATTTCTTCCAACCCCACGTTGATGTTCATCGCTTGATCCGACAACCAAGGATGATGTCCTAGGCTTACTGACTAGCTAACCTGGTGACATCCTTGCCTAGACAGAGTCCCTCCGGAGCAAGAGGTTCAATGACTCCTTTGCTAGTTTGCCTGGAATCTAGCCGCGCTTTGTCATGTAAGTGCTTTGATTATTCTTTGCTAGTTTGCTCGTAAACCTTACTATTCTTCACCATGTAATTGTGATTGATATCATTATCTAGGTGAAACTTGGGGAATTTCTGATCTGATCATGATTAGTTGGCAAAGCTGACTATACAGGCTTTTCGGCCCCTCCAGATCTAGATATCGTCCAAGCTGTCTCTGTGATCAGCTATATCGACCTTGTATGCCTCTGCTGCAATGTTCCTCGTTCCTTGTGGGATAGATACTCGCATCAACAGTTTGACTCAATCCAAATCCCAAATTGCATCATTTTTGGGATGGAGGTATTAGAACAGAAGACAGATCTGATGCCGTAGAAATCAGCTAAAAACGCTTGAAGGCTCGTAAGCTTTCCTTAAAAATTTGAATGAAATAGATCGCCGGTCCTCACATCTCAGATGATATATCCAAAACACTCAAATTGATCTAAATTCCCTTTATCAATCGCAAGTTTCTGCTATTCCATCTTTTGTGAAAGAGAATTAGAATGCTTGAGCGAAAAAAGATGCTCCCTAAAATTAATTCAAACTTAGTTACCTCCAGATTGTTATCAAATTTTTGGAACTTCTGAGATGGCTTGCATACATCATTACTTTCTCCATCCCAAAATAAATAACTTTTTGAAAAATTTTAAATAGATTAAGGACGTTGACAAAAGACACATATAAACTCATATTCTTTCCTATCACAGAGGATGCATGTCTCATATCTCATAGATTTGGGCATGCATTTGTGATTAGCATCCACATTAGAATGCGGCATTTCATGTTTTTGTGGAATGTTATTTTTTTCGACAGAGTTTAAATCTCAGCAAAATATTTATTTTGAGACAGAGAGTCTGCATCACATAGACGGAGAGAGTACATGACATAGACCTACTAGCAGCTAAACGATGGCCGCCATAATTACCATGCATGCCAAATAAAGTCAAAGCAGAAACTAAAATTAATTGAAACGAAACAAGCTTATTGGACTGAATTACTAGCTGACAACATAGCAGCAATGCAAGCCGCATGGACCAGATAGTTGAGCGTGAGCATGCATGGCTTTATTTAGGCAACTTGGTGACAGGATCTAGCCCGAGCTGTTCACCACCCGGCAGTTCCGGCGGACCTCGCCACTGGTGCCGGCGCCCGGTGCAAGCCTCCCCATCCGCAGCATGGACTCCGCGAAGTCCTGGAAGAACACGGAGGCGTCGAAGGCGTAGATGGCGACGAGGCTGGCGACGTCCGCCTCTACCCCGGGCACGGCACCCGCACCCGACGACAACGACGCTAGCGCCTGGTCTGACGGCAGCAGGCCGTCGCCGGAGAGCAGGTTGATGTAGTACTGGTTGTCGAAGGTCGCCGGGGTGGCGAGGTCCAGGTGCGCCAGCGCCGATCCAGCCGACCCCGTGCACAGCTGCTGCAGCGACTGCAGGAAGGTCAGGTCCTTGAACGCGCCCGCGCCGCCTTCCGAGACGCCGCCGACGCCGGCAAGGCGCGCACTGAACGAAGTGCACCGCGCTTTCCCGATGGTGTGCGCGCCTGTGTATACATTCATGTGAATTAGTATTTATTTAGTCTGCACGTACCGACGTACGTACATGTGTGTGCCGAGTATGCAGAGATTCGTCAAGAGAGCTACCGGAGAGTGCGACCATGTCCTTGGCAGAGAGGCCGACGCTCCTGAACTTCTGCACGAGGGTGGCGACGCCAGACGTCGGTGCTGGGAGGTTGATGTTGGCGCCCTGCAGGCTGGCAGTGCGGCTGTCCTTCCGGCCGAGCTCTACCTCCCAGCTCGGCCCGCCCGACTGATCAACCGGCCGCCGCCGGACAATTTAATGATGATGATGATGCAACAAACGATAGATGATCACTCACTAGAACATTCTTTTTTAATTTATTTGCACGACTTGAAAAGGAAGCTGATAAGTAGTGTCCATGATGTACACTATGACCGCGCGATCAATGCGTGCATGCATATGTATGCTAGTACGTCCTTACCACCACGACGGAGTCACGGGCAGCGATGGCAAGGAGGTCGGCACAGGAGACTGTCTCTGGGCACTCCCGCTCCAGCTCGGCCTTGATGGCGTCAATGACCTCGAAGCCCCTGAGCGAATTGGCGTTGGGCACAGCCGTCTTCTCGCCAACGAAGAACGGCTTGTCGTCCAGAAGAACGGAGCCGTCACAGCCCTGACAGATTAAAACAGCATGCAGCCAAGTCACAGAAATATATATATATTATAATGCAGATTGATCGACCATGTGTGTGTGATGTGTGGGTGGTCGAGTTGGAGGAGCTAGCTCGCTCGCTTGATCAACTCATATTACGTTGACGAAGCAGTCGTGGAAATGGAGGCGCAGGAGAGACGCAGCCATGCGTGGGTCGGCAGCGACGGCCCTCTCGACGGCCGCACGGACGACCTCCTCGGCGCGGGGGCAGGTGGTCCGGTACGCGTCGGCACCAAGGGACACGCCAGCGCCCGCGCTGGCTCTTGCCCCGCCGTAGCCAATGCTCACACTGGCGCCGGCGCTACCGGTGACGCACGACTTGTTGACGGGGGCGGAGACACTGGCCGAGGCAGCAAAGGTGAGTGCCAGCACGACGACGACGACCAGCAGGTGCAGGGCCAAGGTGGTGGAGTGAGCCATGGCATGCAATGGATGGATGCTGAGGCACTGACGCAAAGAGCTTGAGCTATATATAATCCGTCAGTGCTCGCTGTTTTTGTGGTAGAGACAGGGAGAGTTCTTGGTGACCTTATGGGTTCTTCCATGACCATCTTTATATAGGCCAACAACAGGAGATCGTCTCTGTGGTGTGATGAAGCCACAGAGAAAGCAGTCTTTTTTTTTTTTGGCTTTAAAGGGCATGTGCTCTCCTGCAGTACATTGTTGGACTTGGATGTGTACGTAGATGTGTCTTCCGTTGTCAGAATTGTGAGCGTGTTTGGGGTGTTTCTCGGCTCTGTGACTGTGTGTATAGCCGACTCAGAAAATGCATGCATGGCATATCCATGACCTGGTCACAGATACTGGGAACAATGTTACATATGAATACGATGATGTTAGGGCGTCACTTTGTGAATGATTGCCAGGTACGTGCTACGCCATGTAAGTGATGGTTGGAGTTGGCAGGCTGAGCAGCTAAGGCGGTGCATACGCAAGCACGAAGGGGTCAAACTTGTGAAACATAGCTACGGAGCACATGATGCATGGCAGTGGCACTGACCCAGTATGTTCGAGAGGTGAGCGCCGGGGAACGTACGCCGGTACGCGCAGTAGGTGAAACTGTCGTACGACCTGCATGACAGTTGGTGAAACCGTCGGACGGACGCCCTAGCTCTGTGAGAGATCGATTGTGACCTCCGTAGTGCTCAGCCTGTAACAGCACCTAGTAGTTGCATCAGATAGGATCCACGCACAGTTTAAATCTACAATGTCAATACCAAAGATTGTATCCATATAATATAGTGCATATATGCATGATAATATGAATGTACTATCTCGGCACAACCAGAATCTGAATTTCTTTTAGTGATGTAGGGTTCTTCCAGTGTTTTAGCATTCAACATTTAGTATAAACTTTCCCTACCAAATACCTTCTAGTGAGGATTTCCATACGCTATGACTAGTTGTATTGTTTTATTAATACTTAAAAATACTAGGAGCACTCCAATCATTTTGGTAGTGTGAGACTCGTATATCAGCTAGCTCGAGTAGTCCTATTTGGAGCTACATAAATTTAGGATAAACCATCTTTTCTCCGGCTATCCCACGACAGCTAGCCACTTAGCATAGAAGAAGCTAGTTCAAGCCAGGAGAAACTTACCATTTGGCACATCAGGTTTTTCTTGACCTCCCATGATGGCTTCCACAGCCAGATCTCTACGATGAAGACACATCAGACCTAAGGGTAGGTGGGCGGAGGGGTCATGGCTTTGGAGGCTTGGAGGCGAGGAAGATCGGTGAAGGGAGGAGCTCGCACTTTTGGAGGACGACCAATGAGTGCGGCGCAGGTGGGGTGAGTGGGTGAGAGCAGCATAGGAAGGGCAAATGAGGGAGGTACAGATGGGAAGGCGAGGGACAGGCGGCGCGAGGAAGACGAGAGAAGCTATAAAAACTGTATGGGTTTTTGGGCTTATTGGTTTCATAGTAAAGGAAGGAGAAGCGCATGGAGAATAAGCCCACAATAAATTTTGTGTTTGATTCTATTCAGGCTTTTTCACTAAGAAGCTGGTCCAAAAGCATTCCAAACAAAGACATGTTCTTTCCAAGTGAATTTTTTTGTAGCTATGATAAAAATAGTATGGCTTGAAACTTTCATTTCTTAACCCTTCTTGAATGAGGGGCTTCATGAATGTGTTTTCCTAACAGATGTATGAAGTGCATGACATAAGAGTATAAGACTGCTTGCAACCATAATCAATGTACATGAAAATACTGTAAAGGAAGTTCTATACGAAAAAAAATAGCAAGGGCAATTTTCTTATTTAGCACTAGCACCACGCCTCACATACATAGGTGGGAGACGGCAATTGATGCTCTAAGAGCATCTCCACCAGATTGAGAAACTCAATCCCCTTTCCCTAGTAACAAAGGGGATTCAGTAGGAAAAAAATTAGCTCTAATAGATTTCCTTCTTTCGGACCCCCTTTCCTTGTAATTTTTCTCAATTTCTCAAACCTGTCGTCAATCACTCAAAGAAAGGGAAAGAATAAGAGATTTTTGTCAATCCCCTTTCTTCCCTGAACTCGTTCAACTGTTGGATCCACGCATCTACGGGAGGTGATGCTCATTGCTGGCAAACCAGCACTACGCCAGAGCGAGGGCCGACTATGTTACACTACTAGGAATATCCACTTCTATGACGAACAGTTTTCGTCACTGACGGAGCCAAATTCGTCATAATTTCAGTTTTATGATGAATTTATGACGAAAAACGGTTCATCGTAGAAGTCACGTCACACTTGCACATCTATGATGAATCTGACAAAATTTTCATACAAGTGTCTTGATCTGTGACGAAAAACAGACCGTCGTAGAACTGTTTTGGCATGCGTGGCAAGGGGCTACCACGCTGGTGGACGCTTCCGTTGGAGATGCTTTCCACGTGTACGTGCTATAGCCCATGTGTACATGCTATAGTCGGTTGCATTGGAGATGGTTTGGATACGTGTCACCGTCTTATTGCACAATGTGGCCATCTCTAGTTCTTGCACGTATCAGGTTCTTACTGGACCACGTGTCAGGTCCCTGTTGTTCCACATGTCAGTTTTCTATTGGCACACGTGTCATATTGCAGTTGGATCACGTGTCACTTCTTTATTGGACCATGTGTCGTATTTTTATTGGTCCACGTGGCCATTTTTTATTTGACCACGTGTCACGGCGCTGTCCGTCCACGTTTCGTATTTTTATTCGGCCACATGGCTTCATGACTTTCTTTCACGTGTTGGATTTTAATAGCCCACGTGTCGAGTCCTGACTATTGCGCATGTCATGCATGGTTCATCCAAGTGTCGCATTTTTATTTGATCATATGGTCTGTCCTGGTTCTACCGCATGGAGTACAATCAATTCGTCATAGAAGTAATTCGAGATCATTACTGCTGCACAGATTGACTACATAACTATTTAGCCTGGAAATCAAATAACAATAGTTAACATTTCACATGTCAGCAGCGAACCACTGACAGAGTATTACCACATCAAACCGGCATGAGTTCACACATCAAACCGGCACATGAGTTCACACATCAAACCATAAATGTTCACTGCATTAAGTTGTAGGAGTTGAAGACTGAGAGTTACTAGAAGAGCTGAAGCGCGTGCATAGCTCACGGAGATTGTTGTACTCCTCCTGTTGCTGTTTCATGTATTCCTCAAGCCCCATTTTAGTTTTTTTTGTCTTTCTCTTCAGTTCATCCACCTGATCGACGAGGGCAACAAAACTTTCATGTTCAGCAGCAAGTTGTTCCCGAAGCATTCTCTCCGCCGATATCTCTGTTCTTGTGGAGCTTGTCTGGATACTAGCATTCTTAAAAAAAAGGTTGTTGCCACTTCCCTAGAAGGGGGCCTTGCCCTGGTAGACGCAGAGGACCTTGCAAACAACATCAGCACCCATCAGCAATAGGTTATGCTTGCATAGTTTCCATAGCATCCTGCGAAATTCAATCGGTAAAATATTAGGTTATAGATAGTGTAAGAGGACTTCAATTGAAAACCCAAGAGATTGATTCATAACAAGTAATGCATAGGTCTCCCTCAGCCTACTGCCAATAGAGATTACATAAGTTTCAGTAGATTTTAATAGATTTTCATAACACTAGGCTCCTGCTACGTTTCCTTCTTTTATGGTAATAGCTTTAGGAGATTTCAAGGGAAGCAAAAGAAGGTACTTACAAGTGCTGCTCTTGTAGCATTACTCATGTCCTTTTTGCTACTGGCATGGAAGTTCCTAAAGACTTCCACAGCATTAACATCTTCATCAGGTGGACCATTTTCTTCTTCAAGTCCTTGATCGTGTTCTGCTGCCTGCCTATTGTTCTCCTTCTATTCACATTACACACGAGTTTCGGTTCATATTTATACAAAAGCAAGAGTAACAATAAAACACAACTATCACTTACAAATTTTTGCATCTAGACAACATCAGAGTGAGATCCTATAGCGGTGGTACTTTACTTTTGTATGATTTCGCTTGTTCTTCTCAGATGTTTCCTATAGCTTCATTTTTGTTAGACTGCAGTACAAGTAGACCATAGCAACACTAGGCATAAAATCGGTGGGTTCACACACCTTGTTCTTAGCACTAGACCAAATCTTGATAAGTTCACACCACTGTGCATCGTTCATGGACGAGATAAGAGAGGTCATATGGATCTGATCAGCAGGGATGCCAATGAAGTATTTTTTCTTCAACCTATAGCGTGCCTACCGTACCGCAGACTGCATTACATTCCAACAAGCTTCTTTTGTTGGTGAGTGAGCACCGTTAACGCACAGCCTTCGTTGCACACAGTAGTGTGAATGAAAAGTAAATCCATTAAAGTTGATCAAAGCAGAGTTGAATGTCAAGAGGGGATACCCATACATACATTTAGCCTATCCACAAATCTTGTGCAATAGACGGCGCCGGGCCTCTGCCCCTTGTATTGTTTCCAATGCATCAAAATTGGTACTTCATGCCTTACTACTGCACCTGCCTCTGAGGCAAACTTGGTAGCTTGCACTGGATCATGTGACCTTCTGTTCCCCTCGGCAATAGAAATGTGCATCCTCAATCCTCCTAGTGATTTGCTCATTTTGTCAAGCATAATTCCACTAGTTTGAGGCCTTGGCTTCCTCACTCTTCCTAGCAATGTACTACATAGTTTTCATACATTCAGATTGTTAGAAAAGTTACATGGATATCAAATAGCTAGTGCAAATTGATTGATAGACATATGTAAGGTAATACCAACCTTGGCAAATTTCATCGTTCTGCGGGTGGGGGGAGACGGGAGTTTGCTGAGAGGGCTCCTCTTTGGTAGGGCTATAATCATCTGGCCATGAGGAGTCTCTCTCAGGGCTAGGTAGGGTGCTGTCTCAACCAATGTCTCCAGTCAATTTATGAACTTAGATTTGATCATTGGGTCCGGGTGTCGGTCATGATGGAGAATTATGTTCACCTACTGCTGCTACCTCTACCCTTTTGCCAATGGCAGACCTTTGAGTACAAACCCCATGGGCAGCCTAGTTTGGTGGTGTTGACCTCACTCGTTTGGAGGGCCTTCGCCCAGGACTCATTGCAGCGTTGCCTTTTGTCTTGCTAGCAGAGCCTCCTCTATGGCTTCTTCGACCCAGACACTAAAATTGGAGATACAAACTTATGCAGCAAGCATGTACAAATTCCATTGCTATCTAAACAGTAAAGCATTGCATGGCTACCTACCCCCTCTCCCTCCGAACTAAATACAAGATAGAACAAGCACCTCAATTGATAGGGGCACTGGCTCATCTTCTAAATCTGAATCTGTTTCATCTGTATCATCAAATCCCTCAACTACCTCATCTGGTTTAGGGATATATTCCAAATCTTCACCGTGTCTACTGTGTGACACTAGATATGGCAAACAGATAAATCCACAAGCATACAGACGTCAATGTAGCTTTCACCCGGGAGTATTCCAAGGTATCATATTTCCACAGAGAATGCGAAGTGAACTAGATTAAGAACTAAGTTTATCTAAGGATAGAACAAGGATAAAATAATATGTAGAGAGGATATAAGTGGTTTCACTGAACTAAGGCAAGACTAAGAAATACTATACCACGGTTGTTTACTTCGAGGCACAGCCCGCCTAGCAACCAGAGGGATAACTAGACAAGGTCTGCCACGAGCCCTACGAATTAATAACTAGACCTATCGTGGTGGAATACAGAGGATGGACAGGGTTGTCACCACCTGCCACCTACCACAATCTATCCGGAGACCTAGCCATAAACACAGGCAAGCTATAGCCTAAGCACCATGCTTAATCTATAGACTCACTACACTAATCCTGTACATGATGAAATGAGACTAGAGCACTCTAACCAAGCGGTGAAACCAGTAAACACAATAATATAAATAATACTTAAATAATGCAAAAGAGCAGAGTTACCACATAGAAGATGCCGAACTTCACTCGAAGAAGAGCTTCATCCGCCAAAGCCCGAGTGGAGAGGATGCCGACAACCCCGGCCCTTCTCTAGGCTTCTCAGTCTCTCCATATCTTCTACTTCTAAGTAGTAGAGCTATAGAGCTGGCCTAGCTACTACTCATCACTTGGAGTGATGGAATGAAATGGTGCTGAATGGGACGACTTCTACCGATCTCCACACCCCCTATTTATAGTGTAGAGTGAGGGGAGGGGTATTTGTAGGAAGCCAGAGGTCAGTTGAGGTGACTTGGGTGCCGGGCGGCCAAGGTAGGGCGCCGCCCAGCCTTCCATTCTATCGCCTCTTGATCCTACGGTGCTGGTTGACTCCCAATGGCGGTTACTAAGACAACACATGTCAAAATTTGGACGAGAAGTCATTGGTGAAGCTCTAAGTCTATATGGGCCCATGGATCCATGGCCTCTCAATCTTGACCATTGATCAAACTGACTTGGATCAACGCTTCCTATTGGCTAAGGAGGAGCTCCCACGGATCACTGACGTGGCAAAGTGCCAAGGTGGCACAGGTGGGGCCGACGGCGCCCAAGTGGGGCCAAGCGACGCCTGCCTATGTGCCCAAGTGGCCCTGCCACGTCCACTTGCTCCTATGGTCCATGTTTGTCACCATTTTGGACTATTTTTGCCATTTTTCCTACATACAAATAATTCTACAAGCACAAGTGGAACTAGGTGAAATTTAAACATAATTCTTCACATGTGATGATAATTTTCCATGCTTTTGGGTGAAATGTTGATGGTCAAAATGGGTGTTAATGACTGTCAATAAGCTCCCCCAGACCGAACCTTTGCTCGTCCCGAGTAAATGATTCGAACAAGAAAAGAACTAAGCAAAGATTCAGGTTGATTTGATACACAACTTTCTTAGGATATGATGAAAGTATAAAAGATATTCCAAGTGAAAAACTTATACCTATGGGTTTTGAAGTGGCTACAACATCACCTTGGGCGCTTGAGAAATGGAACAGTTCTGACTTAATGACATAGATCACTTCTCCTTCTCAAGTGAGATTGGAGTTTTTTACAATATTTTTCAAAACAAAACATAGCTCATGTTACTCCTCATATGGTTCTCTCAAATCACTCAATGATATTTGTGTATGTGTCATCACTATTGGTATTTATTAAAGCAAATAGAATATGAAGGATTTCGCAAGCGCGTAGAATACCATTGTAGCATTTTATCGGGAGTATTCCAGGTATCGTTATTTATATTTTACCACAGGGAAATAATGGAGTAAAGACTTATTGAATAGTAAAGGAATAGCTATTAGTCAAAGTACTAGCATAGCTAGAATAAGGGGTAAAGGTAATGATAGGAATTAAGGATAATGACACTTAGGGGATAGATCACTAAGATAACGTAAACTAGTTAACTTGGGAGAACAACGGGTGAGGTAGATTCCTATGATATTATTATTACATGGTCAAAGTATATGTATACACCTAGCTATAGCTAAGACTAACCCTACTCTTGAGCACTTTGGGAAGCCGCTTAGACAGTAAAGCATCCAATATAGATAACTCTACTGATGCGACTACTGTCCTACAATTTAAGAACCTACTCCATTCGGAGTGGACTACAAAGGATAGATGGGGCTATCACCACCCACTACTACCACCCAACCAGTGACTCATAGGCAGAGCATCGTATAAGCACCACACTTACATGAGACTCGGCTACTTAGCCTAACCGGTAAACTAGTAGGCTAAGCGCTCTATGAACCCACACATAAAAGTAATGATAATCATAACTAAGCAAGATATATATTGAAAGTAAGCACAGAAAGGTAAATAAGAGTATGATAAATTGAGAACAAGTCTTACAAGATGAAGAAGTGAAGATACATGGCTTTGCCAAGCCTCTAAGACTAGATCTGGAACTTGACCCTCGCTCCCGAGTTTCTAATCTACTATATTAGAGAGTCTAGACCTAATCCTCCTAGTGTACCCTGATCTCTGAATGAGAGATATGAATTAGGGTTTCAGGGATGCTCCAGGAAGGGGGTACAGGGCTGCTTATATAGGCTAAGGGGTGCAACGTGAGCCCTCGGATTAAACCGACTTGAAGAATGGCATAGATGCATCCTAGGATGTGGTGGGGAACCGACGTACGAAGGAGAGGGTGACCCATGGGTCCCACATGGAATCCCCTCGGGCTCCGCTTCGGTGATTCACCTTCTAGAGTCTTCCCACGTAGGTTTTGTCATAGATTTAATATCTTTTTATTTTGGGCTCCAAATATAGCAAATAATATATCCATTTCGATCGTCTCGACGAGCTCTTCGCAATGGTGCACTCCAATTCATCATTTGGGATACTTTTATTTGGTGAAATATTAAATATTCCTGCAAGAAAGTGAGAACACCAAAACTCGTGGAACTTGTTAGAGCCAAACCCTATAACTATAGTTTGTGATTCATTTCATATAAATTTATACAATTGTTGATGGTTATATTTGGCATTTAATGACCATCAACACTCACTAAGATCTTTCTTTGCCTCAAGGCCCTACAACTATGGCTTATGTGGAGTTTTGGGTAGGAGAACTTGAAAGACATACTTAGAATGTTTATATTGTAAAGTCAAAGCATGGATCCATGGAGGAAAACAACATTCAAACATGATCAAGAGTGCAAGTGTGTGGATATGAGTGGAAGGTTGACTCCTTAAAGGTTCTCTCTCCAAATCTAGATGATTGAGATCATGGGCTATCTTTGATGCTCATCCTTTCTCTCTTTTTTTTGCTCGACACTTTTTTCACTCAGCTCTCCTTTTTTATCATCTTTTTCCAACTGTCTTTTTTTCAACTTTCTCTCTTTTTTTCACAACATATAGCCCATGTCTCTTTTTCAGACTTCTATGAAGAATGGAGAGCGATCTTGAATACATGGAGTCTTTATTTTGTGGAGAGGTGGAAAGGAATGTCTGCGCTAGCTCTCAATGTAAGAGCATAGCATAAGTGTGGAAAACATGTTTTTGCTTACTCTCAGTGTAAAAGTAAAGCATATATGGGTGGAGTGTATGTGATCATGATCATGTAAGCATGGTGCATCACTCACTAGGGTCACACAATTTGACAAAACTCAAAACAAAATATAAGCAGCAAGAAAGTGTGGGTTCAAGATATTGCCTATGGCTCTAGTAGGACATTCATACCATAAAGGAGTTATGTAGCCATGGTTTTAAATTTTGTTCAAAACAAAAGTCTCCAAAACACTTGATTGGAAAGGACTAGTCTTGTCATCACTATATCACACTTCACAACAACTTAGGTAATGTTATCCTAATTGAGTAAAGTTCCCACAAGCATTAAGTGAAAGACGGGGAATAAAGATTATGCAAGCCAATCTCATAAGATATGTCATGATTGTAACAGAACCGTCCAAATTATAAGAGCACAAGTACAAAAACAATCACCGAAGTGATCAAATTCTCGCACTTGCGCCCATATAACTCCGGTAGTCCAATGAAATCACGAGGGATTTCAAACCAACCAACATACAAGCCAAGATCGTAGTGATTCAACATAACAAGTCACATGTTACAACCATTTCACAAGTAGTTCAATATATATCAGAGTTCAACATAGTTATTACAACTTAAGTTCAAAAGTAGCGGAAGCAAAGTAATTTGAAACTAACAACACCCTTATTTCAATACATGCCAGTACGAAGGTCGACTTCCCACAAAAGCATTAGAGAGAAGATAACTCAGAAGGATCATGCCCGTGATCACACTCCGCCACTACGGCAGGAGCCAACCAACTCTTGCAGTCGCCATGATACATCACAACCTTCAACAAGTGGGGATAAAACCCTGAGTACAAGAAGGTACTCAGCTAGACTTACCCATCGGAAACCAGAAATAAAGTGACACCAAGGATCATGCAAGGCTGATATGAAGTGGGCTAGCTTGACAACATTTTGCATAAAAGCTTAATATGGATAAGTAATCATTAATGCTTAAGCATCAAGTTAATTATCATTAACCTGTCATCTATATTAGAACCTATACTAGAGCACTCATTTTATTAGGAGCAAACAATATTAACCATAGCAGGTATAAATTTGAGGCAACCTTTCCATCGTTATCCAATTAACCATCCGTTCAATTTAATGGAATCTACGTTGCCGCTGCTCAAGTCAAGTGCTCACTAACCGGGAGCGACGGTGATTCAAATCGAATTCCTATCCAGCTGGAGGGGTATTTCTAACACTCACCGTGCAGGCCCCTGCCAGGGTCGCACCAGCCACCTTTCGTACAATTTAGGAATCGCGGGTCCGAATGATGTCGCAACCCCAAGGGCGACACTCTGCCAGGTGATAGGGACTCTAACCCCCCTTGGTCTCACGCCAATGTCCCCAAGCACATCATTTCTCTCCTCCAAGATGCAACCTACCATTCGATTCCCGGCCTGAACCATATTACTCGGCTTCGCGGTCGGAACGACTTATCCGACCAACTAAGTGTTAGACTGTGTTCAACATGACTCAAGGACGTACAGCGAATCGGTCCTTAAACGACTCAGACGGGGATAGATCCACACCCAAGACCTCCATGCCTTGTTGCTTCACTATCGTCATCCCGTCCGGTCTCATTTCATTTTATTAACACATGGTTCCATTCCACGATAGCAAATATAGCCAACCATACCATATATGAATATCCCTACATCTCGCAGGTAACAGGAAATCACCTGACTTCTACCGCTTAAAGCAGGGCTAAGCATCTACTCGATCCTAGTCTATGTAGGATTCAAGGATTCATATATCTGGACAAGGAATGGTATAATGCAGCAAGGTTTTCAACCAACTCCTTCCACTTAATGCAACAATACGTATAACATATATATAATTAATTGCTTTGAAGGTAGGAGGCTTATAATGTTTTGGGGCTTGCCTGGGATCCGACTCAAGTCAGAGTTTGTCAGATGAATTCATTTGGCGAGTATCCTCCAATCTAGCACTTGTCCGATCCTTCTATCTTCGGCATGGATCCACCAAACACCGTCTTTGGGTTTGGCTCCAACGCCACATCCTTCACACGTTTCTGCTAGCATACCTATATGAGATGCAACCATGCACATGTGTGAATGCATAGAAGTGCAATAACTATAGCAATCATGCAAGCATACCCAAGTTCTAATAAACACCTAGAGCTAATTAACTTAACTACCCTCAAAGGCATAAGTCACACTTAACAATATACAAGCAAACAACTATAATTGGAATTTATCAATTTCAGGACAAGCAAACAGTAGCTTCATAAATCAATCATAACTGGAGATCCCTAAATCCAAATGACTTGCAAGAAGACATTCTGGAAAGCTTATGAAATTTTCTACAATTCATTTAATATCCACTAAGCCTGATTCCCAAGTTTAATTGATCGAAAAGATGAAACTACAGACTCTGGTCTGCTCCAAACAGAGAGCAACCAAATCTGGAACCTGACTTTAAACATCTATAACTCAAAAAATACTTGACCAAATGCCACCAAATTTTAACACAAGCTAGAAACATGAATTATATACAACTTTGTTATAGACAAGGTGCTCAGAAAATATCATTATCATGGGGTAATCTACATTGTCCCCAGAACTGTCTAGAAACTACTAATTGCAAGAAATAATTATTAACATATGTTGCAAACATACAATTTTGTAAAACCAACTTTACCAAAATTTCATATATGAATAATGAACACCAGAAAACATAGTGTCCACTCCTAAATAAATTCTTTTAATACATTTCCTTAATTTATTTATATAATTAGGTAGAATTATGACCACATAATAAAGAT
Organism: Saccharum spontaneum; assembly: GCA_022457205.1. Lineage (NCBI taxonomy): Eukaryota > Viridiplantae > Streptophyta > Magnoliopsida > Poales > Poaceae > Saccharum > Saccharum spontaneum. Next base: position 24,260,996 of record CM039605.1, on the reverse strand, counting down.
GCTCAATAAATTCTACCAAAATTGAAGTGGCCTACATATGCTCTCAAAAGTCTACTATCTAAATTTTAAGCCATTTGGACAAGTATATCAACCTCTATGAAAAAGACAAATAGCTATTGCAATAATTCATGTGAGAGCAAATTAAACCTAAAACTCCATATTTTCTATGAACATATGACCATAGTATGAATCAATAAGATAGAGAAACATCATACTAAGGTAATGGAATAACATTTTCCATTTTATCATTTCTATATTATTTATAAGCTTTTATGAAGCCCTAAACAAGTTAAATCGATAACTGGATCATACCATAAGCAGTGGCCAAGAAATTTATATCACAGTACATACATATCATGAAAAGACTACCATAAAAATTTCACATCATTTGGAGCATCACAACTCAAGATATAAAATGACAAGCAATATAATGTGGATTTCCTTATTTATCAAGGTCAAATCAAAACCTTAAGAAAACAGTGAACAACTAGTGTGTTTAATATTTTTCCTAGCAAGTACATGTCATCACAAAATTAACAAAACAAGAATCACTATTTTTGGAGTTCTAAAACTCCAGATCTTGCTCTAGTCAAGTTTAAAGGTATTTTTAGGGCACTTTTAAAACTTAAATAAACGCATTAGAAAACACCTACAAACACCTAAGATTTTATGACTCTACTGCATAGGGATTTTCTCAAGGTTTCCAAAAAGTCTACTTTTGCTATTTTTTGAATTACCTAGCAAGAGATATGAAATTTAGAAGATTTACACAAAATCTAAAATTCAAATTCAGCATTACCTAACCCTGACTGAATTTGTTATGCGCACCCAAACATACATCCAAATCAGCCACCGCATTAACTGACATGTGGGACCTACTACCCGGTTGGACCCACATGTCACTCACACAATGGAAGACAGAGAGAGGGGAGATCGCCCCCTTCCTCTGGACGCCGGGAAAGCAGAGGGAAGCTGCCGGAGCTCGCTGCTCCGGGCGATGAGGGCCTCACCGGCGTCGCGGAAGCGGCGGGGATGGACCACGGTGCTTGGGCGCACCCGCAGGTGGCCTCGACATGGCCTGTGGTGGCTCGTGACCGCCTGACCACGGTGACCGGCGGTGCTGCCGCGGCGGCTCCGTCACTAGAGCTTGCCGGCAGCCAACAGGGCCGAGGAAGGGGCGCTTCGCGGGCGGTGCGATGAGGTCAAGGTGGTGCTATGCACGGTTGAGGACAAGGAGGCTCGGGGTTGGAGGAACACCGGCGGCCATGGAGCTCGGCACGGCCGGCTATGGCGGTGACGCTGCGGCACAAATGGAGGCCGGCGACTCACGCGGGAGCAGTCGGTAGGGTCTGACCACGCGTGTACGTGGCATTGAGGCAGCCCGCAACATGGCTAGGGGAAAGGGAGGGTGGCCGCGAGCTCTGCTCCCGCGGCCGGCAATGGCGACCAGAGGGGCACCGCCATGCTCAGCGCGAACAGAGAGGGAGAGAGCGCGGAGGAGGGCGGAGAGTGAGTGCACGGACTCGGTTCTCCCCTTCTGAAGCGACAGAGCGCTCGGCAAGGCAGCAAGGCACGCGTCCATGGAGGTGGGGGCGCTCGGCTCGCATGGCTGCCACGCCCAGGGCGCGTGTCACTCGTTGGGACAATTCCCCGAGCACGTGGTGGGTGTCGGTGAGGGCAAAGTGGACGTGGATTTGGGCTAGATCTGGGCCGAACTGGGTCTCGGACCTAAAACCAAAGTTGAAGCCCATGAACAGTTCTACACTTTTTGTTTAAAGCACAAGGTCATTAGTGTCCTGGATTAGGATATAATTAGCTCCAAAGATTGTTGTGTCAGTGTTATGACAATGATTGACAAACACAAGAATTGATGGCCAAAATGACATGCAACTTATGCCATCTTCTTGTATGACCTTCCCCCTCATGTGAGCTCCAACTTTTACATTTGGACCTACCCAAGTTACTTAACAAATTTTGGAGAACGCGACATGCCAATCTCAGGGTCATTTGAGCGACAAGGTTGCAAACATGTTGTTTTAGCAATTGATTTTGGAGATCCAAATATACTCTAAAAGTTATGACACTTGATTCATTGTGTCCCTCATGAACAGTACTCCAACTCATATTAAGGAACCTAATTGAGCCACTATATGGAATTGGAAGATAAAATGTGGTGAACATGTTGACGTGATGCTGCCGATTAGGGGACTTAGAATTTGCTAAGTGCTGGAAACAGCCCTCAATCTGACTTGTGGGCCCTTTTTGAGTATGTTCCACGCATTTTCATGACTTGACTCTTAAACAAAGTTTGTTCCTTATAAAATTCTGTACAACTTTGTAAAATGGTGCACAGTCATGTAGAGCTTCTAGGTCACACTTTTGAAATGGTCAAACAAAAGGGTTCTAGGGTCCATACATGGTCAACCATCATTTAGAAGCACATTTAGGCAAAATGATCAACATGAACATTGTTCCATTAAATGTCCTAAGTGTAGTTAAGGTGTTGTAGAGGTCAAACATACACCCATGCATAGGTTGCACAAAAGTGTAGGCCCCACATGCATTGAAACATAGAAATCCCTATAATTGAAATGCTTGTTTCAAAGCTTTGTTTCATTTGTTTCATAGTGTTGCTGCAAGGTACATGCTACACATGATTCACTAGGTGGTTCCACATGTGCCCTAGATGTGTTGCACATGTTGCATTTGTATGTTGCATAAACACTAGTTCACATAGAATGTAAATCATGTTTCCTGGTTTCAGAAGTATGTTTCAGTTATAATCCAAACAAGCATATAACTTATCATTTCATGTGACTTTTTTATTCCAAACTCCATGAAACTTTTCCAGGGATCAATATAGATAGGTACCAAGGTGAGACACATGAAGATATTGCAATAACACCCCCCAAGCATATATCTTGAAAAGGGGCCTATATGTAAAGCAATGGTGCAACATCCAACTTTAGGTTAGACTCATCTCCATAGGTTAACCTTGATATCGTCATCTTCACTCATGTTTGAGCTTAAACCCACTGCTTAATTGGTGATAAACACCAAGGGTGTTACAATGATCAAATCTTGGGGTCATGTTTTAGAGTTCATCAAGTTTTAATAACATGGAGAAATTGGCTTTTTAAGAATTTATTTTCAAGGAGATAAATATAGGGGAGGGGTACCAAGATACAAACCAGTGTCTCATAATGAGATGAAGTCTAGCGAGTTGATGTTGATGTGTGAAGTGCTTCTACGTGTAGCCTCAGTGTTTTTCATCGGAGGAGAAGTTGCTTAAGCTAGGGTTGGGTTGCCCAACCCCCACACCTGTTCCTTTGGCATTTGTGCTTATTCAAAGATGCAAAGAGTGAAAGCAATAGTGCTCTACTAGTACAAATGTACCAGTGAACCAAAACTTTATTCCTCTTATTGAAAAGCAAACAGAGGCACATAATGTAACACCCTCGGTGTTACTGCGTTAATAACTCGCTAATCATGCCATGAGCATCATGTCTTTTTATTATTATATGTGATCATGTGTGCTAATACAAATTGTGTGACCCAAAATGATCAACGAAAGTGCTAAATAAAAATAAATTTATTAATTTAGTTTTTATCATGATTCTGTGATAATGTATGTATGTACTTTATTGATGAAGAAATTTTTTCAAAAGGCAAACTCACACCCTCCCAGCGTACACACCTGGAACGTGCGAGCTGTGACGAGCACCGTGCTTTCTCGTCATGTCTGTGCCTTACCAGACCACACACTTACGCACACCACGACACACGCATACTGAGTTATTGCATGCTGATCTTGCATGAGCCGTAAGCCACTTGCTTGCCTGAGTGCCCACGTGCATGCCTGCCTCTGTTGTCACGTCGCACTAATGCTATGTCGTGGTAGCGTTGCCTCCCAACCCATGCACTTACACACGCGTGTGCTCCAACTGCCGATGTCTCGCCATTATAGCACTGTGGCTGCACGAGCCATGTCAAGCTCGGCTGCACACGTCCCACACATGTTACTTCGTAGCAGCCTCCACCAGTACGGAACAAAGTATGCGCAACAGCTGCATAATTTCCACATGGATAGAGAGCAGCGTGCTACTAAGTCTACGCCGACCGGCCAATGCCCTCACTAGACGCCAACCACGCCGAGCCACTCAGCTTTTGCATGAAGACAGCAGAACTTCGTCGATCTCCGACGTCCGGCCATGTCTTCCTGAGCCCTTCGACGGTGAGCACCTCACAGACCATCCTCCTCTAGCTAGCAGCACGCTTAGCTCGCCCACGCTCAGCTCGTCCACTCGCTCGCTAGCTCTAGCTTCGTCTTGCTTCGCGTATACCATATACGGCCGTGGGTTCGAGCCGGACCCGACTATCGTCGCAGGACGTGGTGAGTATCTCATGAGCTTCTCCGTGCTCTCCTCCCTCTCCTAGTGACTTTCTTCTGGCTCCTCTCCTTGCAAGTCGAGCTGACCTCGAGCTCATAGCAGCTCATCCATGGCGTACACGCATAGAGCAAGAAGAGCACCCGTAACCCCTTGCTATCTTTGTTGTATCCCTTCCCATGCATGTATGTGTGACATGTGGGACCTGAGCAATAACTCACGCAAGAGGCATGCACAACCAGCCATCCATCACGAGTGCACACATTCTCTAATTACGCTTATTCTTTTCCGCGTGATTAAAGTTCGGCAAACTCGCAGCGCCAAATATCATCTCCGATTACAGTGATTCTTGTTTCTAAATTCATCTAAAATCAAACTCTATCTTCCATATAAATTTCATAATTTTTAGAGTTTATTTGAATTTAGGTGATTTAGTTAATTATGCTATTTAGCTTCGTGTCGTTTTCATAGACGGATCAAATTGGTTTAGTTTTGTAAAATCTTTATAAATCCGAAATAGGTCCTAAAATCATGATTTATCTGTTAGTGACCTTAGTTATATATTTCTGTAATTTTTGTAGCTTCACATGATACTGTCTAGTAGGATAATTAATTGTTCACCAAAACTTAAATAAAATTAAGTGGCAGGTGTATTAGAGTAATTAAGGTAGGTATTGAAGGACTTTTAGAAATGGTAATTAGTTTAGTACCTTAGCCATTAGAGCTAGCTGATATCTTGTCATGTGAGTTTCTACTTTTAAGAGTTGTTGTTGTCTAATTATTAATTTACTGCACCATCATTGCATGCATGTAGTGAACGAGTTGGAGGCGGACGTGGTGACCATCGACGACCAGGAGTGCGAGGAGGTCGTGGAGGTGATCGAGGAGGTCCTTGCAGCGGAGGAGGTTCCGGAGCCACCGACTGACTTTGTTGACTCCGTGCCTGCCCAAGGCAAGCCCCGTGCATAACCCCTATTTTACTAATCACTTGGTATATATATGTTTGCATTACGTTTCAGGAGTTGATATGAAAACTACTTGCACGTATATACCCACCTATGAGTCCTACTAGTACAGGTCGTGTAGATGTGATGCTTAGGATGACGGTAGCGTGGGTAACCTGTCGTTACTCACAATAGGTGATTATTATTATATCACATGATGAGAAGGTGAAAGAAAATTGGAGACCGGGCAGGGATATGGTTTGGGTACTGGTGGGTGTGACAAGTTATGTCCCGCGGCCACGGGCTTAGCTTGGTTGCATCGTTTCCCTGTCCGTGTCGATTAAGAACTGTTCGTTGTTATGGACAATAGTCTTGTCACAGATCTTATTATCCCATGCACATACTTACGGATGGGGGTGAGGAAGACCTGTTCCTCGCTTGTCGTGGGATCCGGCTCTATCTGGACCAGCTTGATTGGTGGCGGGGATGGTGGAGGTCTAAACGCCTCACGTTGAGCGAGAGACTCAAGTGTGGTTGGTTTAGAGTCCAGGCTGGACGGGGAGCTGGAACCCTCGCTAAGAGTGGAATTGGTTGGTTTTGCTTGCGCCTGGGGTGCAAGTGAGGCGTGTGCTTTTCGGGGTACCCAGCTGGGCACATTGATTCGCGAATCGCCGTCGCTTAGACGGTACGGCTTGACTATGGCATGGCATCGTAGTAACAATTGGAATAAGAAAGTTGGTGGAAGAAAGGAAAGAAAGAGAAATGAGTCTGATTGCTTATCACTTGCTTGAAAGTAGAACAGGTGCTTACCTAGAATGTTTAGCTAATGTACAAAAAAAATGACTGCTAAATATTTACCAGTAAGGATACACTTTAGTAAGCTTTGCAGGCAAAATGAAACAGCAAACCAAAAAGCCTTTCATATCCTTGAGAGTCGGGAAATATATATATTCCCACTAGTCGGGTAAGTCTTGCGAGTACATTTTGTACTTAGGGTTTATTTTACCCCTGTTGCAGGTGCAATTTAAGAAGTTGGCTGCTGTGTGGAGGATTCTTCTGGTGGGCACAGACAGATCCTTGTATCGCTTTCCGCTAGATGTTTAATTAGTTTCCGCTGTTTAATTATTGCACTCTGAACTCTTGTATTGTAATGAATAAATTTCCAAGACTGCTATTGTATGAAATGGACTAAGTATTGTAAGCTTGTACTCATTATTGTATCCTGGATGAAAACGTGGATTGTTCGAGTTCTCCTTCGGGTGTGCTCGACAGAGGTGTTTGACTTGGTTCATTATCGGAATACTTAGTGTCAATGGAAGACGAGTATTATCGATAATGTGCCGATTCAGACGTTTCCGCCACACATAACATGATTGGAAATGAAACAAAAGTGTCTAAACATTTATCATGCAAAAGGGGAGATGAAAGGTGAAGGAGAAACATGCCTCCGTCGTGCATATTGTTAAGTTAAATAATGTTTTCTAGTGAAAGTTGTGACACTTCTCAAGCTAATGACCCCCACAAGATAACATTTGAGATCATGGAGCTATTATTTTTATTTAATTATATTTAATTTTTTTTATATATATAATATACTTTTAGTATACTTGGACCTTCATGTGCCCAACTTTTTTTAGCTCCATGTATCTTTTCACAAAAAGGCAAAAAGGGGTATTTATGAAGGAGATAGTTCAAATCTTTGAAGTGCCACTAATTCATAAGGTCACAAAATTTATCCGAATTCAACATGGCAACAGGTTGCATAAGAAGAGGTTCATGTTTAAGCATTTGTTTTAGAGATGAAAATGTAAAGACAAATCATGATCATTCAATTTTAACATGTCAAAACTCTACTCTTCCTATGTTGGATTAAGTCAAGACAAGATAGATGAACATATGCACAATCATTTTAAGCACACCTCTACTACTAATGGTGACAAAAGTTTAAAAGAGTTGGCTATGATTATGAATAGAAAGAAGACATGATTGAAAAGCTAAGCTTGAACATTGTGTTAGCAAAACTAAACAAATTCAATCATATCAAATATTCATGCTTATCGGGTCAAAGGTAATGATTTAAACATTGACAACATACCTTAGAGATGTTACCTTTGTTGCTGTGAAGTATGATGGCTCATGATGATAACTTTGAATGGACCATCACATTCACTTCCAAGCTCTCCATGCCCGATTAGCCTCAGTCTTGAATTGCACAATTGTACCTTGTCCTTGACTTGAATTCCTTCTTCTTGATGTCACTCCTGATCCTTGCTCAAAAGTCTTGATTCATGATTTTGATATCTGCAACAAAGACTAGTGTAAGGTGATACTACAAACCTGACCGATGTGTGGGCACATTGGCTGGTGCAATAATCAAGCTCAATCTTTAGTGGGTTCGCTCTATTTTATTTGAAGGGAAAAGCATAATCTTTAAAAGGTAAACTATTTTATTTATTACTACTACTACTACTTATGATGATAGAAACTAAACAAACTTTATTGAATTGAAAATAGCAAGCAAACAGATTATCTTCCGGCAGTGCTTTGTTTTAAGTCATAAACTCGACCTTTGCAGTTTTAACTACAAGAACTTGCACCAAGGTAACTATGATCTTTGGAATACTTGTGGTAAAGAAAAGCATCCACAACCATCCTCTCGAGGATTTGATAAAAGAGAAGCATAGGATGGGTGTAACTCTCATAGGTGTAGGTAGCACAAGGAAAGATTGACTCTAGAGATTTCTCATGAAGACATGGATCTTGTGGCTCTTCTAGAATGTAGATTTGATGTTCATCCACATGATCCTCCTTCTTGGACTCCAAAGTTGACCCCTCGAGAATGCTCATAGACCAAACATATTCATCCATTATCTCTTGTTTATGGCATTCTACGAGTGGATTTCCTTCCTCGTCCTCCATTGGGACGGGAATCTTCACCTCAAACGATTTATGCTCCCTTTTGATGTCAACCAAAAGGTTTGGAATGGCTCCTTGGTTTGGATTGTCAACAAAGAAACAAGGAGGGTCATAGGGGAGATCAAAGTCTGAGGTGGAAGATGATGTTAATTCGAGGGGCTCCTGGGCAACCAAATCTTAAGATGAATAGTGAAGATGATTTAGGGACAAGGATGCCACAGATTTCTGTTGGATTGGATGATTGAAGGTGTTCTCAACATCAAGACAAAGATCCTCCTCGAATTCAAAAGTGTCGATGCAGGACCCACAAGGCTCTCTAGCGATATGACTACAAGTCGTGGGCCCTGGTTTGGCCCATGAACCGAACCAGGAAGGGGTGCAACAACTGCTACACCGAATCCGAGTAGAATAGGCCAGACTAGCCAGACTCCTATAGGAAAGTATCTTCTGTATTTAGACCAGGACACCTTCTTTGGATCCGACTAGGATTGTAACCACACCATAGTCTTCTTTATTGATATAAAGAGAGACTATGGGCAGCCCTGTAACAGGTAAGACAACATACCAATCAATCCAACGCAAAAGGCTAACGCTGACTGGACGTAAAGGCTATTACTCGATCATGGTCGATGGTCCGAACCAGTATAAATTGTCTGTCTCTTGCGTTCACCGTTGAGTTCTGCACCTGCCGAGACCCAAATAACTATCCTGGGTACCCCCGTGATAGGCTATCGGTGGTAAAACATCGGCAGCTGGCGCGCCAGGTAGGGGATTTTAGGTGGATTTGCATCCACAAGCTCGATGGACATCAACAACATGATCTTCTCGATGGGATCAACCTTCATATTTTTGTAACACCCCAGGTGTTTGCCTTGCATCTGTGCATCCATATGAGCATGACATTAGAATGTGCACCATGATTTCATGTGCATTGTCATTGAAACATAACACTGAAACATCTGCAACATTCATGTTGAGTGTATGTATTATGTGTATTCTTGCTTGCAGTAATAGCTCATGTACGCCTTAGACTTGTATTATTATGATGGGTGACACAACATCTTGAAACATGATCATGTAACACATGCAACATGCTTAGTTAAACTATGCAACACAATGTTTCAATAGGGTTTTTGTGTAGATGACACTTGTGATGCTCTAACATGCTCTCTACTAGCTTAATTTTGCTTAGGACACCTAATGGATCAATGTTCATGTTGACCATCTCATCCAATTAAGCCTTTAACTCATAGTTGACCTAGTTTGACCCACAAACCTCTTTTTCTTCCTAGTTTCAAAAGAGTTACCAAATGTTGTTTAAAGGTTGGGCAACCTTTAACAAAGTTGTAGCAAACTTGATAAGGAACAAAAGTTGTAATATGGCCATCTCATGAAAATGCCTAGAACCTACTCAAACAGGGCCCATAAGTCAGGTTTCCATGCTGTTTCAACACTTAGAAAATTTTCTAAGTCATGCACTGACTCACAGTTCGAGGTACCCCTCTTTAGGGCTCGGTAGTTCCAAATCCTGGCTGAACTAGCTCAAGTCCATATTGACAAAATTGGAGACCTAATATAGCTCTACAAGTTTGCTAGAATCCCCCATCTCTAACTCAGGCTGGTTTAGGAGTTAAGCTTCGATCTTTATCGGCTGTCAGTCATCTTTCTAACTGAAACTTAGTTTCAGTTTTCATGTGCCTCACCTTAGGGCACTGTATCTCACTAACTAAGCTGAACCAGTCCATGATCTTTTTGATGAACTTGTAGTACTCACATAGGTCTACACCTTTGCTAATTAGAGAAACCACTAACTCAAGTTCATTTGTGAGTTAATCGACACCAAAATCACGCTGCCAGTCGTCGTGCTTATGACTGAATTGAGGAATTCGGTTTCAGACACCGTCGGCCATGGCTGATTGTGCACAGGGCCAGGGCGCCACGTGGCCGTCATGCTCCAGTTCCGCCTCCACGTCGCGAGCGCATGCACACTGTGAAGACCGTGTCGCCACCTCACCCCTCACTCTCGCTCGCCATTCCTTTCCCTCTTTGTCGCCTTCACCGCGTGAGAGCGGAAGCCGAGCGCAGCGGCCGCCGTCGCCACCTCAAATCCACCGCAGCCGAGCACCACTACCCGATTCCTCGTAGCCATGGACACACCATGAGACCACACGCGTCCTCAACCGCACCGAGCCTCCATTCTTCCCCCAGGTAGAGCTCACCGCGAAGGCGGCTCCACCAGCTCACCATTTTTGCTGCTGTCGAGCTCGCACGTGGCCGGGCTGCTCGGGCACCTTACTACCCCCTCTTTCGTGTGCTCTAGATGTGGTTAGGGTTGGTGATGCTCACAGAGTAGGCCATTAGGGCCGGAACGCCGTAGGCTCACCGGAGTTGGCCGACCCGCGGCCGTGCGCCACCATGGCCGCCGCCATCCTCCCTAGGCACCGAGATTGTAGAAATTAAGGGTACCCCTAGGTGTGCACGGGTGAGGTGAACACGCCTGTACCCATGGACTCGCTGCAGCTGCCGTCGGCGGCGAGCTACCGCCGTCGCCCTTCTTTTCCCCTGTTTCTCTTGCTGACCAGCGGGGCTCGCTTGTCAGTCGTGCGCGCGAGCGGGAGGCCGACCGCAGGCCGCGCGCGTGAGTGGGCTGCGTCGCGTTCTGGGCCGTGCTGGCGCGGGTGCGGGTGCACACGTCACGGGCCGCGGAGATTTCCCGGGCCGGCCCAGTCGTGGATGGGAGTCCGTTTAGGGTTTCCAAATTGTTTTTCTTTTATCCCTTTTTCATAGATTTGTGTGTAGATTCATAAATGCATATCTCTTGATTGGTAAATCCAAATGCTGTGGTTTCAATTTTATTGAGTTCCTGGTAATGTCTAGTTTATTTAAAAAATATAATATGTGGTATGTTGGTTAATAATTTCTGAGGTTTGTAATTAATCTTGTGATGCAATTTATTAAAACATGTGTTTTAGTAATTTTGTATCTCTCTGTGTATTAATCCAATTGCCATTAAATTTTTGTGAGGTGCTAGTCATTGTATAAAGGTGCTCTAGTTAAATTTTCAGCCTTGTTGGAGGTCAATTGCTCCAGTTATGAAATTCCTTTGTTATAGGCTTTAATAGCACTTATCTTTTTTTCATTTTGATATCTCCTAAAATACTTATATAAGTGAGCTCAAAGTTTTATGGTAGCCTCTTGGTAGTATTTATTTGCCTCTGTAATTTTATAAGAATTTTCTGGGTACATTTTATATGTGATGCCATTTATGCTTATGCACTCTAAATAAATAGAAAAGGGTGATTAGATAAATGTTTGTGCTAATGCCGGAATTTGATTGGGTGTTACTTAAACATGACCAAACTATTAGTGAGGTTGGGCAGGTCATTTGTGATGTTCTCAACATCACTTAATAGTTAATTGTACAAATCTACCTTTTCTGGACAGATTTGGTAGTTAAGCAAATTACGCTATGGTAATGATGTTTTCATGCTTGGTGATCTGTAGCAAAGTTGCTGAGAAATACATGAACTAGTTGTTGGTAAATTTTGGTATCATTTGGACTTATAGTTTTGAAATGGCAGCTGTTTCAAGCTGGGTTCAGTTTTGGAAGTGCTCTCTGTCCTTTAGAACAGATTCTGTACATGTGCTATTTCGACCTGGTGAATGATGAAATCATGCTTAGATATTTATAAATGAAATATAGACAATTTCATAAGCTTTCCAGAATGTCCTCTTGCAAGTCTTTTGGAGTTTTAGAACTCCAGTTATGAAGTTTGTTAGCTACTGCTGTTAACTTGTTGGAAAGACTAAATTTCTGAAATCTTGTTATGGGTGTGCTTAGTCTTAACTTTGTGGCGCTTAGTGGTTTCTTAGGGATGTTTAAATATGTTAATACCAGAGAGGAAATTTGCACCTAAGCTTGAAGTGATTTGAATAGAGCATTACATGACTTGGTTTGTGCTTAGGATGTTGCAATATCATTACCGTCATCTTCACATCATTCATACATGTTCACAAATCATCATGTCATCCTTGGTGCATACATGAAATTCATTGGTGCATATACATGCAATAGGTGTGCCGAGAATCATGACGACTGTAGAGCTCCGCTAGGCGTGAACCCCGAAGTTGGAGTCCATTCGGGAGCCGGAGGTCCAGTCCGACGAATTCGGAGAAGGCGTGGGAATCGTTCTTGAAGCCGAACCTTGATCTATCTTCTTTCGGTTAAGGCAAGACCCGGAGCATTATAAGCCTCCTACTTTCAAAGCAATTATCTATATATACATGTTATGTGTGTATTATTGCATTACGTTATAGGAGTTGGTTGGAAACCCTTGCTGCATTGATAACACTCCTTGTCCAGCAAATTTGAACCTTGAATCCTATCTAGACAGGATCGTATCTATGCTTAGCCCTGCTTAATTAGACCGGTGGAAGTCGGGTGATTTCCTATCACCTGCGAGATATAGGGCTTTATCAGTCACGGTTGGCTATATTTGCTATCGTGGAAAAGAACCATGTGTTAATATGAATAAAAGACCGGGCGGGGTCTTACGGTTGTAGTGATGCCGCCTGTGTCGATTAAGGACCGAGACCTGGAGCCTTCTATGTCATTTTGAACGCATGCCTGATATTTAGCTGGCCGGCCTAAGGTTGCCGATCGCGAAGCCTAGTAGCTCAACCCAGGCTGCAAAGTCAAAAAGTGGAAGTAACCTTGGAAGGGAGCCAGAGGGTCCAAGGGCAGGTGAGTTAAAAGCCCTGAGCATTCTGGCCGCTGGTATCCCCGAGAACACGGCGCTGTTCGGGCCCACCCTAAGTTGTAACAAAGGTTATCTACGGCTACCTTTAGCGGGGTTTGCCGGATGAGTGTCGGGAATATCCCCTCAGTTGAGTTGGAATCGATTCAAGTCGTCGTCTCTCCCGGATAGTGAGAAACTTGACTGGTTATCTCCAGTGTAGATACACTAATTATATTGATGGTTCAGAATTGATGATAAGGATGATGATGATAGCCAGATTAAACCGGATATGGTTATTATTGCTTGCTTAGCTTAATCAAGTGATTGCTATAGTACAGGTGCTAATATAGTTAGCAGGTTAATGATGATTAACTTGATGCTTAAGCAAATAATGGTTACTTATCTGTATTAAAGCTTTTCTGCAAATGAGTCCAGCTAGCCCACTTTATAAAGCCTTGCATACTCCTTGGTGTCACTTTATTTCTGGTTTTTGATGGGTAAGTCTAGCTGAGTACCTTCTCGTACTCAGGGTTTATTCCCACCTGTTGTAGGTAGCAGATTCGTACCTGTTGCTGCAAGTATTGTCTTTGCCATGTGGGCGTGAAGACAGACCATATGGGCATGGTCTCTATAGTATCTCTTCTGGTATGCTTTTGCAGGATGTGACTCTGTACTGGCAGTATTTGATTTTAAATGGTTTTAGAAATTATGTTGCTTCTGCTAATCTTTACTTTGGCCTTGTAATAAATTATTCCGTACTCCGATGTATGAGAGCTACTTATGAACTGTTGTAACAAGTGTTGTGTTATGTTGAATCACTATGATCTTGGTTACTCTCGGTTTGGTTTGAAATTCCTCATGATTTCGTGGACTACCAAAGTTATATGGGCTCAAGTTTGAGAATTTGATCAATTCGGCGATTGTTTTTGGATTTATGCTCTTATAATTTGGACGGTTCTGTGACAATTTGGATCATGGATCTGTGAGGCGGACGACAAAGGTGACCTGCATGGATGTCTCCTCGAGGATCAAGAAAACCTAGAAGACTTCACTCTTTCGATGAGATCAATAGAAGAACTCACCAGAGAGCTCTCACGTCTTGCAATGTCTAAATCAATTTAAGTTTCGCTGATGATCGAATTCAACTCAGATTCTAGAATGGAATCCGCCTCAGAAACCAATCTAGGTTCATTTCATGGCAAACTAGGTTCTTTTCTGATGGGACTCCGGAATATAATTTCAATCCATCAAGAGATCAATTCAATCTTACTTCAGAATTCTTCCATAAGATTAGGCCCCTTCCCGTTCGAACTCAACAACATGGTGAAGTCATGCCAGTTTCTACTCCAAGAAGTAGCCAGATCAGTGCGAAGGGTACCACTCACAGGAGCCCAAGAAGGCCTCGTACTGACCATAACTCCACAAGATTGCCTCGTCCATTGGCCAGGTTCTATCTCTGGAGATGACAACATCTGACTGGTTGATGAAGCAATAATTCTACCCTACCAAGAAGGGAATACGCTCTATGATACCAACACCTCTACAAAGATCATTAGCAACTCTAATGGTGCAGTCACAAATGCAGAAGCAACGCACGCTCAAGAAGTATTCATGATTCGGCGACCACCTCTGATTTGCCGAAAGCACTTGACGTCAGGTCCTCAGATGAATCAGAGTCCAACATATCACCCAACGCTCTAGAATACGATGGCAAGACTGAAAGCTAGAAGCATGCCATGGAAAGGAAGAATAAGTTGAAAGAAGGTCGTAGACACTGCGCAAGGCAATGCAAAGAAGCCTAGATAAGATACGAGTCTGACTTGGCTGAATATGATAGAAAGAAGTCAGAACAAGAAGCAAAAGAAAGATGCACGGCTAGGAGGGCAAACAACTCTCCATACGACAGGATCAAAGAACTAGCCGAAGAACTCGAAGCTATTTTCCACCCCCAATGAAGAGCAAGAATGACTCAAGGAGGTTCTCCGGTCGACATTCTTAAGAGCACATGATGGGAGGACCCGCACAAGACTACCTGCAAGATCAGCATCTCACAAACAAGAAAATCAAAGTCAAAGGAGGTCTGCTTTCAAAAGACTAGGGTCAAACGGAAGCCACAACAGAGAAAGCAGAAGGAACCATAGTCAAAGCAACCAAGTGGAGCAACCAAGGGAAAGCAGGAGCAGAGTACCCATCCAAATAGCCCCACGGAACTACTCTCACCAAAACAATAGCTGACAGGAAGGAGGAGCTGAATCAGAGTATAGAGAAGACAAAACACATGATAGATTCCCTTGCTTCGGTATGGCTACCTCACAAATTCAAACCTTCTAACAACTCCACATATGACGGTAAAACTGAACCCAAGCAGTGGCTCAGAATTTACTCTTAGTCAATCGAACTAGCCAGCGGAGATGATGACATCAAAGCACTTTTCTTCTCTATGGCATTAGAGACTATGCCTCTCCAACGGTTTGATAAGCTAAGCCCTAGATCAATTAGGGGATGGGAGGCTTGTAGAGAGCTTTTTGTGATAATTTTGTAGGCATTATCATGCACCCTATCACCCATGCAGAACTAAAAGGTCTCAAACAAAAAAGAGGCGAAAGCCTCAGGGATTATTCTCATTGATTTGGTGAACTACATGCTCAAGTACATGACATCACTAAACGAGAAGTAATCGAAGCCTTCTCCCACGGGATCATGCCCAAGTGACAGTTTTAAGATTTTTGCAAAGAGAACCCAAGAAACAATGAAGAGTTCAGACGTACAGTAGAAAAGATGATCACTACAGAGGAGAAAATGCGAGACAGGTTCCCAAATAGAAACCAAGACAACCCGGACAGGCAAAATCATCAAAACAGTGGGCATTAAGACAGAAAGCGTGGACCTGACAACACCGTAGCTGTGGCTGACAAATCAAAGAAATTCTTAAAATTCAAGAAGTTTGAAGACATTGAGAATATGCATTGTATATGGCACCCTCAAGGAAATCACATAACTGGGGATTGCCGCATCTTCCTCGACAGATATACAAGAAAGGGAAACAACGGAGACAAGAAAGAAGATAACCAAAAGAAAGATGAGGACAACCCAAGGGATAAGGGATTTCATCAATCAAAGGGAATAGTAGCAGTCGTCTTTGCTGTAATTTCGAGTTCTAGGAGCAAACACCAGGACAAGCTAGCTCTACGAATCATCATAGCGGTGGAACCAGCCACTCCCAGGTACTTCAATTGGTCACAGTATCCAATCTAGTTTTCAAGAGAGGATCAATGGACTAGCATGGGAAATGTTGGCCACTACCCACTAGTTTTAGATCCAACAATCACTGGCCACAAAGGTGCTAATCGATGGGGGAGCCGGACTCAACATAATGTTTTTAAAAACACTAAGGAAGATGGACTAGAATTCGCCAGGATGATTACGCCAATAAGCGTTCCTTTCTGTGGGGTAGTACCCGACAAGGCAGCCATGCCACTTGGACAGATCACTCTACTAGCTAACTTTGGGACTCCCTTAAACTACCATACAGAGTTCATCAAATTTGAGGTTGCAGACTTCGAATCTTCATATCATGCTATCCTTGGAAGACTAGCATTAGCTAAGTTCTTGGCGATACCACACTACCCATACCTCCTACTCAAAATGCCAAGGCCCAACAGGGTCCTCTCCCTCAGAGGTGACCTGAGGCGTGCCTTCGACTGTGACATACAAGCAGTTCAGATCGTAGCAAAGGCACAAGTAGCCAACAGAAGAGAAGAGATAGCGATCGTAGCAGCTAAAATCAACCCGAAAGAACTAGAGATCCTAGCCAAGAAGCCTAGCATACTCACCCCTCCAAAAGAAGCCGACATGAAGCAAATCAACCTAGGTACTGGTGATCCCTCCAAAATAGCGACCATCAGTGCCCACCTCTCGGCAAAATAGGAACTCACGCTCACCAACTTTCTTCAGGACAACAAAGATATCTTCATTTAGAAGTCGGCCGACATGCTAGGTGTCCCGAGAGAGTTGGCTAAGCACATAATTGATGTTAACGAAGGCTCCAAGCCTATGAAGCAATGACTATGACGATTCTCACCTGACAAAAAGGCGGTGATTAAAAAGAAGACTACAAAGTTGATGGCGGCAGGGTTCATAAGAGAAATTCTTCATCCAGATTGGCTGGCCAACCCAGTTTTAATACAGAAAAAGAACACGACCAAGTGGCGCATGTGCGTTGACTACATAGATCTCAATAAACATTGTCCAAAAGATCTATTTGGACTACCACGCATTGATCAGATAGTTGATTTAACAGCAAGATCTGCCCTATTGTCTTTTCTTGATTGCTATTTAGGATATTATCAGATCACATTAAAGGAAGAAGACCAGAGCAAGACATCTTTCATCACTCCGTTCAGCGCCTACTGCTACAAAACCATGTCGTTTGGACTCAAGAACTCTAGCGCTACTTACTAGAGAGCTATCTAGACATGCCCTGGTGAGCAGATTGGTGAGAATGCAGAAGCATATGTGGACAACGTAGTAGTAAAGACAAAAAACCCAAATGCACTAATTGAAGACTTAAAACAAACTTTCAAGAATCTGAAGAGGTGGAGGTGAAAATTGAACCCAAACAAGTGTGTATTCGGACTACCATCAGGACAACTACTTAGATTCTAGGTCAGTCATCATGGAATCGAGGCCAGTACCAAGCAAATTTGAGCTATAATAGAGATGAGCCCTCCTTGATGTGTCAAAGATGTGCAGAAACTGACAGGTTGCATGGCAGCCCTCAATTGTTTCAAATCACGACTCGGTGAAAAAGTAAAGAAGGTGGGCAAGTTTGAGTGGACAGAGGAAGCCAAGGAGGCTTTTGAAAGCCTTAAGGCATACCTCACCTCCTCGCTCGTCCTCACACCTCTAAAGAAGCATGAAGATATGATGCTATACATTGCGGCAACTTCTATGGTGGTCAGCGCAGTGATCATTGTGGAGAGAGAAGGAAGAAGGACGCGTGTACAAAGTACAACGTCTAGTTTACTACATCAGTGAGGTACAATCAGATTCCAAAATCCGGTACCCGCATGTGCAAAAAACTACTCTACACCCTCCTAATCACCTCTCGCAAGCTTCGCCACTACTTTGAAAGCCACAAGATTACTGTGGTAACATATTTTCCACTCAGAGACATCCTACATAATAGAGATACAACAGGGCACATATCTAAGTGGGCAGTTGAACTCAGTGCTCTCAATGTCGATATCACCCCATGAAAAGCGATCAAATCTCAAGCCATAACTGATTTTGTTGCCGAATGGACATAAATCCAATGACCTACGCCAGACGCCATCCTCAACCACTGGAAGATGTACTTTGGGATCACTCAAACTAGGTGGAGCCAACGCAGGCGTTCTCTTCATCTCTCCAGACGGAAAGCAACTAAAATATGTTGTTCAGATATTATGGCAAGCCACAAACAATAAAGCAGAATACGAAGCACTCATCCATGGGCTCCGGGTAGCTATCTCCCTTGAAATCAAGCGACTCCTCGTCTACGGTGATTTGACAGTAGTTGTCAATCAAGTCAACAAGGATTGGGATTGCACCAAGGATAACATGGACGCTTACTAGGCCGAAGTACGCAAACTAGAAAAAAAATTTTAAGGATTAGAAATTATACATGTTCTACGTGACTCAAATGTCACAGCAGACATCCTCGCAAAGCTAGGATCAGACAAGGTGAAAGTCCCACCCGGTGTGTTCGTAGAGGAGTTGTCTGCACCCTCTATCAAACAACCCAGTGAGATAACCCCTGAACTCCCAACACCAACAACCTAGATTTTGGTAATCACAACATCATGGACACATGATTTCATCGACTACATCAAAGAAAACAAGTTACCGGCAAATAAAGAAGAAGCTACTTGGATAATTTGAAGAAGCAAGAACTATGTCCTCATGGGAGACAGCCTATATAGAAGAGCCGCATCGTCAGGAGTACTCCTCAAATGTATCTCATAAAAAAAGGCAAAGAGATTTAGACAAAATCCACTTAGGTTGCTGTGGAAATCACGCCACTTCAAGAATGTTGGTCAGTAGAGCATTCCACACCAGATTCTACTGGCTAACTGCTTTGAAGGACGTAGAAGAACTCATCAAAAAATATAAAGGTTGCCAAATGGTTGCAAGACAGGCTCACGTCTCAGCACACAATCTCATCTGCATCCTAGCCGCTTGGCCGTTCTCCTACTGGGGACTAGATCAAGGACATCTCAAGAAAGCCAAGGATGGCTTCGAGTACATCTTTGTGGCTATTGACAAGTTCACCAAGTGGATCAAGTACAAACCACTCGTGAAATACAGTGCAGCCAAAGCAATCGAGTTCATCTAGGACATCATGCACCGCTTTGGCATGTCCAATCGAGTCATCACAGATATGGGTTCACCCTTCATGGCTATAGAATTTAAAAGTTAGGCACAGGATTGCGGCATCAGCATAGATTTTGCATTAGTAGCACACCTAGAGGCCAACGGACAAGTAGAGAGAGCTAACAGACTCATACTAGCTAGATTAAAACCCATGTTGTATGAAGAACTAGAGGACTATGGATCCAAGTGGATTGAAGAGTTGCCCAAAGTAGTGTGGGGGCTATGAACTCAAGTAAGCAGAGCTATCGAATACTTACCTTTTTTCCTAGTCTATGGATCAGAAGTTGTATTACCTGCCGACCTGATCTGGACATCACCAAGAATTGAGCAATATGATGAAGGAGAAGCTGAACACAGTCGAAGGCTAGAACTAGATAGCAAGAAGAAGTCAGGGTCAATGCCACCTTATAGTCAGCTCATTACCTCCAAAGTTTAAGACGCCACTACAACAAAAGTACCCAATCTTGTTCCGTCCAAGCTAGGGATCTGGTGCTTCAAAGAATACAAAAGGCAGATGGACATCACAAACTACTCAGCCCATGGGAAGGCCCTTTCATCATCGCCAAGGTTAGTAGACTAGGAACATATGAGCTGATAACTAAAGATGGGATACAAGTCAGAAATTCATGGCACATCATCTAGCCACGAAGATTCTATGCCTAAAAAGCACATGACTAATTCTTTTGTAGCAAGAAAACACTGTGTAATCAAAATTCATGATCAAAGTAATAAATATAATGTTCCTCACCAACGATCGTCTCGCTAAGATCTACAAAACCTATCCCAAAGTTATTCAACCCAGATGAGAGCAAAAGAGCTAAAAAGAAGCTTGAGCTCGCCCTATCCCAAGCCTTTTCAGGCTTGGATGAGAGTAAGAAGGCTGACAAGCCAACACTCAACCTATCTTGAGTTGTTTTCATAGCACGGATGAGAGCCAGATAGCGCTCACCCTATCCTAGAGTTATTCAGCCCGGATAAGAGCAAAAGAGCTGAAAAGAAGCTTGAGCTCGCCCTATCCCAAGCTTTTCAGGCTTGGATGAGAGTAAGAAGGCTGACAAGCCAACACTCAACCTATCCCAAGTTGTTTTCACAGCATGGATGAGAGCAAGATAGCGCTCGCCCTATTTTTTACGACGTGGATAAGATCCAGATAGCGCTCACCCTATCACAGAGTTATTCATCACTACACAAAAGAACCCGACTAACCTAGCGCCAACGCTCGACAAGACTCATGAAGATGCAAAAATAAGAGTACGGCTAGTTGAGGGACACGACTCTAAAAGCACCTAGATACGTCCACAATGATTAAGGCTTATATCCAGCACATAGCTAAAGAAAATTCCAAGATCTGAAAAAATAACTCAAAAAGAGTCACAAAAGCACAACTACTCGAATGAGTCAAGCAAAATAGTAAAGATATATCTAAAGAGCCAGAGTTTCTTTACAAGGTAGAATACAAAGTATATCTTTACAAAGGAGCAAGGAGGCACCTAGGCACTACAAAGCCTAGCTATCAGCTTCATCATTAGAAGAAGAGAGTTGAATATCAAGCTTCTCAGTAATGAAGTTGGCCAAGTCTTCAACTTTAGGCTCAGCCTTCTCGATGGAATCCAAATAGTCATCATCATCAACTTCCTCCCTAAGTTTGTCTAGAGAGACTGTCGGAGCAAGAACCCGGATATGGGCCAAGACGTTCTTGATGCACGTCTCGACCCCATTCTTGACGAAACTCTGAAGGCGCACAGGGATCAGTGAGATGAAGTCACCCTAGGTCCTTCCATCGTCTTCAGAAGTCCGAAGAAGCTTCGCAATAGTCTTGAAAGATTTCCACAAGGTGGCAAACCATTGGTCAGATACCGCCAGCTTCTTTGACAAATCGTCAATGGTTTTCATTCCCTGCACAAGATCCTGGTCAGCACCAAGTCTAATCAGCTGGGCACGAGTGAATTCTTCTTTAGCATGAGCTTTTACCTCCTTAGACCTATTATGATTAGAGTGAACTAATATCTTCATCTCTTCAACATTATCCAAGAGCTTCTGCTTATCTCTACGGAGGGCTAATCAAGGCAATTAGAGAAAATTAGACAAATGAGGAATAGAGAAATAAGAGATGAAAGGAAACAAGACATATAAGTACTCAAGATACCTTCACACTCCTTCTTAAGACTGTTAGATTTCCTAGATAACTCTCGCAAGGTGGCCAAGGCATCATCCCTCCTCTGCTCTGCCTTGATGACTTGTGCGCGGAGAGCCATATCAGAAGTTTGGTGTCCTTGGTGCTCGGAATCCAGCTCCACCTCCTTACTAGCTAGCTCTGCCTTCAGCTAGCTCAATTTGAAGGCTACCTTCTTCTCAGTCTCACCCGAGCCAAAGAAACTAGAGTGATCCCAAGAGAAGGATTTCTCCCACAAAAAAAGGAAGGAAATGAGAAAAAGAAGTAAAAGAAGCTGGAATACCAAAAACAAGGAAGAAGAAAAATACCTACCTAAAGCTGCTCTCCAAAAGAAGCCGCTCTAGCCAAGAGGTTCTCCCAAGCTGCAATCAGCTTGGACAGATGATGGGTGGCATCAAACTCCAAAACCACATCATCTTCCAGACGCTGACTGCTTGAAGTGTGGTCGACAGGAGAAGAAATCGACAGAGAAGCTGAAACCATGACCAGAGCCGTGTCTTGCGCAGTAGAGGCCCCAGTTGCCTTCGAAGTCGATTTCTCTACCACAGTCATGGTCGCCTCGGGATTGAGTGACTCTGAAAGCTCTATGTTTGGTTTTGACAATTAGTGACAATGCCTAAGTACTAATCCTATGCCTAAGTTGTATATAGCATATGAGGATTAGTACATTCCAAGGTTGGTGGCAAGATGGACATGGTGATCATGATGGCCACACTTGGATTTGGATGCAACCCTACATGATCAAGGCAAAGGTATATGCTTAAGGGTTGTGTTTTAGTAACCAAGACACCTAGTGGGTGTGGTTACATTATAGGATATAGCCGAACTATAAAGAGGGGAATGATGCGGCTATTGAACTCCTAAGTGCCTCTAGGTGTGCATTTCATAATCATATGCATTTGGATAGAACTAATAACGCCTCAAAAAATAATTGTGAAAATGCTAACACACTCGCACATGACGATGATCACTTGATGGTATTAGCACATTTACGATGGCGGTGGTGTTTGAGCGGTAGAGAGGGTTTGGGGTCACATGTTGTTGAAACGCCTATTTTCCTTTACGCCAATGTCAAGATTTGGAGGCGATGTCACATGTTTCACGAGCTAAAACATGTGCTTTAGTGATACACATACTTAGTCTAGCTCATATGTGAAAGGGTGAATCAAACGGATCGAGCAAACGTCGCAAAATCGCCGAGATATGAGCGACAGACACTGCTACCCTGAGCGTTAGACGCTACTATGCAGCGTCTGTCGCCATACCCTAGTTAGGGTTTCTGGCGCTCGGGCGTCAAATGCACGGATGTAACCGTGACAGACGCCATGCATGGCATTGTTGCCACGTCTGTCGCGTGGGCGCGTCACGGTTCTACGCGACAGACGTGTCCATCGGCCAGGCACCGGACGCGTCTGTCACTTTGGTGCATTTACATGGCTTCTGGACCGCGTCTGATGGTGGTGAGGCGGCGTCTGTCAGTCGTGACAGATGCGTCTGACGCGTAGAGCGTGAGCACGGTGAACTCCAACGGTCGAGACACGTGGCAAACGGCGAGGGCGTTAGACGCCGAAGCCGCGTCTGTCGCCTTAGCGACAGACGCGTCTGTCACGTTCGCGAGGAGCAACAGACGCTGGACAGCGCGTCTGTCGGTTAAGCAACAAACGCGTCTGTCGCGTGCGTCGGCGCCCCTTCTAGCTCCTAACGGATCTATTTGTTTGTGGGTGCTTATAAATACTTGTTGGCTGGCTCTTGGCTCACTCTCTTGCACTCTTTGACATACTTGTGAGCACTTTGAGCTAAGCAACTCCCCTCCCACTCATCTCTCTTGCTTCTTTGCATATTCAAAGTGAGATTGAGTGATCCAAGTGCATTTGCATTGTGAGATTGCATCTAGTTGGCACTTGGTGGTTGATTTGCTGCAGGATTCTTGTTTCTCTTGGTGGTTGCCGCCACCTAGACGGCTTGGAGCAGCTTGGAGGCGTTGGCAAGAGTTGGTGATTGTTCTTGGCCACCTCCAGTGATTGTGAGGGGTTTGTGCCTACCTCGGCGAAGTGCCAAAGGCAATGTTAGTGGATTGCTCGTGTCATTTGCAACCTTTTGCCATTTGGTAGGTTCTTGTGGCGCCTTTTGAGAGGCTCGGTGTGTGACCGATTATCCACCGAACCACGTGGTGAAGAGGGACACAACGGGGACTAGCGTACCGGCAAGCACGTGAACCTCAGGATAAATCTTCATGTCATCATTCTTATTGTGATTAATCGATCCCAGTGGTTGTGTATTGTGGAATTCATCTCTTGATCATATTGATTGGTTGGCTCAATACTTCGCCCCTCGGTGATACCCTCCTAACTCTCTTGTATTAATTTCTTAGTTACCTTGCTAGCTTGTTAATGTAGCTCTTAACTTGTGTAGCTAGTTAGCTTTAGTTGTAGCTAAGTTGTGCGGTTTGACTTGTGTGATTGAGTGCAAATATACTAGAATTGTGAATTGGTTAGGTGGCTTGCAAACACCCCGTAGGCTAAGCAAAACTCGCATCTCGCTATTTGTTATATTGATAAACTTATTTAGCTTGTCTTTGTAGAAAATTTTAAAAGGCTATTCAGCCCCCTCTAGCCATCAAGACCTTTCAGACTCCACAACGGCTTCATCAACCTGGGCCACTGCCTCTCCCATAGTTGCCTCGCTTGCTGTACGCTCTGAATCTTGGGACTCGGTGTGCGGAGGAGCACCAGTTGACTGAGATGAAGTCGGCTGGGGGTTGGGAGAAGGTGATGACGATGGCCTACAAGATGACAAAAGAACCCTCCAATAAGGAAATATAAAAGAAAGACAAGGACAGAACAAGCTAGTCAAAATTCACTCACCTGGTTGCTCTTCTCTTCAGGCTAATACCCCCAAGCCGAACAAATGGCTTAGGCGAGGGCATGGTGGTGGAAAAATATCATCGTCACCCTACATCAAGGTTGGCAAGATTGACGCTTGGGCCCCTGTGGAACTCAAGCTCGACTCTCGCTTACTGCAAAAGACAATGGCAAGATGAATCAGCAAAAGAACTCGAATCAACGCAAGACTAAACAGGAACAAACGCTCTAACTACTCACCGACGAGTAGCAAGGGCCGAACCATCTTCTTCATCCTCATCCTCGAGGAGCTCAACCACGCTACCATCTGAAAAAAGAAAAGAAGTACTCGGTTAAGGACGCAAACAAACACCAACAAAGGCAAAGAATATTGATATGCTCACCTAGGAGCATGCTACCTATGACTTGAGTACCTGGATGAGTACCTAGATGTTGGGGCTTCTTGGTAGCAGACGCACTAGCAGAAGTATCGTCTGCCCACGCCCTCTTGGAGGTGGCGCGAGGAGCTCGAGGAACTGGGCGCAGCATATATTCAACATAATGACCGAATTCACCAAAAGACACGCTAGAAAGTATAGTGATAGAGCGGGACTTACTAGTTATAGAGGCTCGCACCTAGTTTTCATGAACCCTCGCCCCAACAAGGTTGTTCTTGGAAGAGAGTGGGGGTAAGTCATCAAAATTTCACCCCAAATCCTACAAGCAATCAAAAAACAATAAGGTAAGCAGAAGAAAGAAAGACAAAAAGTACTCGCGAAGAACAAAACAACTTATGGAAGGGGGCGAACGATCAGCACGGTACTCTGGGACTGTATGAGGGACAACGGTCACCCCCTTCAGGACCATCCTGAGGTGCTCCATCACTTCTTCTTCTATCAACTCCAGAGCTAGAACCATTCGAGATGGGTCCTCAGCTCTAGAGTACTCGAAGCTGTAGTTCTCCTTCGCCTTTAGAGGTTGAAGCCAACGATGAAGGAGGCTAGCAACAATCCCAAATCTAGTCAAGCCTTGCTGCTTCAGAGTTTGAATCTTCTCAAGCAGCAGCTTGATCTTCTTGAGCTCCTCACTCGTTAGAGGGGCCTTCTCCCAACGGTCGTTGACCACAGGACCGGAGTTCGAATGAACAGCAAGAGGAGGATTCATGTTCCCAGCATAAAACTACTCTGAATGCCACTCCTTGATAGAATCAACCAAGTCATAGTCGAAGAACAAACCATTTTTACCTTGGCAAAATTGAATCCCATAACCACCCATAGGAGAGGTACTGTCACTCTAGGGGGTGTGGTTTTAGATGGAAGAAATAGCAAAATAAGAAAATAGAAGAAAGGATTCCAGGGAAAGTCTCGCAAAGATGAACGAACACTGAGAGATGGAGGACAACATTTGGGGTAAGATTGTTTAAGGAAATACCAAAGTATTGAAGAAAACGATGAAAAAAGGAGATGCTGGGAGGTAGAGTCCATCGTGGATGAAGGAGACGAAGAGAACGATCTCACCAGGGCCAGGGGAAGGAACCCGGTGCTCACCAGGGGTCTTCCAATCAGCTAAGCCTTGATCCTGGATCAAGCCATCGCTGACCAACTCCCATAGCTGATCCTCTATGGTAGTCGGGGAAGGCTAGATCTTCTTCACAGCCCTCATGACAATGAACTCTTGGTTTTCAATCACCTTCAGCGCCTCCTCCTCGTCCACCAGAACCTCCTTTGACTTGCTACTTGATGCCTTCTTTTTGCCCATACACTGATGGTGCTCTAGCCTCTCGGAGAGGATGGCGGCAATGCATGGGCAGTGGGGGCGCTTGAGCGGTGGCGATGGCGGCGCTAGAGCTCTGAAGGGAAATTAGGGTTTTGCGAAGGAAGAATGCTAGAAGGCTAAGGCAAGTAAGGGAAAAGAAGAAGAAGAAAGGCCCCTTATATAGATTTATAATGGTAAAATGCGGCCCAAACAGCCCGTTAAGCCAGCGGATCATTCCACCTTTTATGCATTGAATGCAGGACGCAATCGAAGTGACAGATTAAAAAACCTTTTCACAACGGAACAGTACAACAGGAAGATTTCAAACTTATCCGTTCACACTGCGACCGTTGCCGAATTGTTACAGCTCGTACAACACAGAAAGAACTCGCCATTCACAACATACACAGAAGAGAATGCAGAATGCTACCAAAGAACCCGGATTTCCAAAAGCAACCCGGATGATACTCAAAAGCACTCAGACAAACAAAAAAGGAGACTACAACTTAGAAAGTAAGATTTTTTCTATTACAAATATCTTCAAGAGATATGAGATGACAGATCTCACAAGACCCAATGAACTTGGTACTAAGATGAACAAGGTAGCAACAAGGAGCACAGAAGAACACGGCTCTGGAAACGACTACATGCCCCAAGTTGTTACTAGGCAGACCACATTCTACTCGGCTACACTGTTTTCTTCCAAGGAGGAGCGCAGTGCATCCAAGATTGGTGTCAGCAGCATAGCATGACAACATGGACTAGGTGAGGCTCACAGGCATCTGTCTGCCCAAGCCTGATGTGATCCTAGATCGGCTGCTAATCTACACCGAACAGTCGCAAGACAAAGTGGAAGGATCAACCCAGAACTGCTGAATGAAAGAATGCATCCCACATCACAAGACTTCTTCCACCTGCCAGGATGGACTACCCGGCACAATGCCACCCGAGATTAGTCTACCTCTAATATCTATCACAAGACTTCTTCCACCCACTACAAAATATATAAGACTTACAACTCACACCCGGGGGCTACTCTACTTCACAAACTATCATATTCATGACTACAAGACTTCAAGATCTACACCAAGATATTACCGGTTTGCAGCAGCTCACCAGGGGGTATTTATAGTCCAAGGAGGGCTGTACATGGACCTAATACACCAACAAATCAAACCTGAAAAAAGGATTCAAAGAAGTGACAGAAAGCAATAAAGAAAAAACAACCGTGCATGAAGACACAGTACGCAAGGAAGGAATATCCGGAAGAATATGCCAACACTGTACAACTCGCGACTAAGTAGCATTTACACCCAACCACCACCTACCACCTATCTCTGACAAAAAGCAGGCTACCCGAGAACATGAGAAAGACCCTCTATCCGAGTTCTTCGTAAATAGAAGAACTAGGATATATGCTCGGGGGATGCAGGGTACATATCCTTAGAAGAGATTTTTAGTTTTTCCAACGATAAAGATCCAAGACCCTCTAACTTTTTATTCCAAATAGAAAAAGGCTCAGGGACTACACTTAGTGAGTGCGTTTTTTCCTCAAAAAAGTGCACATCACTCAGGAGACTTCTCCAAGAAAAGACCACTTCAAGGCTTCTCTCCGAAAGAACCTGGACCTGGCTTGTTTCACCAAGTGGGGCCTAAAAACAAGGAGGCTTTCGAGTTCAACCATGAAATACTCAAGGGCTTGTCGATGCGAGACCCACAGGGCTCTGCAGTGATATGACTACAAGTCATGGGCCCTGGCCTAGCCCACGAACCGAAGCAGGAAGGGGTGCAGCAACTGCTACAACAAATCCTAGTAGAATAGGCCAGACTAGCCAGACTCCTACAGGAAAGTACCTTCTGTATTTAGATCAGGACACCTTCTTTGGATCTGACTAGGATTATAACCGCACCATAGTCTTCTCTATTAATATAAAGAGAGACTATGGGCACCCCTATAACAGGTAAGACAACATACCAATCAATCCAACGCAAAAGGCTAACGCCTACTAGACGTAAAGGCTATTACTCGATCATGGTCGAGGGCCTGAATCAGTATAAATCGATTGTCTTTTACATTCACTTGAGTTCCACACCCACCGAGACCCGAACAACTGTCCCAGGTATCCCCATGATAGGTTATCAGTGGTAAAACATCAACAAAAAGGAAGCTCCAAAGGATGAATTTCTCCTTCCTTTGGTGTCCCTAGGAATGGTTTAGGAATTAGGTCAGCAGCTAGAGCTTTAGATAGAATTGGCAATGACTTAGTTGTCAAAACTTCTTCTTGCTTGGGGGTTGGATTGTCCTTTTATTTAGGGGGATCATCATGGACATCGGTGTAGGGAGGGTTTTAAGGATTGTGTCAAGGATAGCTCTCCCCTCACTATCAGAAAGATGTAAGAAGGCTCCTCCTGAAGCGATGTCAAGGAATTGTGTAGATTCCTCACTAAAACCTAGAAAGAAGTGTTTTAGAAGGATAGGACTAGGTATACCAAGATCAGGGCCAAATGAATAGAGATCCATCAGGCATGCCCATGTGGCACCTAGGGATTCCTTCTCTTCTTGCTTGAAGGTTAGTACCTCTCTTCGAAGACGACCAACTCAGGGGATGGGGAAGAAGGTTAAGCAAAACTTGTCTCAAAAAACTTCCTACTCTCCTTGTGCACTCTCTACGGTTCGAGTATACCATAGTTTGGCTAACCTCGTCAAAGAGAATGGAAATAGCTTCCACTTAAAGGTTTTGTGTGACATGCCCAAAATATGAAGGCATGAACACACTTGCTCCAACTCTCATAGATGAGCATATGGGTTTTCTTCTTTTTCCCTAGAAAAAGATAGCTCCTAAACTTTAGTTATGAAACAAGGGTGAATTTCATAACTATGTGTAAGGATAGGCTTTGATGATGGAGGTGGCTCTAAACTAGCGCCCTTTGGAGCTCCAAATTAAATGATTGGAATGCAATCCATGGTATGAAACATAAATGATAAAAGATACATGGATGACTTGGTTCTAAACTAGAACAACTACCATTCCCTGGCAATGGCGCCAGAAAGCTTGTTGGCACTAGAAATGGCAAACAGATAAATCCGCAAGTGCACGGATGTCAATGTAGCTTTCACCCGGGAGTATTCCAAGGTATCATATTTCTATGGGACATGCGAAGTGAACTAGACTAAGAACTAAGTTTATCTAAGGATAGAACAAGGATAAATTATAGGTAGAGAGGATTTAAGTGGTTTCACTGAACTAATGCAAGACTAAGGAATACTATATCACAGTTGTTTACTTCGGGGCACAGCCCGGATAGCAACCAGGAGGGATAACTAGACAAGGTCTGCCACGAGCCCTATAAATTAATAACTAGACCTATCATGGTGGAATACAGAGGATGGATAGGGCTATCACCACCTGCCACCTACCATAATCTATCGGGAGGCCTAGCCACGAACATAGGCAAGCTATAGCCTAAGCACTATGCTTAATCTATAGACTCACTACTCTAATCCTATACACGATGAAATGAGACTAGAGCACTATAACCAAGCGTTGAAACCAGTAAACACAATAATATAAATAATACTTAAATAATGCAAAAGAGCAGAGTTACCACATAGAAGATGCTAGACTTCACTTGAAGGAGAGCTTCATCCGCCGAGGCCTGAGTGGAGAGGATGCCGACAACCCCAGCTCTTCTCCAAGCTTCTCACTCTCTCCATATCTTCTACTTCTAAGGAGTAGAGCTATAGAGCTGGCCTAGCTACTACTCATCACTTGGAGTGATGGAATGAGATGGTGCTAAATGGGACGACTTCCACTGAGCTCCATACCCCCTATTTATAGTGTAGAATGAGGGGATAGGTATTTTTAGGCAGCTAGAGATTGGTTGAGGTGACTTGGGCACTGAGCGGCCAAGGTAGGGCACCGCTCGGCCCTCCATTCCATCACCTCTTGATCCTACGATGTTGGTTCGCTCCCAATGGTGGTTACTAAGACAGCACATGTCAAAATTTAGACGGGAAGTCAGTTGGTGAAGCTCCAAGTCTATGACAATGGGCCCATAGATCCATGGCCTCTCAATCTTGACCATTGATCGAACCGACTTAGATCAACGCTTCCTATTAGCTGAGGAGGAGTTCCCACGGATCACTAACGTGACAAAGTGCCAAGGTGGCACAGTTGGGTGCCGGGCAGCGCCTGCCTATGGGCCCAAGTGGCCCTGCCACATCCACTTGCTCCTATGGTCCATGTTTGTCACCATTTTGGATTATTTTTGCCATATTTCCTGTATACAAAAAATTCTATAAGCAGAAGTGGAACTAGGTGAAATTTAAACATAATTCTTCACATGTGATGATGATTTTCCATGCTTTTGGGTGAAATGTTGATGGTCAAAATGGGTGTTAGTGACCGTCAACATCTACTCTTTGTGCTTGACTTTTTTCCTTTGGAGACACAGGTTTGGGCCCACACGTATTCCAAGTTCTTCCGTCTTTCTATGATTCCTTGCGATTTTTGCATCCCATGCTCATTCATAAGTAGTTAGTGGCTGTTCATCTAGATTACAAAGGCATTTATTAACTAAAGCTTCTACGGAATCTCAACACAATAGAGAAAGAGTATACAAATATGCGCCTCACTAGTAACTACAGCTTATACGAAAGTCATTAATCCAATAAAGCACATGTCAACTACACTCAACTATAGAAAATATGTAACCCCATCACTATCTACATATCCTTGGTTTAGCCACTAGAGTAGGGCACATATCATAAAAAAGGAATTTGGATACCTCTTCCTCTGTGTTCCCTGGCTTTGCTTTGTTGTCGGCTCCGTCGTCCTGTCGTCGCGATCACGGAGCTGGTGCGGCTGGTGTTGACAAATGGGTACCAGATTAGGCTCTGGCTAGGGATCAGATCTGGTCGGTCATGATAGGTGCTGAGCTAGGTAGGGGATCCGGATCCGGCTTGTACCATCGTCGAGGCGATCCTTTCACCGTCAACTGATCGACCTGCTATCGATGAATCGAAGGAGATCCGGCTTTGGCTAGGGTTCATAAATGTATGAGAGGATGCGGCTGGAGAGTGGAGAGGGAGTTGAGCTGCTATTCCGATGGCACCTAGGGTCCGGAGCGGGGTGGCAGAGGGGGCGGCTGGAGAGTGGAGAGGGAGGCCATGTGACTAGAATTTAGAGCTAGAGGAGAGACAGTGCAGCTGGAGAATGGAGATGGAGGCAGAGATGACGACTCTTTATGCTTTTCTGTGGCCATCACATTACCACAAATGCCCTTGTCTAAAATTGATGGCATGGTAAACCTATTTTCCACGCTGAGGGCAAAAGAGAGACATCTAATTTTTGGTGCGTGTTGGCGGGACTGCTCAGTGTAGTGTAAAATCAAATTTATGGGTAGGTAGACCACCACATCTACTCAGCAGAGACCAAAATTTATTCCATGTTTTAATAGGAAATGATTACAACAAAATGTTGTACTTACCTAATATCCTCCTTTTTATTTTTTCTCTTGTGCGCCTGTTTATATATCCGATCAATTAGTTGTTGCCTTTTTGATTTTTTCATAGTATAAATAAACATAAAACTAAAAGAGGATGATAAAAGACAATTAAAAGATTCATAAATTTGACACCTAAAAATTACCAAAAAAAGAAAAAATAAACCTACTCGCTGCAACTTATTACACTACAACTGGCGATTTTTTTTGTGTGCATGACTGCATCTGCGGCTGTTTGAACTAAAGCCTATAATTAGGAAGCAAGGGGAAGGCATGCCCTAGGATAGAAAACCCTCCAAAAAACTAAATAGGTTATTCAAATGATATCCCAATGGATTTTCCACCGTGGAAAAAGTAGTTATGGATTCTAAGGTGCTTTGAGTTTGTAGAGAAGAGAAAAAATTAAAGCATCCTCCTCCTGGCTAGCGATCTTGCGATTCACAAACTCGCTAGTACTCTAGATCATCCTCCTCCTCACTAGAGTCATAGTCAGTGCTATACTTTCGATCGCTCGAGTACATCCCCATTGTTCGCGAGCCTTGAGCCGGTCGCCAATGCTGTCTTAGCGAAGGTGAACATGGACGACAACATCTTACACGCCCACCTCAACCCTTGATCTATGTGACGTATCAATAGTACAAGTCATGACTAGGTTTGATCTATGGGATGACCGTATATGAAGTCTTATTTGCATGCATGTTTGTGTTAACTTTTGTTGAACATTGTATTAGGTCGGTTAAACTCTATTGAGTGTGGTGTAGCTCAGGTCCTTTACTTTGGTCATTTGGTAACTGGTTATACTAAGGTGTTTGTCCTTTCTGATCGGAAGACGTGGGTGTATAGATGTTGAAATTTTCTAGACCCTAAGACAGTCTGACCTTACAAAATATTGACAATTTGGATCACTACAAAATATAGGGGCCATCCAACTAGTCCATAGAACTCGACTACCAAGGGCTAACAGCTAGTTCTAATTATAGAACCCAATAATTAGTTCAGGATACAAATAGGTATGGACTAATAACACAACTAATTAACTATTTTTAGCCATGGCTAACTAGTTGCAGTCCATCCAAATAGGGCCTAAGACAGTCTGATACTAAAGAAATCTTGATAGGCCGGATCATAGTTTTGATGAAACAACAAAATACAGATCGTGTCAACTCTTGCGTTGTATATGTGGGGTCATGGGCTCGCAGCCACGTGTGCGTGGACCGTGGGGTGGTCCACGACCCATGAACTATATAACAGCAGAGACAAGGGGTGAGAGGAAAGCTCTCCAGAGCTCCTGTTTCAGTTCCATCCCAAAGTTTTTGCCCTCCACCCTACTACTAGGCATCTTGTTCTTCTTTTTTCTGCATATTGTTTTCTTTTATACACAGATCATGGATAACTATGATCATTCTTGGGACATGACAGTGTATCGCTATGTCTTCTGCGAGCTTCGTGTTCGCCATGGCCTACAAACAAGGGTTGCAGTGCTTGCAGTGCATTCTAACTTTTACAGTAGGTGGTACATTGCTTCTATAGTTGTTCATCAAGTTCTTGGCCATCAAAATTACCATATTGCTAAAGATCATCTAGGACCCTATGTGTTTGTTGCGGTTCGTTCAAATGTAGATCTCCAGATTTTGCTTTCATGCTGCTATGAGTTCTGTGGTGCAGAAGTATTTTCTCATCGTATCCCTTATCTTACAGTCTGCCCAAATGATCTGGAGATTGGTGGAGTTCGTGCAGTTCCTTTCAATTGAGCAGTAGCAACATGGTCAAATGATGTTAACGCTTAGTATCTATGGCATTAGAGATATGCCCTTGTTCTCTGTTTCTGAAATAGGTGTGATGTTCAAGTATCTCATAACAGATGATCTGATTTGTGTTTTCAATGTTCACTAGAGACAATTGTGATGTTCTTTAGTTTATCTTGTTGCAATAATATCCATGTAAATGGACTTTTGTTGAACTTTGTATTAGTGGGTTAAACTCTATTGACCAAATATATATAGAGAAGTACAATATTGATGAAATGATGTTTACCTATTTCTTGTAAATCGTATGCATGCCTCATAGTCCGAGTCGTGTAAATTGGACGAGCCCGGACATTTTACTCTGCTACTAAGCTGTGACTAGAACTTTTGCTAGATCGACTGTGCTACAAAGAACAGCTGCACCGACTGTGGCTGCATGCATGAAGTACTAGTAATGTAGTTGGATTTGAAGTGGCATTGTTGGTATAAATTAATGCACACAGATAAATCCACAAGCGCACGGCTATCGCTGTCACTTTCACCTGGAGGTATTCCAAGTATCGTATCCATAGGGAAACATGTGAGACTAACTACAGTCTAACTTAATAAGGGGTAGTAACTGGGTTAAGGTTTAACTTAACTAAGAGAAGCAACAAGGTTACGATAAATAGGAGCGTAGAGAGGATAACTGAGGTTCTCTAATTCTAATCTTGGGTAAACTGTGTCTTCTACTGTTCAACTAAACTATGTCTTCTATTGTTCAACTAGGGACATTACTAAGGAAAGACACCAACAGAGGATGCTTTCCTTCGCAACCGGGTCCTACTTGGCCTACAAACAGGAGGTGGATGTTGACGGTCCTTAAGTACCAAATATATTTATCAAATAAATAAAGAAAAGGATCCAAATGCAACCAACACCTAGACTTAGGGTTTTATCTGACATAATTCCATGAGTTTTGGTGTTTGTCTGTTTCTGCAGGGGGTTATCAGAAAATACGGAGGAAAGGCCCACACGTCGGGTTTACATAGAGATAATAACGTGTTCACCGATTTTCTATCATCTAGAAGACTCCAGAAGACACGAGAACGAACGAAAGGCCGAACGAGCCCGGAGGCAGGGCGCCCGCCCTGCTCCCTAGGGCGCCCGCCCTGGCCTGAGAGCCAATCAGGCTCCGTCTCGCGGATTATGCTCCACCGACCTAAGGGATTAAGGAAAACCGTGCGATTAATGTCGGTTTGATCCGACGGCCCACGTTCACTTGAGGGGGCTATATAAGCAGGACCCCTGGCCCCTGGAGGAGGCACTCCCTCATTCTCAATTCCTCAAATCCTAATCTCAGGAGGAGAGTCTCTGATCAAGCCCTAGAGCCACCACATCAACTAGATCTCTAGTATAGCATAGCTACATAGGATTAGAACTAGAAGGAGTCAATCTTCGATTGGTTTCCGGATCTGTCAAGAGAATTCTTGGTAATTCCTTTATTGTTCTTCATTGTTCATCTTTGTTCTTCAATATTATGAATACAACTTTGTTCTATTTCAATATATTGATTATGACTTTGCTCTACTTGTTTATGTTTGCAATTATATTGTTCTTAGTTTATCGTAGTTATACGCTTGGCTTAGTTAGATTGGAATTATATACATGTTTAGGATCGTATAGCGTTTATCCATCGGATCCATGGGTAAATGATAAATATTGTGTAGGCGTGGTGCTTAGACCATATTTATCTGTGATTGCACCTTATATGCCGGATCGTGGGGTGGTCCGCGATGGTGACAGCTTCATTGGTTCTTATATAGTCCCCCTCCCGTGTGTAAGGCAGGCAGAGCAACATTATTACGGGGGAGTGATTGCTATGTTTCTCATCTTCCTTGATAATATCACTATGCATGGGTGTAGTCCTTTCTCGCAATGATTGCCAAGTGTACTTGCACTAACTATGATATGCTAGACTTTATAGTTAAGAATAACTTAGGAAATATCCTTGTAGTTCGTCCTAATACCATGCTAATGACTTGCTAGAATATCTGTTGAGGTGCTTATCATTATTATATGTGGCTAGCTGATCAGATTAATTATCTTTGTCACCATTCATACTTTATCTATATTTTATGTGACACTTACCCCTGTATGCAAGAGATAGACGAATGCTCCCACTTATACATGCAATGATTGATACTCATTCCTATATTCCATTCCATAATCAACATTGATGTTAGTAATCCCTTCCCAGTGGTAAAAATATAAATAACGATACCTGGAATACTTCCCGGTTAAAATGCTACATCGGTATTAATCTGTGCGCTTGCAGATCTTATTTATTATTTATTTAGAAGAGCAGTTGCATATTTCAATACCGCGTCTCTCATGTCATGCTGGGGATGACAACTTGGCTTAAGTGGCATGAGG
Organism: Saccharum spontaneum; assembly: GCA_022457205.1. Classification (NCBI taxonomy): domain Eukaryota; kingdom Viridiplantae; phylum Streptophyta; class Magnoliopsida; order Poales; family Poaceae; genus Saccharum; species Saccharum spontaneum. Next base: position 24,225,162 of record CM039605.1, on the reverse strand, counting down.
GATAGGTTCGGCATTTTTGGCGCCGTTATCAGAATTAGAAAACTAAGTCTACTTTTGGTAATGACGTTAAGAATGCCCAACAAGCATTTTTGGCGCCGTTGCCGCGGAAGGTTGATTTACTAACAAGGAATGAATACGGAATTTGAGTCATCATTCGCATCATTAAGTGATTGAGATCATCAATTCTCCCATACAGATTTACCCCTGTATTTTTTCCATTCTTATTGTTTTGCAGGGTGATGTATGAATAGAGGACATCTTCCAGAAAATTTTGTTGACAACCCCGAAGCATTAAGGCAAGAGCCAAGCTCAAGAAGTCAACACTTCGACGCAACACTTCATCCAATCCAGAAGACCGCCGAAGTTTCATCCGGAATTTGTCAACAGAGTTCGCAGCCATGGCGAACAAGACGATCCGCGAGTTCTCAGCTCCCACTACGGACAACATCCGCACTGGACCTGCCGCGGCCATCGACAAGAACTTTGAGCTCAAGCCAGGGCTCATCAACATGGTACAAGCCAACCAGTTTTGTGGGAAGCCGCACGAAGATGCAAGTGCTCATCTCCAACACTTCCTAGAGAGTTGCAGCACATTCACTTTATTAGATGTTCCCAGAGACGCCATACTACTTCGCCTTTTCCCATTCTCACTATTGGGGAGAGCGAAGCAGTGGTTCTACACGACGAAGGATAAGAACACTACGTGGGCACTCTGCTCTACGAACTTTCTGGCTAAGTTCTTTCCCATGGGCAAGACCAATGCTCTCCATGGAAAGATTACAAGTTTTCAGCAACAACATGATGAATCCGTTCCAGAAGCATGGGAGTGCTTTCAAGATTACATCCTAGAATGTCCCCATCATGGAATGGAAAGCTGGCTACTTATGCAGACTTTCTATCATGGGCTCATCACTAGTGCTCGTGAGACCATGGATGCTGCAGCTGGAGGCGCATTTCTATCACTCACCATACCACAAGCTACAGCCCTTGTGGAGAAGATGGCGTCCAACCAAGGTTGGAACGAAGAGAGGACTCAAACACGCAAGAAGGGTGGAGGTATGCACCAGCTCAAGGAGGTAGACATGCTGTCTGCAAAGTTAGACCTACTCATGAAAAAGCTCGATGACAAAGCTGGAGACAAAAGAGAAGTCATGAACGTCTACGACTCTCACATGACTTGTGAGGAATGTGGAGACACTGGACACTCAGGCAATCACTACCCTAAGATGCTTGAGGATGCAAGGTACATCAACAACAACAACAACTACAACCGTCCTCAACAAAATCAAGGTTGGAATCAACAGAGGCCTAACTACTCAGGTAACTACTCAGGTAATTATCAAGGTAATAACTCTTACAACAACAATAATAATTTTCCACCCCTGAGAGAGTTAGTGTCTAATCAAGGAAAGCTAATGGATAACTTGTCTAAGAAATTGGCATCCAATGATAAAATACTAGAAAACATAAATAATAGAATGGATAATTTCTCTACTGCCATCAAAAACCAAATTAGCTTTAATAAAATGATTGAATCTCAGTTAAATCAAATAGCTGCTGCTGTTCCTGCTACTAACCCCGGTATACCATCACAACCGGAAGGATTAGAATCTGCAAATCTTGTAGACATGTTTGATGCAGGTAACTATTGGAGTAATCCCGCTGTCGGAGTACATAATGACCTTCTGCCAGTCAAGAGAGGCGATCTAGGACGCCCCGTCATCCCGATCTCCATCGGCATGGTGGACTTCCCAGAAGCACTCTGCGACTTTGGCTCCAGCGTCAACATTATGCCCAGGGTACTCTATGAAAAATTCTTTACATATCCTTTATCAGAAACAATTATGTGTTTGCAGCTTGCAGATCGGACACTAAGCTTTCCTAAAGGAATATTAAAGAACATGTGTGTCCGAGTTGGTACCTCGTATGCTCCAGCTGACTTCGTGGTGATAGAGACCGGGTCCGATGAGAGGTCACCAGTTATTCTGGGAAGGCCATTCCTGAACACCTCGGGAGCTGTCATCTACGCCAGCGCTGCGAAGATCAACTTCAACATCAAGGGGAGGAAGGAGACGTTTTCCTTCAAGAACAAGATTGCACAAATCCCAGAGCAACCCCAACATGAACCAAGGAAGAGGACCAACAGGAGGAACAAGCAGAACAAGAACAACCAAGGATGGACCGAATCAGCTAAGATGGTCACTGCAGTTCAAGGAGGTCAAGATGATCAACTCAAGTCGCCCTTCCTGAACAAGAAGGATGACCCAGGTATGCCAAGCATTGAGTGCTCAATCAATGGATACTCCTTTCAGAAGGCGCTCTGCGACACTGGATCAGGCATCAACATAATGGCCACAGTCACCTATCAGCTCTTGTACGGGACCATGCCCTTAAAACCAACATACACTCAGCTCCAGATGGCAGATCAGACATCTCGAAAGGTCGAAGGTATAGTAACCGATGTCCCTGTTAAAATTAACGATCATTTTGTCCATACAGACTTTCAGGTCATTGACATGGGAGACAACGAGTACGATCCACCCATCATCCTAGGAAGACCGTTCCTAGGCACCGTCAAAGCAATCATCTACATTGGAACCGGAGAAGTCCATATGCATTTCCCCTCTGAGAAGGTACGCCGCTACTTTAATGACCCTAACTATATAGTTGAAGATTCTAAGCAGGTCAGGACAAGAAGAAGGCGACGTAACCGTAACCAAAGGAGGCAAATCATCAAGGACGTATGGGAAGACTATGAAGGAGAGGTCATAAGGCCCGAGGATACACAACAGGAGACCGAAGCACCAAGTCGGGTATGGAAAGTGAAGACAGTTACACAAGAAGAGGAGGCGCTGCCGGAACCACCGTCTACGCCACCCAAATCCTAGGACAACTAAGAAGAAAAGAAGTCCTGTTCAGAGGACTTAAAAACACCGAACGCCGTGCCAAGAGGTAAACTTGGTAGTTATCATTTTCCCTTTAATTATTGCTCAGTTAATCATGTTCATTCTGTCTAAAAAAATGTTGAAAACAGTAAGCCCCATGTGAGTATGCGAGTGGCATAAAACCCATAAGTACATTCACTGTGGTGGCATAAAAAATATAATAATAATAATATATTTTTTCTGTTCTATAAAAATGAAAATAAAAATAGAGAGTGACATTTATCAAGGAAGCTCAAACATGATAAAGGCTAGATATTTATGCTAACGCTTAATCAAGTTCCACGAAGCTTTGTTGTCTATTTGAGCTCCACAGAATTCAGGAAGACTAGCAGATGGAGGACATCCTAATCGTTGTCAGGGTGCTGCCAACATTCAAATACACCTCTGCACCTGCTAGCTACATCAGAAGAAATTACGTCAAGATCCAGCTTGGGGGAGAGCACCCCCATTTATCCCGATAAGTATTTTTATCTACATTTATACCTATGCTTTATTAAAATAAAAAGATGCATAATCATGAAAACCCAAATAAATATTTTGTGTTTATATATATTTGCTTAGTTTAATAAATAAATAAAGTATCTATGCTAAACTGAATCTTGAAAATAAAACTCTAGCATGGATATGATGAATAGTTGCTCTGCCTAATTTTCAAATTTGTTCTCTCTCTAGTTTAGACATAACTGTTATAATTTAAAACTGGCTCTAAACCTGAACTAGTGGGAAGAGAACTTGATCTGAAGTCTAAGTTGTTAGCGGATATGATATGGGAAGGTTGAGCTGCTGTTTATCTGTTCCTAGAGATGCTAGAATTCTGGAGAATTTTATCTTTGAAAATTTTTTAAATGTTGCATGATGAGTTCCTGTATGATGAGAGTTTAAATTCCTACCACAGCCATATATACATGCTTGTTAGATTAAGAGCCGCACTTTTACTACTTACTGCTTATGGGCATTCAGTGTGGTCAAGCTGTGTAGACCCTTAGGAACTTGTCATGTGGTTAAAATCAAGATTCACTTGCACGTTCACTCATACATGCTGCTTCTACTCCGGAAGTACGCATCCACATATATCCACTCATTTCCATCTCCAGATTCACCCAAAATTATTTTACTCCTGACCCGGGAGAGAATAGCCAAAAACATTATCCCATTCCTGTTATTCCCTGTGAAGTTAATGCTCAAGTCATTTCTACTACCACTTGCTATATTTTCAAAAGAGGGAGATTGCTCTAAAAAATATAAAAACGAGGAAATAAAAAGGAGCAAGTGCTCGGAACCTCGAAGAAAGAAAAAGTGAGACGAGAGGTAAAAATGGACAAGTGTCCGACAGTAGAATTAGGGGTACAATACCCACCTGAGAGAAAAAAAAGAAAAAAAATAGAGCATCTCATTCCCCTCAAAAGTTTTAAAAAGCAAGAAAGGTATGTATTCCCTCAAAAAGAGCATTAGACTTTTGTTATCACCATACACCACTCATTCACCACACATGCACATCTTGATTTGACTTATTGACTTGTTTCTCTGGATCCATGGTTTGACTATGCAATAAATGTTCTATGAGTATGTATACTGTATCTCCCACCTATGAGCTCCAGATATCAAAGCCTTATTAGAGTAGGGTGAGAGAGAAGGCAATGTCACTACGCCTTATACCATAAATACCACATACTTTGAGAGAGAAGGCATATACCATTACTGCCTTGGTAAGGATCCAGAAATACCACAAAAGAGAGACCCGAGAAAGTCATACAAGGAATCTCTGAGTTTTATTTGAAAAATTTGCAAAAACTTCAGAGCTATAGCTGTTCAAGAATAAGAGACATGGCGTTTGACTAGACCGTTCTATCTTTTAACCACTCAAGATGCAGGTGACGGTTGCAAGCCCCATGGTGAAAGGTAAAATGAGTAAGTTTTAAGTCTTGACAGTTTACTCTAACTCAGGGATGAGACCTTATTTGAAAGCATATGTACCGTCAACGTTCAAAGGCGTTGCAGCAACTTCTGATCCATAATGAGTCTATCCTTGCTCAGGGACGAGCAAGAGGTAAGCTTGGGGGAGTTTGTTGATGGTCCTTAAGTACCAAATATAGTTATCAAATAAATAAAGAAAAGGATCCAAATGCAACCAACACCTAGACTTAGGGTTTTATCTGACAGAATTCCACGAGTTTTGGTGTTTGTTTGTTTCTGTAGGGGGTTATCAGAAAATACGGAGGAAAGGCCCACACGTCGGGTTTACATAGAGATAATAACGTGTTCACCGATTTTCTATCATCTAGAAGACTCCAGAAGCCACGAGAACGATCGGGAGGCCGAACGGGCCCGGAGGCAGGGCGCCCGCCCTGCTCCCTAGGGCGCCCGCCCTGGCCTGAGAGCTAATCAGGCTCCGTCTCGCGGATTATGCTCCACCGACCTAAGGGATTAAGGAAAACCGTGCGATTAATGTCGGTTTGATTCGACGGCCCACGTTCACTTGAGGGGGCTATATAAGCAGGACCCCTGGCCCCTGGAGGAGGCACTCCCTCATTCTCAATTCCTCAAACCCTAATCTCAGGAGGAGAGTCTCTGATCAAGCCCTAGAGCGACCACATCAACTAGATCTCTAGTATAGCATAGCTACATAGGATTAGAACTAGAAGGAGTCAATCTTCGATTGGTTTCCGGATCTGTCAAGAGGATTCTTGGTAATTCCTTTACTGTTCTTCATTGTTCATCTTTGTTCTTCAATATTATGAATACAACTTTGTTCTATTTCAATATATTGATTATGACTTTGCTCTACTTGTTTATGTTTGCAATTATATTGTTCTTAGTTTATCGTAGTTATACACTTGGCTTAGTTAGATTGGAATTATATACATGTTTAGGATCGTATAGCGTTTATCCATCGGATCCATGGGTAAATGATAAATATTGTGTAGGCGTGGTGCTTAGACCATATTTATCTGCGATTGCACCTTATATGCCGGATCGTGGGGTGGTCCGCGATGGTGACAGCTTCGTTGGTTCTTATATAGTCCCCCTCCCGTGTGTAAGGCAGGCAGAGCAACATTATTACGGGGGAGTGATTGCTATGTTTCTCATCTTCCTTGATAATATCACTATGCATGGGCGTAGTCCTTTCTCGCAATGATTGCCAAGTGTACTTGCACTAACTATGATATGCTAGACTTTATAGTTAAGAATAACTTAGGAAATATCCTTGTAGTTTGTCCTAATACCATGCTAATGACTTGCTAGAATATCTGTTGAGGTGCTTATCATTATTATATGTGGCTAGCTGATCAGATTAATTATCTTTGTCACCATTCATACTTTATCTATATTTTATGTGACACTTACCCCTGTATGCAAGAGATAGATGAATGCTCTCACTTATACATGCAATGATTGATACTCATTCCTATATTCCATTCCATAATCAATATTGATGTTAGTAATCCCTTCCCAGTGGTAAAAATATAAATAACGATATCTGGAATACTTCCCGGTTAAAATGCTACATCGGTATTAATCTGTGTGCTTGCAGATCTTATTTATTATTTATTTAGAAGTGCAGTTGCATATTTCAATACCGCGTCTCTCATGTCATGCTGGGGATGACAACTTGGCTTAAGTGGCATGAGGGATAGGTTCGGCATTTTTGGCGCCGTTATCAGAATTAGAAAACTAAGTCTACTTTTGGTAATGACGTTAAGAATGCCCAACAGTGGACTACAGAGGTTTCAGTGAGGCTATAAGAGTCACCCTCGCGAGCAACCACAGATTCAAAATGCAGGGTGCATCCACGATTAACCCAAGTCTAAGCACCACGCTTACACTTACGATTAATATTTTAACCTAAAGCGTCCTATATATTAAAGCACTAAAAAGAGAGTTATGATCCTGATGAACAATATAAACAATTACTTACTTGAATCAGAAGTTGATTACCAGAGTAATCTCAGAAGCAAGCTCAAGTAGAACTTGGATCCACCAAAGTACAAGCCATAGAGAGAGCACCGACAGGCCGGCACCTCCTCCAAACTCTTCCCTCACTCTCTATCTCGCTATTTCTATTCATAAGACTAAATCCTATAGAGGACTAATCTTCTCTTGATGGATAGCTCTGATCCTCATGAGGAAAATATGAATTAGGGTTTCAGGATCTGCTGAGGGAGGGTGTAGGGGCTGGTATATATAGGGGAGATGGACTAGCAGGCAAGGAATTGCCACGTCATCGATCCACATCACCTCCCTCGACCACTGTTGGATAAACTGACCTAAAACTGCCTTCTAATCAACGGTATAGATCGTAGGAAGGAGTACGAGGCGACGGAGGGCGAACGGGCTCTAGGCCAGGCCAGGCGGCCTCCTTAGTGGGCCGACCGGCCTACTATGGTGAGCTTTTGGCCCACGCTTCGGCGTGGTGTCTTCTAGAACCTTATAGAGTTGTCTTTCGTAGTTTTCACGGCTCAAATCACTTGTCGTCGGTTTGCTTGTTTGGAGTGTATGACAGTGGTCCCGAGGCTGTTTTCTAGATAAATCCTCTTGCATACAAATATTCACAAAGCTCGTGGAATTCATTAGTTTAAACCCATATACCTATGTTTGGTGATGGATTTAAGTATAAATGTAGGTTATGTTAACGGTTTATATATAATTGGTGTTAGTGACCATCAATAGGCATCTTCAGCCATAGCTGAGTGAGTGCAGACGATCAAGACCTATGAAACCATGTAGCCATCTTTAGCTAGCTATTGCTCTGCAAAACCAAGCAAGAGCAACTTGTCTTCACTCTTTAGTCTGCCCCTCAATTGTTGTGAATGCTTGGAGTAAAATAACTACATAGGCTTTCCTCATGCATTTAATTCACTCCCCATAACCATGCAAGGGTTGCTTTGTGCCTTGGTTTGTTGAACCAAATATGTATTAGTAGTACTAGTAGTCATGAGTGGCTTTGATCTTGCAAGAACCAAACATGTATCAGTAGTCTTTGATAAAATTTGTTGAACTTGCAAGAACCATACAGTGAGGAGTTCATCTTAACAAGTATCGCCTAGATCTAATGTATAATGGATGAGACATAGCTGTTGAATTTTACTGCGAACACAAGAAAGTCCGGTTGCTGTATATTTGATCTCGTAGGACACAGTATAAAGGGTCATCAGTTTTGAATGTCGTAGCAACCAGTCTAACCCTCGACTGTTGTGACTGCATGGATTGGAGTCAAATAAGTACAGAAAAGACCCATCACCACCGCACCAAGCATTCAAGTCTCAATCGTGTCATGGTGGTCAAAAGCTCCTTTTCTCGATTCCTTCTTGTGTCCAAGTTTCTTGCCACATTCATTTCACTCTCGTCAATATATGTTGTGTTATTTGCATGTTTGTGTCAAACTTTGTTAATCATGCCAGAACTTGAACGGAGGAGCAAGTTTGGCATTAATCTAATGCAGGACAAAAGAGGCATTACTGTTGAAATATTACTGAACAAGCAAGAAAGTCCGCCTACCATTTTTTGAACGCCTCGGCCGGTGAACATGCTGTAGTGGATGAAGTTTCCTTAGTTGGTTTCTGTTTGTTTTTTGTTGCCTTAGGTGTCTGGCCTGATGGCACGAAGTCATGTATTTTATGTGTTGAGCATATGTACGACAAGACAATAGCATGTTCCTCGCAGTTTAGATCTGCAGAGGGAATGGGAGAGCTCCAGGAAAGGAATGAAGGAAAACAAGCGGAGTTATGGACGAGATCGTGGTAGTTAGAGTGATAGAGCGGAGAAAGCGACAGAGCGGAGATTTACTCAAAGATTCTAAATTTTGACCAAATATATATAGAGAAGTATTATGTATAATAAGTATTTTATACAACAAAAAATAATGAGCTCAATCAATAATCTTCTTCGGTGAAGTGCGAGAGGAATCTCTGCATTGCCGGGTCAAGATACATAGATAAATCTCGTCGGCACATCGGGCAGGTAGATCTTCGGCTGAACCACTTGGTGATGCACTTGCGGTGGAATGCATGGCCGCATCCGGGCATTTCCATAGCATGGCCGGCCACAGGATTAGATGTTTCATCCTCCAGGCAGATGCTGCAGTCTCGACACCCCGCTAGCGCTTTCTCCGCCTCCGCATAGAGCATCAAGAGCGCCTTGGATGCGATGAACTTGAGTTGTTCATCACTCCAAAGCTCAAGCGTCACATGGGCAATGCAGCCATCCCGGTAGGCCTCGCGCGCCAGGGCCATGAGTTCAGGAACCTCACGCCCGGGAAGGATGTCCTCCCACTGCTCATCGGTGAGGTTGAGTTGTTGTAGCCACGTGAATGTCCTCATCAAGCCACGGAGGACATCACAGACACCTTCCTAGTCACCGGGGATGCCCATCGCTTGATTTGCCTTCAAGATCCTGGTGGCGCTGCCTCCTTCCTATAGGAGGTACACCGACTGGTAATGACCATCGGCTTTGAGGGTCTTGGTCACTGTGCATTCCAAGGTCATAGAGAACGATGCTTCAACGCCACTCCCGCTAAATGGATCCTTGATGGTGAAGAGTTTCTTCGACGTCGTTCTTGACTTGACATAGTGTTTGAAAGTGTAAAATTGGGCATCAGGATCTCTGGCGGAGCTCATGGCGATGGCTACTCTATGGGTCTAGTGGCTTAGTTTGTAGCTATGATTTGAATTGGTTTAGAGTTGGAGCAAGGATGATTTAAAGGGAACCCAGTGTTAAATAGCTACGGGATGAATGGGGGGACAGTTACGAGATGGAATTTGAAGTGAATCGCTTTGTATGTAGAGGACCTTAGACGGTTGGTAGCAAATGTCATCCCAAATTTCAGGGGTTGGTCGAATAGTTTCCAATACTGGACGTGTTGGGAATATTCTAGTAGAACATGAGATGTGTCTAGCCCGGTCAGATATACAATGCTCGAACTTTCTTGCATGTGCTAAAAAATTTGAATAGCTACGTGGCTCCTCCGTTAGGCATTACATCTCGATGCTCAAGTGCAACAAGATTATGGAACCTAAAGCACCCAATATTGATTGCCGTTGTGTATTTGATCTAAAGGTTGCTACGTATTTCATTGCTATGATTCACTTTCCTAAGACACATTTACATGGACGCCTAGAACCCAAGCGAGGCGCCATTTGGTTCCTCGAGAAAGAACCAACGCATTGGATGATTCACTTCCCTAAGACACGTTTACACGGTACGTGATCCTTCAAGAATGCGGAGTCTCTGCCTAAATACCCTATTTCCCCGGTGCTTTTTGCCTCGTCGTAGTCGTGCCTTTGTACATTGCTCCAACACCGCATATGTCATCATTCGTCATGCACACGCTCTAACTCTGCTTCTTCCTTGGCTACATCGTGATTGATCAGCTCCCAATAGAGTTGGCCGCGGACATCGCTGGCCGCATCGCTAAACAGTCATATGCCCCCATGGATGACCTTGCTAGCCTGCGGGCAACCTGCTCGGACATGCGCAAGGTGTGCGGCACCACCGAAGTCGGTTGGCTCATACCACTGCGCCGGGTGCTGTAGTGTCAAGGTTTCTAGAAGTGCTACTACTACAACGATGACTATCGCAACCTGCTCACCACCAGGCTGGCCAGCATGGGCAACCTAGAGGCCTATTTCCTCGCTGGCTTGCGTCCCGTCTTCATGGAAGCCTGTAGGTCATTGATGGTGCCAATTGAATGGCTTTAGCACTTTGCCAAGGCAGTCCATAAACTTGGTATGTACGTCTATGCCCTCATGCTCTATAGGTCCAATACCGGCGCTGGCAATGATGACATTGCCCGGCGCCTATTGAGGAATCTCAAAGGTGCTGATGAAGCGGGGCCGGCTGCACTACCGTGGAAGAACCAAACCTGTACGTGGTGCCATAAAGATGTGTACTAGTGGTTGCAGGACATGGTGCCATAGCATGTAGATCCCATTCTTCCCCGGGACTGGCACTGCACAAGCATCGGTTGCAGCGAGCTCCTCGGATTTGAAGAATAGGGCATGTGGGCTAGGTTTTGCAGCGAGGAGTGTAGAATCTCACAGGAGTGCTATAAGTTATTCACATTAGTGTGGTAGATTAGTTTTGAATTAGTACATGTTAAGTTGTGCCAAACATCTATGTATATATCTATGGTTGGTGACTTTATTTTAATTTGGCAACAACATCAACTATAAATGTATCTCGTTGTACGATGAAGTCATGTATTGTATGTGTTGGGCTCATGTATGATGAACCCTTGCTAACATATGAAGTATTTATGTGAATGTCTATGTCAATTTTTGTTGAACTTGCAAGAACCATGCAGTGATGAGCAAGTATCACCTCAGTCTAATGCAGAACAGAGGAGCCATTGATGTTGAAATGTTATTGCACACGTAAGAAAGTCTAACCTCTATATATTTGAACGCGTCTGATAGTATCCGCCATAGTTTTTCCTCGTTTTCCTATGGTGCTTGTTACCGTGTCATTTATAATTTTAAGTTTGACAGTTTACCTGTGATGTAGAATAGAGGAGCCATTAGTGTTGAAATGATGTTTACCTATTTCTTGTAAGGGCGTCCCCAATGGTTCACAAATATCTAGTCTAGGAAGAATTCCATTGGCTATCAAGGAGAGAGATCAAATAGCTATTTGCAAATTGCCATTGTAGACGCCCTAAACCGTATGCACCGCTCATAGTCCGAGCAGTGTAAATTTGACCAGCCCAGACGCCCGGATTGGACCGCACTATTGTGACTGCTTAGATTGGACCACACTGTATACTTCACAACATGCATACAGAAGGTCCACCCTGTGTATACATAAAGCCTAGCCTCGCTCCCATTGTTTGATTTCCCTTGCATTGCGTAAAAAACCCTCGCCTCGCCTCACAAAGTCCCGAACTACGCCTCCCTGTTGCTTGCCACTAAGGCCATGCCCATGAAGAGCTACTCGAGGAAGGGTCTCCCGGCTCTGGTCCCCGCTTCCTCTAGTGTACTAGCTCTCCTCGCTTCGGAGGAGGCGGGGCCGATGGTGGGCCCTGCTTCGATGTTAGTGAAGGTAGCGTCAACATCCAGTCGCGGGAGACCAGTGTTCTTGTCACGCTCCTGCCCGCAGTCTCCTAGACTACCATTGCTCTCCCTATCACCCTCGATGACAACGCTGGTGCTAACGGCACCGGTGGTTCCCTCGCCACTGCCACTCCCGATGCGCTCCACTTCGCCATCGTCGTACGCTGCGTGGCCTCCTCGGTTCTTGCTGGCCCACGTCGTGAGTGGATCTCATGTATCCTCGCGCTCCCGCTTGCCATTCGTCGAGGACATGTCCGAGCGCTCTCCAGGCTGCATTACGACAAACTCGGAGGACGATCATCATCACGGGTATGCAACTCCTATCCCCGAGAGCCAGAAGCTGATGATACACGCTAGCCGCTATGGCTTGCTAGTCTACCATCTTTGCCCAGAGAGTGCGCCACATGGTTGGACATAGTCCATCATCAGGGAGCATGTCCTCGCTTGGGCCAACTGCCGCCCACACAGGACATACGTCGTCAACAACAAGATTCTCTGGCATCACGCACTGGTGAGGAACCAGTGTTGGATCACCGATGGGGGCAGCCACCGGTGATTCCGTGCCATGCGGTGACGGTTAGATTGATTAATCATTTGCCTTCTAAATATGATCGCGCTCCCCTTATCATCAGGGCTTGAACTTGTCTTACATTGTGCAGCGATTCCTCCATGGCGGCACTGCCCCCATCGTGGGGCATCCCACCAGTGGTGCTAGAGAGTCATCCCGTCGCCGTTCGCCATCGCCGAGATCGTATGTCCCCGCATAGCCCTCTGATTCTGAAGTGGGCGAATCTTCAGGCGACAAAAAATATCGTAAGTTATTGAAGCATTACCACGAGGTCTGAGCGTTGTGGTGTGCATCCAGGCTACACGCCGACATGCTGCATGCTGACATGGTGGCCGCGGCATCGCACTTGTTGTGGCCCAGCAGGAAGCCACCCAAGCACGAGAAGACAAGGCGATTGTGGTGTCTGAAGCCGTTCATCAAGCAGCTGCCACGGTGCTGGCCGCTACCCAGCTTTAGTTTAGCGAGGCGATGAACGTCCAGGTGGTGGAGCAGTGTTTTCCACCAGGATCGGACGATAATGAGATAGATGATCTCATCGAGAGCCTTTGGCTAGCCTCCAACGACATCTTGGCAAAGCTGAACGTGGAACAGATCCTGCACGCCTGCCTCGACCCTTGATTTGTGGGACGTATTGGTAGTACTAGTAGTCATGACTAGGTTTGATCTGTGGGACGCCCTTGCAAATATGTGAACTCTTATTTGCATGTCTGTGTGAACTTTTGCTGCACTTTTATTAGGTGGGTTAAACTCCGTTGAGCATGGTCTAGCCCCTATTGGTTGCATTTCGCTGTAGATTTCTTTCTGCAGAGTTCATACGAGGAAGTCTCATTTTTCCTCGTTCTCCTGTGATGCTTGTTACTATGTCATTTATAATTTTAAGTTTGGACCTTGTTTTAAAATCTAGGTTGGCACGTAGGATTGTCTGGCCGCTGAGAAACAACATGGGCTGGACTTTAGTACACCATGCAACATGACATACATCAAATGGACTTTGTTTACTCTGCTAATTTTCCAAGAACAAGGGAACATAGGGAAGGTAGTAAGGTGTGCTGATGAACTCTGGCAGGATGCTACATCTACCATACAAACAGGTATGGACTAATAACACAACTAATTAGCTAATTATTAGAAACTCTTAGAGATTGCCTTCTTAATTCCTTCTAATACTTTATTAGGAGTTGTAAAACTTCATGTTTTTGGGACAAAAATATTGGGTACTCTTGGAGATGCTCTAAGCACCCAATCTTGAAGAACGAGCACCTCACAAACTTGAAGCACCCCCAATCGAGTATGGAGCCCCTGAACAGGAGAGAACCAGATGATTACAGATCTTCTATTAACACAAGATCTACAAGAAGATCTGTAATCATCTAGGTCAAACTCCTATTCAATGGCAGCACCTCCTAGAGGATGGAGAAGGAGGACCATGCAAAACTTGCACCAGCATCTCAGTGAGGTGCTTTATATTCCATAATCGTGCTACCTTTGAGGATCGAGGGATGAAAACCTACATCTTGATGCAAGTGCAACAAGATTATGGAATCTAAAGCACCTAATCTTGAAGGCCTTCTCCAAACACTAGCATCCCTGTGAGGTAATTTATCTCCATCTCGAACCTCTCACGGGCTTCAGGCCTTGAGAGGTGCAAGGAGAAAGACAAAGCACCTCTAGGCGATGAAGAAAGATGATTGGCTCACAAGTGTATGGATTTAAGAGTGTATGGATTGAACCCAAGAGGTGCATCCAGACCCAGGTTAAATAGGCCAGCTGAAGATGGAGAAGTGCAAGTAATGGTGATGCAAGTAGTTGGGAATTAACTCACGCTGACTTTACCGTCGATAGATCAAATTTCTAGCCGATAGACCAAATCTGACCGAGCCGGACACATCTCACTCTTCAGTCTGCCCCTCGACTGCTGTGACTACTTGGATTGGAATCAAATAAGTATAGAAAAAACGTATCACAACTGCACCAGGCATTCAAGTCTCAAGCATGTTGGAAGCTCTTTTTCTCAATTTACTTCTTGTGTCTAGCTTTCCTATTGCATTCGCTTCACTCTAATATTTTAATGCACTCGCAAGAAAGTCTGATGTGGCACATTTCATCTCATCGGACACTATACAGTACAGAGCTGTGAGTAAAACTATTGCCTATGTAGTGCACTCGGTCAATTTATATCAGTTGTAGTAGTAGTCATGAGTGGCTTTGATCTGTGATGAACCTAACTCAACTTATTTTCATGTATTTGATAAGATTTGTTAAACTTTAAGAACCATGCATCAAAGATTATTTCTATTTAGAAGTTTTATACTTCATAAGAGCACACAAGGTCTGTCCGTCTGAAATCTTGACTACCGGACGACATGCTTCTGCATTCCCCCGCAGGTGCACGCGCGTGGGTGGTGTCTGTAGCTTGTTACAGTAGGAGACGTCGCCTTCTGGCTCGTCACACTGATGTGACGGGGTGAAGCCCCCCCGCCCACCCACGCAAACGTCTTGGTTGTGGGGTGGTCGACGGCCCCCAAACTAAAGCCCAGAGTGTCGTAGCAATCAGTCTACCCCTCGACTATCGTGACTGCTTGGATTGGAGTGAAATAAGTACAAAAAAGACCTATCACAACCGCACTAGGCATTCAAGTCTTAAGCGTGTCATGGTGGTCAAAAGCTCTTTTTCTCGATTCACTTCTTGTGTCTAGCTTTCCTGCCGTGTTCACTTCACTCACATATTTTACTGCACTTGCAAGAAAGTCTAAATGCGGCACATTTGATCTCATTGGACACTATACAACACAGAGCTGAGTAAAACTATTGCGTACGGAGTGCACTCGATCATAACATTTGTATCAGTAGTAGTAGTAGTCATGAGTGGCTTTCCCCTTCCGTCGATTGACACTAACCGAAATCAAGCTTATAGATGTCAAGTAGTTACCATATCACGGATGTGTACTCTACAACAAATGATCACCACTTTTCCCTCGACCACGTCCCTCTAGTATATTCGACTAAATAACGTTTACCAATTTCTTGTAAACCATTTGCTCGCCTAATAGTCCGAGTAGCGTAAATTTGAACGGGTCAGACATGTAACTAGTTTCAATTTTATTTGTTTCCTTTAGGGGATTCAATGAATGTATTCGTACAAAACATGTTTCCCTGTATAACATGAGATGTGACCAGCCCGGTCAGATTTATGATGCTCGGACTTTCTTGCGTGTGCTGTAAAAATTTGAATAGCTATGTGGCTCCTCCGTTAGGCATTACATCGACGCGATACTTGATCGGATGAATTTGGTTATGCATGTCTACCATACTATAGATCAGAAATAGCACTAGAAAGAAACCTGCAGGCAAAACCAACCAACAGGGGCTACAAACCGGCTACCAAATGACCAAAGGACCTAATCTACACCATGCTCAACAAAGTTTAAACTCACCTAATACAAAGTTCAACAAAAGTAAACACAATAAGATACATAAGGAAGAATGCAAGGGAAGATCTACCAAATGACCAAATAAGACTTCACAAATCAAAACATGTACTCCCTCCGTACTCCCAACATAAGGAAGATACATCAAATGCAATGTGAGATACATCAAATGCAACGTGAGATACATCAAACACAACCCTATTTACTCCTCTACTCATCGTCAGTATCATTGTCCTCATCCTCATCCTCATCGTTGGTATCAACGTCATCGTTGTCCTCCTCTAGCCATCAGGCCCTTTGCTCGTCAGTGGTGATGCGGTTGGCCACCTACTCAGCATCGACACGAACTAGGTTGCACCAGTGCTTCTCGGTGTTATGGGCAGTGCTGATTCCCTAAGTCACGATTGTAACACCCCAGGTGTTTGTCACTAGTCAAGGAATGAGTTTGAGCTCAAACATGGCAAGTTAGGTGGTGATGAAGATGTCAAAGCCGAATCTATAAACATGAGCCTAACCTAAAGTTGGATGTTGCACCATTGCTTTACATATAGGCCATTTTCAAGATATATGCTTGGATGGTGTTATTGCAATATCTTCATGTGTCTCACCTTAGTACCTATCTATATTGATCCCTAGAAAAGTTTCATGAAGTTTGGAATCAAAAAGTCACATGAAATGATAAGTCATATCCTTCTTGGAATGGCGTGATTAAGTGAATGGAATTATAGATCATCAACCAAACTTTGCAACTTTGCCCAAATGACTCTAGATGAACTCTACAACAAAAGTCATGAAGGGTTCATGTTGAGCAAATGCCAAGAAAATGCCTCAATTTGCCTAAAACCCTAGTTTAGGATTTATTAA
Source organism: Saccharum spontaneum (assembly GCA_022457205.1). Taxonomy (NCBI): domain Eukaryota; kingdom Viridiplantae; phylum Streptophyta; class Magnoliopsida; order Poales; family Poaceae; genus Saccharum; species Saccharum spontaneum. The sequence goes on along the minus strand of CM039605.1, from coordinate 24,208,313 downwards.
GTTGCTGCTTTGACCAAAGTGAAAGTTTGACTTCTATATGAGTTATGATGTTTGACCTTAAACAAAAGTTGTAGTTCGTCTTGTGTACAACAAACTTTGTTTAATTGTCAAGAGCTAGTTTGGCCTCTAACCTAGTCAAATAGAGCTCACAAGATTGAATCAGCTGCTGTTTTTCAAAGCCAGAAAATATTCTAAGTCCTAGAACTAGCAGCAGTAAGTTGACTTGTTTGGTAATCTTTATCTACCTAACCATGCTGAACCAGTCCATGGCCCTTTAATAAAAGTTGTTGTTTAGTTTGTATGCTACAAACTTTGTTAAAGAACCCAAGCCTGATTTCATCTCTAAGCTTGTCAAACGGTGGCTTGAGGTTTGTATGTAGCTGCTATTCTCAGCATTTCAAAGATTCCTGGTCACCGTGTTGACATCTGACGTTCTCCCAATTTTGTTAAGCAACTCAAGTTGGTCCAAATGTAAAAGTTGGAGCTTATATGATGAGGAAGAGCATACAAGAAGATGACATCAATGAGATTTTATTTTGGCCATAAATTCTTGTAGTTGTTAATCACTGTCAACTCACTAACACTGCCAACTTAGAGATTAATTAGCTGCTAATCTAAAGCCCTAATGGCCGAGCACCCTTAACCAAAATTGTAGAGCATTAGTATTAGAGCAAACTTTGTTTTGGGCCCATGATCCAGTTCGGCCCATAGCTAGCCCAAAATGGTGTCCCATTATGGCCTCACTGACGTCCGCCACGTGCTCGATAGATCTCCCCTAAGGGATGGACGTGGCGGTCATGCACCAGTGTGCCTTCGCCATGGACGTCGTGCGTCCTCCTCTCTGCCATGTGTCCGCGCCTCCCTCGGCGTGGTGGAGCACCAGAGCAACCTGCTTGAGCTTCTCCTTTCCACCGCGTCTCAGCCCTCCCTTGCTCGCTCTGGCTGTCCGTTCGCTCTACGGCGACGCCGAGCTCCGCCATTGCCAAGCCAGCCAAGCTCCACGCCACCGCGTCTCTGTCCCTCCCCGTGCTCGATAGCTCATGCCATCACCTTCGCCTCCTCCTCCTCCACGCTCTGCGTGTCTCGGCTGGACCGGAACCCACTGGAGCAGTTCGGCCATGGGAGCCCCCTCCGGCGCCACCGCCAACAACTGCGGCTGGACCACCTCGGGGTGCCCTAGGCTGGGCCGAGCAGCTCCGTGGGCGCGCGCGAGCCCCCTTGGGCTTCCCCGTCCCTCGTCCGCCACCGGCATTGCTTCCCCTCGCGCGAACGCGGCCGCTGCCACCATTGCCAGCTGTCGGGTCACCGGTCATCATGGCCAGACCTCCTTGGGTCACCGCGAGGTGAGCCACCGCCTTTCCATGGATACACACGAAGCCGGGTTGCTCCACCGCCTCATCCCTGCCGCCGACGGTGACCTCACTGGCCGGAATCGGCTCGGCCCCCTCCTCCCCTGTTTTTGCCGGCCGAGCGGAGCTCGAGCAGACACCAGCCACACCTGGGCAGGTTGTGAACCACCGTGGGTGCAAGCTGGTATGCCATGGCCTAGGCTAGTCGTGGCCCTCGACCACCGTCGTCGAGTCGCCGGCGGTCAGACGGCGAAACCGGCCTGACGGTCACCCCCCCTTCTATTTTCACCGGGAAAGAAAAAGAACGGCTCCCTCCCTCTATTTGCATGATAGGTGGGGCCAGGTGGACTGTGGGTCCCACGTGTCGGTTTAAGTAGTGGCTAGTCTGGGTGTGTAACCGGGTGCGCCTAGCAAATTAAGTATGTTTGGGTAATGCTGATTTGAATTTCAGATTTAGTGTTAAATATTCTAAATTCCATATCTCATGCTAGGAAACTCCAAAAATAGCAAATGTGGACTTTTTGGAAACCTTGAGAAAATATCTATGCAGTAGAATCATAAAATGTTACTTGTTTGTAGAAAATTTCTGGTGTTTTGATTTAAGTTGGAAAAGAGCTCTAAAAATGCCTTAAACATTGACCAGAGCAAGATCTGGAGTTTTAGACATCCAAAAATAGTGATTCTTGTTCTATTAATCTTGTGATAACATGTAATAACTAATAATAATATTAAACCTATCAGTTGTTCACTGTTTTCTTAGGGTTTTGATTTAATCTTGCTAATTAGACATTTCTTGCATATGTTGTTTGGGAAATTCATAACTGATGTTGTGATGCTCCAAATAATGTGAAATTTTTATGGTAGTCTTTTCATGCTATGAATGTACTGTGGTATAAATTTCATGGTCATTGCTTACTATATGATCAAGTTATTGATTTAACTTGTTTACGGCTTGATAAATAGCTTATAAATAATATATATAAATGATAAAATGGAAAATGTTGTTCCATTACCTTAGTATGATGTTGCTCTATCATTTTTATTCATACTATGGCCTATGTTCATAGAAAATATTGAGTTTTAGGTTTAACTTGCTCTCACATGATTTATTGCAATAGCTATTTGTCTTTTTCCTAGAGGTTGGTGTACTTGTCCAAATTGTTTGAAATTTGGATAGTAGACTATTGAGAGCATATGTAGGTCACTGTAATTTTTCCAGAATTTATTGAGCATCGTTAATATGTGTTCATAATTCCACCTAATTATCTAAGATAAATTAAGAAGTGTATTAAAATAATTTATCTAGCATTGGACACTATGTTTTCTGGTGTTCATTAGTCATGTATGAAATGTTGGTAAAGTTGGTTTTGCACAATTATATGTTTGCAACATATGTTAATAATTATTTCTTGCAATTATTAGTTTCTAGACAGTTCTGGGGGCAATGTAAATTACCCCATGTTAATGATGTTTTCTGAGCATCTTGTCTATATCAAAGTTGTATATAATTCATGTATCTATCCTGTTTTAAAATTTGGTGGCATTTGGTCAAGTAGTTTTTGAGTTATAGATGTTTAAAGTCAGGTCCCAGATTTGGTTGCTCTCTTTTTGGAGCAGACCAGATTCAGTAGTTCCATCTTTTCGACCTATTAAACTTGGGAATCAGGCTTAGGTGATAGTAAATTAATTGTATAAAATTTCATAAGCTTTCCAGAATGTCTTGTTGCACATCTTTTGGAGTTGTGGATCTCCAGTTATGATTAAATTACTCAGCTGCTGTTCTGAGGTCTAGAAAGTGGCAAATTATAGTTTTAGTACTTTGATTCACTTTGCCATGCTTGTGTGTTGAAGTGCGACTCATATCCTTGATGGTACTTGGGTTAGTACCCTGTGATCTTATGAGACTTGTGTCTTGATTGATGTGCTTTTCCTCTTCTATGTTATGGTTTAGTGAGGATCAAGTTAATTAGCTCTAGGTGCTTATGTGAACCTTGGTATGCTTGCTTTATTTATTTGTTTATTGCATTCCTATGTATTCATACATATACACGGTTGCACCTCATTTAGGTACACTAGCTGAAGCACGTGAAGGACCTGATGTGGAGCCAAACCCGAAGATGGAGTTGGTGGATCCATCCTGAAGATAGAAGGACCGGACAAGTGATAGATTGGAGGATGCTCGCCAAGCGAATTCACCTGACAAACTCTAACTTGAGTCGGATCCCAGGCAAGCCCTGGAGCATTATAAGCCTCCTAATTTCTGAAATGCAATTGAGTATTATGTTATATATATTGTTGCATTAAGTTATAGGTGTTGGATGAAAACACTTGCTGCATTGATATCCCATCCTTGTCCAGAAAGCATACCTTGAATCCTATGTAGACCAGGATCGAATAGGTGCTTAGCCCTGCTTTAAGCGGTAAAAGTCAGGTGATTTCCTGTCACCTGCGAGATGTAGGGATATTCATATATGGCACGGTTGGCTATATTTGCTATTGTGGAAAGGAACCATGTGTTAATAAAATGAAATGAGACCAGGCGGGATGAAGATAGTGAAGCAACAAGGCATAGAGGTCTTGGGTGTGGATCTATCCCCGTCTGAGTCGTTTAAGGACCGATTCGTTGTACGTCCTTGAGTCATGTTGAACGCAGTCTAACACTTAGTTGACCGGATAAGTCGTTCCGACCGTGAAGCCGAGTAATACAGTTCAGGCCGGGAATCAAATGGTAGGTCGCATCTTGGAGGAAGTAAGGATGTGCTTGGGAACATTGGCGTGAGACCAAGGGGGTTTAGAGTCCCTATCACCTAGCAGAGTGTTTCCCTTGGGGATGCGGCATCAGTCGAACCCACGACTCCTGAATTGTACGAAAGGTGGCTTGTGCGACCCTGGCAGGGGCCTGCGCGGTGAGTGTTAGAAATACCCCTCCAACTGGATAGGAACTCGATTTGAATCGTCGTCACTCCCGTTTAGTGAGTACTTGACTTGAGCAGCGGCAACGTAGATTCCATTAAATTGAATGGATGGTTAATTGGATGATAATGTAAATGTTGCCTCAATTTATACCTGCTATGGTTAATATTGTTTGCTCCTAATTAAGTGAGTGCTCTAGTATAGGTGCTAATATAGATGACAGGTTAATAATAATTAACTTGATGCTTAAGCATTAATGATTACTTATCTATATTAAGCTTTTATGCAAAATGTTGTCAAGCTATCCCACTTCATATCAGCCTTGCATGATCCTTGGTGTCACTTTATTTCTAGTTTTTGACGGGTAAGTCTAGCTGAGTACCTTCTCATACTCAGGGTTTTATCCCCACTTGTTGCAGGTTGTGATGTATCATGGCGACTGCAAGAGTTGGTTGGCACCTGCCGTAGAGGCGGAGTGCGATCATGGGCGTGATCCTTCTTATTTATCTTGTCTCTAATGCTTTGTAGAAGTTGACCTTGGTACTGGCATGTATTTGAAATAAGGGGGTTGTTAGTTTCAAATTACTTTACTTCCGCTACTTTTCAATTTAAGTTGTACTAACTTTGTTGAACTCGATGTATATTGAATTACTTGTGAAATGGATGTAACATGTGACTAGTTATGTTGAATCACTACGATCTTGGCTTGTATGTTGGTTGGTTTGAAATGCCTCGTGATTTCATTGGACTACCGGAGTTATATGGGCTCAAGTGCGAGAATTTGATCACTCCGGTGATTGTTTTTGTACTTGTGCTCTTATAATTTGGACGGTTCCATGACAACGATATAGTGTCAAAGCCATCTATCCGGCTTCGGTAGCAGGCGAGGATGTACTCTGCGTTGTTCGCGTGATTCTTGTTCAGGTAGGCTGGCAATTCTTCTAGGACATCGGTGAGCTGGTGAAAAATGAAGACGTAACTGGTCACCTTTTCAACCTAAGGCGAGGTGAGAGTGCCCAGATTGATATTTTCTACCACACTCTTGATCTTCCAGAAAGCCTTACTCATGATGCCAATGGCCCAATCGTCTCTATCTCCAAAGTGATCCACCGGAGCTTCATCTTGATTCACCACAGGCATGGTGTCATCCTCCTTCACCATGGGCACAGCATCATCCCCCTCCCATGCGTGCTTCGCAGAAGGATCGCTCTTCACCACGGCGGTGGCTAAGAGTGAAGTAGGTTTGGAGAAGGCAACCGCACGTTCCTAGCGATCTTAGATCTGTAGTAGGAATGGGAGGGCTCGGGGAAGGAAGGAAACCAAGCGGAGTTGCGGAAGAGATCGCGGCGGTTAATATATCACTTCATAGAGGAGCCATTGGTGATTTGGTGTTTTTTTGGGAACAAAGAGGAGCCATTGGTGTTGAAATGTTACTGCACACACAAGAAAGTCCGACCTCTATAGGTTTGAACGCGTCTGACACACTACATAGACCTTAGCTTACATTACAAACAAGTTAAAGTTGCGGCAAAATAATGACAACATCCATCCAAGAGGAAATTAATATGTCCATAAACAATCAAACAACTTTGATCCATTTAAACATGTCATGACAGAGAGATACATCAACTCCGAGAACAATGAAATGTAGGGAGATAGTAAGGTCTCCCGATGATTTCTGGTAGGATGTCACGTCTACCATATGGAAAGTAATGTGTAGGGATGACATGAACTTTTCTACTATCCATGTTATATTATATGCGATGACGGCTCTTTCCACCCCAACCCCAACAAAGAAAACCAAACTCCATTTTGGGTGAACTATAACTGCTGTGTAGCAGGACTCAAAATCAAAGTAACCCATTTGTTTCTTAGTCTTTCCAAACAACTTACGCAGGTTGATAGTATGCTTCAATGTCCATTTATTATTAGTACCATAGTCTTCAAGGATCCAGATTGAAAGCTTGGACATATTGCAACCACCAACAGTACATTGACACAAGTGACCCTGAGCTTGATGGATGGAGCGTGAAAAACCACACGGCCTGTTAGGAATTTTCCTCCATGTCTTTCCCCACATATCCACAACAAGTATATGAAGGTAACCCTCACCTAACCCAATATAGTGCAGACAACCGTTAAGAAGCATAGTTGCTGATTTAAAAAATGTCAACTCAGCCTCCTCGGCCCATTTAGATTCGTTAAAGATCCATGCTACAATTTTAGATAAGTAGATGTCTACAACCACACACTGACCATGCTCCTCCATATATTCAAACACATGGAAGTGCAAGGAGGCTGTTAGATCGAACCCTAATTGAGCTTCACCAACATAATGGATTCTAGGTGATAGTACCTTCAACTTCTGGGTTGCCAGATTACAGACGACATAGCGGTATCCATCAGCCCCAAGGCACCAGCATAGGATGAGGCCGTTGTAGCAATCTGAGATAGCTATATTGTTCATGGTGAAGGGCAAGAAGGACAAGGAGGGGTAAACACCGATGGTGCTGGTGAAGTTTCGTTATCCGTAGATTCCCTCGTAGAAGAAGCCAACCATAGTCTGGGCATCAACTTGTGGTTGTCCGAGATGAGGCATTTCCAGGAGCGACAGACACATTTGCAGCAGAACAAGGAGCGGGCATGGAGGCGTGGAGTATCTCGACAAAGACATCGTCCATGGGGCTGGCTAGTGTGTTCCTCTTGTTGGGGGCCTCCTCCATTTTGTTAATGTGCATGCAGTAGGATGAGAGCTTGCTCAGTAATGAGATCACTGAGGAGGAAAATAACCCAACAAAAATCCATCAGTGAAGTCCACAACTCATACCAAAGTGCAACTTTAACAACCATTAACAATTTTCATGGTATGACCTCACCTAAATTTAGAGTAGCACCACATAGGTATATATAACTCAAACTAGAGTAATAGTTAATAGAGCTGTAACCATTACAATTCTAGCTAAATCAAGTCTAACCATCACACTTACAATCAATACTTGAGCTCAGAGCTTCTTCCATAGGAGATAGACAAAGATTAAGAGGACTACAATTACAATAGTTTTGAAGGACAAAGAGGGTGGAGCAGCTATTGGGTTTTGAAGATAGAAGTCATCATCATGAGCGGTGGATTTGAGTTGGTCCTTGACTTGAAGACAGTAATTCCTTCTTCATAGGAGTTGTACTTTTTATAACAAGCACTACAAAACCAATGAACTTGTTCCTGGCAGTCAGGCCAGTTGTAGTAAACTCCTGGCTCACGGCCATTGAGCACAACATAGCAGGGATGACTCATCTCAAATCTGCACAACCCAAATAGGCTGCCTCAGTTTTCACAAGTAGAATGTCAGTGAACAAGTGGTAGTGATCATCATTGGCATCAGTAGCAACATGTGCAGCTTAGACATTATTGGCCTAATTCATGTGAATGATGGACACAAAGCATTGATTTGCTTTCGATGCCTTCATCTTGTTTGGAACCAAATGGATAACTTTGTTGTCAACAAGGAGAAGACATAGAAAGCAAACATATGAGCTGCATCCTAATACATCCAACAGCCATGTAGACATCATTGGCACAGAAATGTGGCCTCAGATATGTTACAAGTTCAAAATACCATAAGGACTCACTGGTGGCACTAGAGCATACGAAACAGAAATGTAGAATCAAGCAAGCACTAGACAGAAAAAAATAGTTTAAGGTAGAAGCGAAGGGTCTGTTTGTTTGCCTAGACAGAACTGCAAGTGACGTGCGCTGGCAGAAAACCAACCAGTGCCACCTACTAGTTCTTTTCATGATCATTGGCCTAACCAGATATGAAACGCTACAATGTTTCTTGTATGGAGTTTACTACAGCATGCACGCGCAAGATTTTGATTCCTGGAGCACACACCTCCTCGCAGCACTTTGTAGTCAGAAAAAATAAAAAAAAACACAACAGCTATCTTCACCGACTCCGGTGCCCTCACCCCTACCGCCGCCATCGCCCCGCCACGGCGAGCTCCGACAAAACCCTAGCTCAGCCTGTGGTGCCACCTTTTTTCCCTCCCCCCTCGCCGCCGCCAACGTCGCCGCCATGGTCGCCACTACTGCCATGTCCGGAGCTCCCCCATCTCGACCTAGCCCGGTTGCCATGACTGCTGCTAACTCCCCTAAATCGCCTGTCAACCTTCCCCACCACCTGGCCTACCTGCCTTTCCCCGGCCAGCCCTTCTATACCCCACCAGAGTTGGAGAAGAAAGGGAAGAGCTCGCTGAAACCCTAGAAAAGCGGATCAAGGAGGAGAGAGGAGAGAGAGAGGAGGAGGAGGAGAGGCCTACCTATCGCTGGATCCGCGGACGCCGCCACCAGATTCGGCAGATCCACCATGGCCAGTGTAGGGGAGGGGGAGGCGGTGGGGCACGGGGAAGGGAGAGGAGTGCACCGGTCGCCGGAGAGAGAGAGAGGTGCAGGAGGGAGAGAGTCTACGAGCGAGAGAGTACGGGAGGGTGGGAAGAGGACAAGATGCGTCGGTGGTCAGGCGGGTGTACAGGGGCTCGGGCAGGTGTGTGGGCTAAGCCGCGTGAGCGTGCATGCTCTTCTATTAGCATTTTCCTTCTTGTATATGTCATGGTCAAGCAAGGACCAAAACAATGAAGCGAACAGGAAAAGGCGAGAAAGGAGACCTGTGCATCGGATCTATCGCCTCTGCCGTGGCACACGACGAACACGGACACCAATGCCACCGCACTCCGCTGGGAAGACCTACTGCCTAGCCTCCAAAAGGATGCCTGAGCCACCACAGCACACTGGGGATCCTCTATTGCCGCCACCGCCACCGCAAGTCCAACGAGCATAGATTTGTTTCCACTTGCAGGGGATATATCCAATATATAAGTTAACCTATCCACACAGAGAACATATACTACTCCAAAGACATGTCAACACAAGCAGAAATCTAGCGCAATGGTCAAGACGGTCTATTCCTTGCTCTGGGTCCCGGGTTCGACTCTCGGCTCTCATGGTTTTTTTAGTTTGAATTTATTAAACCCCGATGGCAACAAGTGACCGCAAGCCATCGGGTCCCACAGGTTGGATGGAGATAGAGAAAGGTGTCATCGGGTCCCACAAGTCAGACACGTGACATGCAAGCCGTCGGGTCCCACAGGTTAGATGGAGACGTCAGGTCCCACAAGTCAGACACGTGACACGCAAGCTGTCGGGTCCCACAGGTCAGATGGAGATGGAGAAAGGTGTCATCGGGTCCCACAAGTCGGATGGAGAAGGGTCCACAAGCACAAGTGGCAAGCAAGCCATCAGGTCCCACAGGTCGGATGGAGATGGAGAAAGGCCCCATAGGTACACGTGACACATAAGCCGTCGGGTCCCATAGGTCAGATGGAGAAGGGTCCCATAGGTACATGTCACATGGAGAAAGGATCGAGCGGAGACTTTTATGATGAATTGTAAGCATCACGGATTAGTAACTGCAGGTCCCACAGGTACACATCGGTTGGAGAAAGTACCATGTGGAGATCTATGACGAAGCACCATCGTTATAGGTCAAATATTATTCATCATAGATCAGTAATTAGTTCAATGATGAAGCCCTGCTGTTGACGGTAATTAACTATCATTTTAAACCATCAACATAAGAGGAATAAATGATAAAAAGGATCACCACAGTAGGTTTAGAGGTTTAAGCTAACAAATTCCATGAGTTTTGGTGATTCTGTGTATTTCAGGGGCTAAGCTGCATAATACAGAATTGATCCTCCTTCCAAAAGAAGAAACCGAAGCAATCGGCCTAATCTCCACGTCACGGATGCGGATAGGGATTCTAGAAGACCTAAACCGACTCCATGAGGTGACACGAGCCAACCCGCCGCTAGGTGGGGCCGACCGGCCCTCCTCTGCGCCGCCTTGGCTCCTTCTCTTGCAAGCTACCTATACCGCCTCTAAGGATGCATCTAAACCCCATGACAAGGTCGGTTTGATCCCAGGGCTGCGGTTCCACGCCCTTGGCTATATAAACAGCACCTAGGATCCCCTCACAAGGAATCAGTTGAAGAATTAGATCATCTCTTCCTCATTTGTGAAGGCAAGGCCAGAAGTTAGGGTTTCCAGAGAGAAAGAGAGTTAGAGTTCTAGTTCAAGTTTAGAGTTTAGTCTAGATTGATTCAAGTAGAGGCAATCAACTACTTGGGATTAGGATCGTTCGTCGGAGACTTGGTAATTTTGTTGTAATCATCATTCGACTTTATGATACTTCAATATATTTATATATTTCAACTTTATTCTGTTCTTGAGATTGTTCTTGTTCTACATCTTGATATGAATATGATTAGTAGAGAGTTTATGAATATGTTCGTAGAAAGCTTGATCCAATTATGGATAGGATTGAGTGGCTAGCATATTGTAGGCGTGGTGCTTAGATTATGCTTGTCTGTGAATGCACTCTATGCTCTGGGCCATGTGGTAGATCACGGGTGTGACATTCCTATTGAGTCCTTTGTAGTCCAATCCTCGAGTATAGAACTTCGTAGAACACGGTTATAGGGAAGAGATCATTACTCTGTTCTTGACTTTTCTCTCAGTAATGTCCCTTATTCATAGATGACATGTTGATTATATCATAGATGATTGTGTATAGCTAGATTGATTAATAGACTGATTGAATAAGAAATACTTATGATTTACATCTCTAAATTAATCTCCATGACTACTTGACTTAAATAATGTTAACTCCCTCTTGTCTCTGGAATACCCATGATTATCATTTACCATTTATCTTATTTGTCTTACCCCTTTCATGACAAGTGATTAGTTGTTTTGATATTTATTATTGAGTAAGTGCAAATGATTATCTCTACTGCCATTGTAACTATTTATATAGTCTCGTTTTGATTTTCCTTTCCTTGGTAAAATTATAAATAACGATACTTAGGAAAACCTAGGTGAAATGCTACAATGGGTGTATTTATCTGTGCGCTTGCGGATACATACTATAATATATTTATTTAGTTAAATGGCATAAGTATAATACAACCACACTCTTGGTGTCATGTTGGGGATGACAACCTAACACGAGTGACGTTAAGAAGTGTCAACAAGCATTTATGGCGTCGTTGCCGGGGAGATGGAAAACTTCACTTTCCGACACGGGATGTCATAGGGATTTACTTTTCATGGGAATTACCTTTATGGCAATAAGAGATTAATCAATTGAAAGTCCTATGTTTGGTGTTGGTAATTAGTGACAATGCCTAAGTACTAATCCTATGCCTAAGTTGTATGTAGCATATGAGGATTAGTACATTCCAAGGTTGGTGGCAAGATGGACATGGTGATCATGATGGCCACACTTGGATTTGGATGCAACCATACGTGATCAAGGCAATGGTATATGCTCAAGGGTTGTGTTTTAATAACCAAGACACCTAGTGGGTGTGGTTACCAAGACACCTAGGCGTTTTCGAGGAGTTTTAGTAACCAAGACACCTAGGCATTTTTGAGGAGTTCAAACGCCTATTTTCCACTACGCCGAAAGTCAGAAATTGAACGGAAGCGAATGGAGGTCACAGTGGTGACCGGACGCTGCACCGGACGCGGTCTCTGTTTGACCGGACGCGTCCGGTCAGTGTTCAGCATCTGCGCGAGTTTCGGTTTGTTGATCGGACGCGGTGGCGCATCCGGTCACAGTCGACCGGACGTGTCCAGTCGATCAGGGAGCTTACTGGACTCCAACCGGACGCTAGCACTGTGGCGTCCGGTCAGTTCTCCAGCGCGTCCGGTCACTGTTTTGTTGTGCGCTGCTCAGGCTTGACCAGCGCGTCCGGTCCATCACGGGACTAGCGCGTCCGGTCGAGCTTCGCGTGTCCGGTCGTTGCGTGCAGCGCGTCCGGTCGGTGGTTCGTGAAAGTAACCGTTGTGCGATCGGCGCGTCCGGTCAGTTTGACCAGCGCGTCCGGTCAGCGCGACTTCGGATGTTTCAAGTGCGTAACGGCTATATTCGAAGGGGTACATCTATAAATACTCGTTGGCCGGCTCAAGGCTCTCTCTCTTGGACATTTTGACATACTTGTGAGCACTTTGAGCTAAGCAACTCCCCTCCCACTCATCTCTCTTGCTTCTTTGCATATTCGAAGTGAGATTGAGTGATCCAAGTGCATTTGTATTGTGAGATTGCATCTAGTTGGCACTTGGTGGTTGATTTGCTGTGGGATTCTTGTTTCTCTTGGTGGTTGCCGCCACCTAGACGGCTTGGAGCAGCTTGGAGGCGTTGGCAAGAGTTGGTGATTGTTCTTGGCCACCTCCGGTGATTGTGAGGGGTTTGTGCCTACCTCGACAAAGCGCCAAAGGCAACAATAGTAAATTGCTCGTGTCATTGCAACCTTTTTCCATTTGGTAGGTTCTTGTGGCGCCTTTTGAGAGGCTCGGTGTGAGACCGATTAGCCACCGAACCACGTGGTGAAGAGGGACACAACGGGGACTAGCGTGCCGGCAAGCACGTGAACCTCGGGATAAATCTTCGTGTCATCACTTTCATATTGTGATTGATTGATCCCGGTGTTCGGTTGTCTTGGTATTCATTGTTGATCATATTGGTTGGCTCAATACTTCGCCCTTCGGTGAAACTCTCCTAACTCAACTCCGCATTACTTTCTTAGTTATCTTTGCTAGCTAGTTAGCTTTGCTAGAGTAGCTCTTTTGTGTAGCTTGCTAGTTGTAGTTGTAGTTACCTTCTCGGTTTGACTTGTGCGGTTGAGTGCCATTATACTAGAATTGTGAATTGGATAGGTGGCTTGCAAACACCCCGTAGGCTAAGCAAAACTCGCATCTCGCTATTTGTTGTATTGATAAACTTGTTTAGCTTGTCTTTGTAGAAAATTTTAAAAGTCTATTCACCCCCCTCTAGCCATCAAGACCTTTCAAGTGGTATCGGAGCCGTGGTCACCGTTTGCAAGGCTTAACAACCTCGGTGCAAGATGGCTCAAGTTATGTTCAATCATGTTAATGGCAAGCCTCCATTCTTTGATGGCGTCTCTTCCTTTGATCATTGGAAAAGGAAGATGAAGCAATATCTAGGTAATATACATGAGAAGGTTTGGGATGTGACCAAAGAAGGATACATCATTCTTGATGAAGAAAATCTCACTCCAAATGACCGCATCAACAAACAATGCAACACAGCGGCACTTGACACAATCTACCGTGCCATTGATGACAAAGTATTTGAGCAAATCAAAGATCTTGAAAAGGCAAATGAGCTTTGGATAAGGCTTGAAGAAACATACAAAGGCACTTCAACGGTAAAAAGTGCCACGCTATATATGCTCAAGGACAAGTTCTCCACTTTCAAGATGAAGGATGATGAATCCATCCCGGAGATGTTCTATAGGCTCCAAGTCATTGTCAATGATCTCAAGGGGCTTGGAGAGAAGGTTGAGGACAAGGACTTCTCACACAAGTTCTTGATGTGTTTACCCAAGAAGTTTGCCACCTTGAGAAGAATGATCTTTAGAGAGGGATTGGACAAGGTCAAACCAACCGATGTGCTTGGAGATATAATGACCGATGCCCAATACAATGATGATGAAGATGAGGTAGAAGAGAAGGAGACCAAGGTCAAGCAAGAAAAGCCCATTGCATTCAAGGCTTCATCTTCTAAGGGCAAGAGCAAGGTGGAGAGTGATGATGATGATCCATTCGATGATGAGATCATGGCCCTCCTAGTGCACAAGATGGGGAGGTTCATGAAGAAGAAAGGATATGGGGCAAGGAAGAGAAGGGACTTCATGAAGGCAAAGGAGGTGCTTTGCTACAATTGCAATAGCCCCGATCATGTAGTGGCAAAGTGCCCCTATGAAGACAAAAGATATCATGATGGGGAGTTGAAGTTGAAGAAGAACAAGAAGGACAAGAAGGAGAAGAAAGAGAAGAAGAGCTTCACTATCAACAAGAGGAAGAAGGGTGGTGGTTATGTGGTCACTTGGGATAGTGACAACTCTGATAGTGATGATGATGAAAGCTCTAGTGATGATGAGAGGACCACTCGGTGAGCCATTGCAAGCATTGCCCTCTCCAACAAGTCATCCATCTTCGACACTACATCGACATGCCTTATGGCCAAGCCTACCAAGGTAAAATATGATGATAGTGATGATGATTCTTGTGCTAGTGATGGTTGTAGGAGTGATGATGAGGAGGATTAGGACTACTCCAAGGATGATCTATTAGGCATAATAGATCAAATGAGCAAGGGCTACAAGATGACAACCAAGAAATACAAAATCTTGGAACAAGAGCTCAATGCCAAGAGCAATGAAAATGATGCCTTGATGGAGGAGCTTGTTGCTCTCAAAAAGAGTAAGGAGTGCAAAGGAATTGAACAAGAGCTCAAAGCTCTTAGGAAATCCTTTGATGAGCTAGAGGCTTCTCGTGAGTGTCTAAAGGAAGACCACGAGGATCTTGAAATTGCTCACACTAGGCTTAAGGAAGCCCACTCCACTCTACTTGAGCTCATCAAGGAAAAGGACCTCAAGTTGGAGAAGCTCGTGAAGGAAGCTAAGGAGGAGCGAGTGATTGTCACTTGTGATATTGGACTAACATGTGATATTATTGATGATTCTTTATTTGTTGGTCCTACTAATGCTTCATGTAGCTCATCATCATCCACCACAACCAACTCTACCTCTACTACTAGTGATTCATCACTTGTGGTTGAGAATGAGACTCTCAAGAGAGAGGTGGATGATCTCACCCGCGTATTGGGCAATGCCTATGGTGGGGATGCCCGCTTGCTAAAATGCTTGGGTAGCCAAAGGTTCTCTCTTAACAAAGAGGGTTTGGGCTATACTCCCAAGAAGGGCAAGGCGGCCTTTGCTACTCCAAAGCCTCGCTTTGTGAAGAGTAATGGTCGTTATTGCAATAGATGCAAGCAAGTTGGGCATCTAGAGATTAATTGTAATAAAATGAACAAGAACAACAACAAGTTTCATGCTAAAATGGATTACATTCCTTTTGATTCTTGTTATGTTCTTACCAAGGGTGTGCATGCTAGGTTTGTTGGTACACCAATTGTGGGTCCAAAGAAGAAGGTCATTTGGGTACCGAAGAGCTTAGTTACTAACTTCCAAGGACCCAAACAAGTATGGGTACCTAAGAAACATTAATTTATTTTGTAGGTAAATTACAAGGCCGGAGGAAGGCATTGGGTGCTTGATAGTGGGTGCTCTCAACATATGACCGGTGATTCAAGAATGTTCAACTCTCTCAAATCAAATGATAGTGGCATTGATAGTATCACATTTGGTGACAATAGCAAGGGTGATGTGAAGGCTCTTGGAAGGATTGCTATCTCAAATGATCATAGCATTTCCAATGTGCTCTTAGTTAAAAAGTTGAACTTCAATCTTCTCTCGGTTGCTCAATTGTGTGATCTCGATTTCAAGTGCATATTTGGTGTTGATGATGTGGAGATAGTTAGTGTTGATGGCTTCAATTTGATCTTCAAGGGTTTTAGATATGAGAATCTATACTTGGTTGATTTCAATGCTAGTGACACTCAACTTTCAACATGCTTGCTCACCAAATCAAGTATGGGTTGGTTATGGCATAGAAGACTTGGTCATGTTGGCATGAAACAATTGAACAAGTTAGTGAAGCATGACTTAGTTAGAGGCTTGAAGGATGTCACATTTGAGAAAGATAAGCTATGTAGTGCATG
Source organism: Saccharum spontaneum (assembly GCA_022457205.1). Lineage (NCBI taxonomy): Eukaryota > Viridiplantae > Streptophyta > Magnoliopsida > Poales > Poaceae > Saccharum > Saccharum spontaneum. The sequence continues at coordinate 24,192,346 of CM039605.1, read as the reverse complement.
TCAAGCCGGAAAGCAAGTAGGCAACACTCATCCATTGAAAAGCATCATGAGTACTTCCAAGGCATTTGAGTTGTTGCACATGGATCTATTTGGGCCAACTACATACACAAGCATTGGTGGCAACAAGTATGGGTTTGTGATTGTGGATGATTTCACTAGATATACATGGGTATTCTTTCTTGTGGACAAGAGTGATGTATTTGACATATTCAAGAAGTTCATCAAGAGAGTGCAAAATGAGTTTGAGACCACAATCAAGAAAGTGAGAAGTGACAATGGAAGTGAGTTTAGAAACACAAGAGTTGATGAGCTATGTGAGGAGCTCGGAATCAAGCATCAATTTTCGGCCAAGTATACACCTCAATCCAATGGCCTAGTTGAGAGGAAGAATAGAACTTTGATTGATATGGCAAGATCAATGTTGAATGAGTATAATGTGAGTCATTCTTTTTAGGCCAAAGCAATCAACACGGCTTGCTTCTATAGCAACCGCCTCTATTGCCACAAGTTCCTAGAGAAGACACCATATAAAATCTTAAATGGAAGAAAGCCCAACATTGCATACTTTCAGGTATTTGGTTGCAAATGCTATATCTTGAAGAAGGGCACTAGATTGAGCAAGTTTGAGAAGAAATGTGATGAAGGATTCTTACTTGGTTACTCCACTACTAGCAAAGCTTATAGAGTTTGGAACTTGACTAGTGGTTTACTTGAGGAAGTTCATGATGTTGAGTTTGATGAAACAAATGGCTCTCAAGATGAGGAAAATAACTTGGATGATGTGAGAGGAACTCAATTGACCAATGCTATGAAAGAAATGGATATTGGTGATATTAGGCCGAAGCAAGTGATTGATGTGGATGACAATAAAGGTCAAGTGCTCCAAAGTCCAATTACACAAGCTAGTGGTTCTCTAATGCAAAATCAAGCTAGTACATCATCTCAAGTGCAACAAGATCAATAAGTGGCTAGTTCATCATCTCCAACTCATGATCAACATCAACATCCAAGCAATCAAGTCCAAGTGCTTCAACCAACTAACATTGCAAGAGACCATCCATTGCATTCCATCATTGGTGACATACAAAGGGGAGTTCAAACTAGATCAAGATTGGCATCATTTTGTGCTCACTCTTCTTTTGTGTCAATGGAAGAACCCAAGGACATTGATAAAGCATTGAGAGATCCGGATTGGGTAAATGCAATGCATGAAGAGCTCAACAACTTCAAGAGAAATGAAGTTTGGGAATTAGTTGAGAGACCTAGTGATCACAATGTCATTGGAACAAGATGGGTCTTTCGCAACAAGCAAGATCAAGATGGGATAGTAGTAAGGAACAAAGCAAGACTAGTGGCTCAAGGTTACACACAAATAGAGGGTCTTGACTTTGGTGAAACTTATGCCCCGGTTGCAAGATTGGAAGCAAATAGGATCTTACTTGCCTATGCTTGTGCTCACAATATCAAGCTATATCAAATGGATGTGAAAAGTGCATTTCTCAATGGGTACATCCAAGAGGAGGTGTATGTGGAGCAACCTCCCAGTTTTGAAGATGACAAACAACCCAATCATGTTTACAAATTGAGAAAAGCTTTGTATGGATTGAAGCAAGCACCTAGAGCATGGTATGAAAGATTGAGGGACTTCTTGCTATCCAAAGGATTTGTCATGGGCAAAGTGGATACTACTGTCTTCACCAAGAAGATTGGGAAAGACTTGTTTGTATTGCAAATATATGTTGATAATATCATCTTTGGTTCAACCAATCAAGATTATTGTGATGAGTTTGGGAAAATGATGGCAAAGGAATTTGAAATGTCAATGATCGGTGAACTTAGTTTCTTTCTTGGACTTCAAATCAAATAAATGAAGAAAGGAACATTTGTGAGCCAAACCAAGTACATCAAAGATATGCTCAAGAAGTTTGGCATGGAAGATGCAAAGGGCATTACAACCCTAATGGGCACTAGTGGAAGTTTGGATAGTGACAAGAGTGGCAACATGGTGGATCAAAAGCTTTATAGATCAATAATTAGTAGCCTACTCTATGTGACGGCATCAAGACCCGATGTGATGTTTAGTGTATGCATGTGTGCAAGATTTCAAGCCTCACCAAGAGAAAGTCATTTGAAGGCAATAAAGAGAATATTGAGGTATTTGAAGCATACACAAGATGTTGGATTATGGTATCCCAAAGGTGCAAGCTTTGAGCTAGTTGGATATTCGGATTCCGACTATGCCGGTGACAAAGTGGAGAGAAAGAGCACTTCCGGGACTTGTCAATTGTTGGGAAGATCACTTGTCTTATGGTCATCCAAGAAGCAAAATAGTATTGCACTATCTACCGCCGAAGCCGAATACATCGCCGCGGGTAGTTGTTGTGCACAAATCTTGTGGATGAAGGCAACATTGAAGGATTTTGGAATCAATTTCAAGAATGTGCCATTGCTATGTGATAATGAAAGTGCCGTGAAGCTAAGCAATAATCCGGTTCAACATCAAAGAACGAAGCATATTGATGTTCGCCATCACTTCATTAGAGATCATCAACAAAGGGGTGACATTGCAATTGAGAATGTGGGCATCGAAGATCAATTAGCCGATCTATTCACCAAGCCACTTGATGAGAAAAGATTTCACAAGCTAAAGAATGAGTTGAACATACTTGACTTCTCCAACATGAGTTGATGCACCTCCATGATATGACATGCCTCTCCTTCGAGCCCCAAGGTACAATTGGTTGACATGTCATACATTCTATACTAAGGACATGTTTAGTGCATCTAGTCATGATTTCTTATGTTTTAGGCTCATTCATGAAAATCAAATGAGTTTGAAGGTTATATGGTGCCACTATTGTTTCTTTGCTATGTATGATCTAGTGGTAGCATATAACTTGTTTAAGTAGCTTGTGATCCTAAGTGTTTGCTCTAGATAACTTGTTTAAGTATTTGCTTCAACATGGTGCATGATAACCCTTCTAGTGAGGTGTGAAGAAGCTTTCCCTTGGATCAAACCGAAGCATTTCACTTATGCAAGCAATCTAGGTTGAACCACAAACTTGACTCTCACCCCATAATTCAACATGATAATCTATCTAAAATTGGTCCCTTGTGGTCATTGGTGCCAAAGGGGGAGAAAATGTTGTTCACAAAGATAGATTCTAAAGGAGGAGAAAACCCCTAAAGGGAAAATTGATAAAAGAAGGGGATCAACTAACAACTAAAATTTTGAGCACACAAGTAGGGGGAGCAAGCTCTTAAACATGAATGTTGCATTTCTTTGTGCACTTCATATGTATGATGCATAGTTATGCATTTCTTTTTCTCCGATACTTTGCTTGTGTGATGTTTTGCTAGTATACAATTGAATGGTGTATTGAAGTACTAGCATGAATAGGAAGTAGTTAGATTTCTCTTGCTTCATGTTTTCCAAAGTGGTACTAGAGCCTTGCTTATAATGTTGATCTCACGAGATTTCTAGTTATGTTTGTGCTTTTCCAAGTGGTATCTAACTACACAAGGTGCTAAGATGGTGTTTATCGCTACTCCGATGGAATCACGCTTCAAATGTCTATAATCCAAAACACTTAGCACCTATTGATAGTCAATGCTCCTATATTTTCCTATCTAAGCGTGTATGCTTCCTAAATCCAAACATATAGCATACATGTTGGGGGAGCCATTGCTATCAATTTGAATTCATGATCACATGTCCATAATTCTTACGCATGGTAATATACTTGGACAATGTGACATGGGTTCAATCAAAATTTTATCATAATATCTTTGTGAAAGGGTTGTCACCAATTACCAACAAGGGGGAGATTGAAAGTCCTATGTTTGGTGTTGGTAATTAGTGACAATGCCTAAGTACTAATCCTATGCCTAAGTTGTATGTAGCATATGAGGATTAGTACATTCCAAGGTTGGTGGCAAGATGGACATGGTGATCATGATGGCCACACTTGGATTTGGACACAACCATACGTGATCAAGGCAATGGTATATGCTCAAGGGTTGTGTTTTAGTAATCAAGACACCTAGTGGGTGTGGTTACATTGTAGAATAGATAGCCGTACTATAAAGAGGGGAATGACGCGGCTATTGAACTCCTAAGTGCCTCTAGGTGTGCATTTCATAATCATATGCATTTGGATAGAACTAATAACGCCTCAAAAAATGATTGTGAAAATGCTAACACACTCGCACATGACGTGATCACTTGGTGGTGTTAGCACATTTTGCGAAGGCGGTGGAGTTTGAGCGGTAGAGAGGGTTTGGGGTCCTCTCTCCCTCCCGCCGAGCTTGCGAGGCGGGATTCAGGCGTTTTAGAGGAGTTCAGACGCCTATTTTCCACTACGCCGGAAGTCGGAAATCGAACGGAAGCGAACGGAGGTCACAGTGGTGATCGGACGCTGGACCGGACGCGGTCTCTATTTGACCGAATGCGTCCGGTCAGTGTTCAACATCTGCGCGAGTTTCGGTTTGTTGATCGGACGCGGTGGTGCGTCCGGTCATAGTCGACCGGACACATCCAGTCGATCAGGGAGCTTACTGGACTCCAACCGGACGCTGGCACTGTGGCGTCCGGTCAGTTCTCCAGCGCGTCTGGTCGCTGTTTCGTTGTGCGCTGCTCAGGCTTGACCAGCGCGTCCAGTCCATCACGGGACCAGCGCGTCCGGTCGAGCTTCGCGCGTCCGGTCGTTGCGTGCAGCGCGTCCGGTCGGTGGTTCGTGAAAGTAGCCGTTGTGCGATCAGTGCGTCCGATCAGTTTGACCAGCGCGTCCGGTCAGCGCGACTTCGGTTGTTTCAAGTGCGTAACGGCCATATTCGAAGGGGTACGTCTATAAATACTCGTTGGCCGTTTCAAGGCTCTCTCTCTCTTGGACATTTGGACATACTTGTGAGCACTTTGAGCTAAGCAACTCTCCTCCCACTCATCTCTCTTGCTTCTTTGCATATTCGAAGTGAGATTGAGTGATCCAAGTGCATTTGTATTATGAGATTGCATCTAGTTGGCACTTGGTGGTTGATTTGCTGCGGGATTCTTGTTTCTCTTGGTGGTTGCCGCCACCTAGACGGCTTGGAGCAGCTTGGAGGCGTTGTCATGAGTTGGTGATTGTTCTTGGCCACCTTCGGTGATTGTGAGGGGTTTGTGCCTACCTCGGCGAAGCGCCAAAGGCAACATTAGTAAATTGCTCGTGTCATTGCAACCTTTTTCCATTTGGTAGGTTCTTGTGGCGCCTTTTGAGAGGCTCGGTGTGAGACCGATTAGCCACCGAACCACGTGGTGAAGAGGGACACAACGGGGACTAGCGTGCCGGCAAGCACGTGAACCTCGGGATAAATCTTCGTGTCATCACTTTCATATTGTGATTGATTGATCCTGGTGTTCGGTTGTCTTGGTATTCATTGTTGATCATATTGGTTGGCTCAATACTTTGCCCTTCGGTGAAACTCTCCTAACTCAACTCCGCATTGCTTTCTTAGTTATCTTTGCTAGCTAGTTAGCTTTGCTAGAGTAGCTCTTTTGTGTAGCTTGCTAGTTGTAGTTGTAGTTACCTTCTCGGTTTGACTTGTGCGGTTGAGTGCCATTATACTAGAATTGTGAATTGGATAGGTGGCTTGCAAACACCCCGTAGGCTAAGCAAAACTCACATCTCGCTATTTGTTGTATTGATAAACTTGTTTAGCTTGTCTTTGTAGAAAATTTTAAAAGGCTATTCACCCCCCTCTAGGCATCAAGACCTTTCATCAATACCACTTACTCATAATAAAAATCACAACTAGTACCTCTGTCTTGACAGGCTTACCCTTGTTTCATCTTTGTTCATATCTTATGCAGGGTAATACAGGTTTGGTTGTGACTTATCAATTTCTAATCCAAGAGTCAACCAAATCTAGAGGAAGATCAATACCAGTAGTGAAGTTATGGCTAATAAGACTTTACTTGAATGTTCAGCTCCGAGTGTAAGGAACATTCGTACCGGACCAACACTCCAGACGGACAACCTTGAATTCAAGCTCAAGCCAAGTCTAATCAACCTAGTGCAAGCCACTACATTGGTGGAAAGGAAGAAGATGCCACTAAACATCTGCAGAATTTTTTAGAGATTGGAAGCACCATCATCATCAAGGACGTCGCCCAAGACATCATACTCCTTCGTCTCTTTCCATTCTCACTAGAAGGGAGAGCGAAGCAGTGGTCCTACACCAACAAAGAAGACATCAACACATGGGATAGATGTTCGAAGGCCTTTTTGTCAAAGTTTTTCCCTATAGGCAAAACTCATGTCTTAAGAGGAAATATTTACAATTTTCAGCAGCAAAAAGGAGAAACCATTTCAGAGGCATGGGAACATTTTCAAGAGAACATCTTGGAATGCCCACACCATGGAATGGAAGATTGGTTACTCATGCACAGATTCTACTATGGATTAACCTAAAGATCACGTGAGCAACTAGATGATACTGCTGGAGGTTCATTCATGTCACTCACTCTTGGAAAAGCAGAATATCTGATGGAGAAGATAGCAAAATACCAGAGTTGGAAACAAGACAACACTCAACGCTGTCGCCAGATTAAAGAAGTTCCAGAAGAAGTGTGTGCACTATCAACAAAGATGGATACACTGTTGAACTGGCTTGACCAAAGAGCCAATTTCAAGAAAGATCGTCAAGCAATTCAAGATGCATTCAATGCTCAGACCAGATGTGAAGAGTACCTAGGAATGGAAATTCTGGAGAATCAAGAAGATGCAAACATTATCAACAATTCTTCCATGCTGCAAAAGCAAAGATGGAATCAAAAGCAACAGACTACATATCCAGCTAAGTACTCAGGCAATTTTAATAATTCTTCCAATTTTAAGCAACCCCCTCTATGAAATTTAATTTTGGAACAAGCTAGAATTAATGATACTATTGTTAAGAAACTTGCTTCTAATGATAAAATTCTAGAGGATATAAATACTAAAATGGATGACTTTTCTTCTGCTATAAAAGACCAACTTGATCATAATAAAAATGTAGAAACTCAATTATCACGGTTAGTTGCTTCTTTTGCCACTAACAATGAGCAGGTCAAGGGTATAACCACCAGACATGGTAAAACCACTAAAGACCCACCTTATCCAAAAGGGGCACAGAGAAAACCAGTACCAGTGATACCCACAGTGACAGAAGAAAAGGATGATGAAGTAGAAGAAGTTCAACCACAAGTGCAAGATTTCCAAGACACCAATATCTTACCCTTCCCACACAGAGATCGAAAACTCAAGATGGATGCACAGTTCAGTAAGTTTGTTGAGATTATTCAAAAATTATATATCAATGTCCCTTTGTTAGATGCGTTGCAGGTTCCCACCTATGCAAAGTATGTTCGAGACATCCTCAACAATAAAAGACCACTGCCTACTACTGAAGTGATCAAGCTAACAGAAGAGTGTAGTGCGGCCATCCTCAACACATCAATCAAGAAGAAGGATCCAGGATGCCCCACTATCAACTGTTCAATTGGAGATCAACATTTTGACAATGCGCTGTGCGACCTTGGAGCAAGTGTCAATGTGATGCCCAAGGCGATATTCGATAAACTTCCACATGCAAAGCTCGATCCAACCTCAATGTGCCTGTAGCTAGCGGACCAGTCACTCCGTTACCCTGTGGGGATCACCGAGAATATTCCAGTCAAGATCAGAGAATTCTTCATAACAGTCGACTTTGAGGTTTGGACATGCAACCTGACTCAAGAGTGTCACTCATTCTTGGGAGACCCTTTTTGAGTACCGCAAATGCCCACATCGACGTCGGAATTGGAGAAGTCAAATTCAACATTGATGGATGAGAAGAGTGTTTTCCATTCAGACCAAGACCTGAGTTAAGATCCACTGCGAAGATGATAGATGAAGGAGTCACACAGTCACCACTCACAGGGATGACTATGACCCCCGAAGAATAAATCCAGCTGGAGTAGTCCGATTCGGTGGACTTAAAAATCCCGAACCATCGCTAGGAGGTAACTCGGTATTTATCTGCATTTAATTTTTGCATAGCATACTTACTTATTCATGAATAGAAAAATAATAATAAAAATCAATCTCCTGGCATAATTATTAAAGCCCCATATAATTAATATTTACCGAGCGTGAAAACCTCTGGTAAATAATAATCACTGTGGTGGCAGAAAAAAATAAAAATACCATCATTAGAATTCTAATTTTTCATAGATACATAAAAGTAATTTTTCTTTGCATACTTGTGTGATTATACGGTACAAATACGGGAGACATTGACCCATGGGACCCACCTCAATCACCTCACATCACTTCATATCACTTCACTCCACCACCTTCACTCTCCTCCATTCTTTTTCAACCACCACATCACATGGAGCGTCGGCAGGTGAAGGCATCTCTTAATAACGAAGCAAGGAAGTTAAAGAAGGAAGGGATGGATGAGTGGGCCCCACATGGGGCCGGTCGGTCCCACCACCAGGCCGGCCGGCCTCCCTCTCTCGCGCCTATAAAAAGGTTGCTTCTCCCTCTACTCCACACACCGTAAAATACTCAGAAAACATACTCCCAACTAGAAATTCCAAAATCAAGTACGGTTTGAGAATTCTTAGTTTTTGAGTAGATTCTGAAAGTTCTTGAGTAGAGAAAAGTATTCTGAAATTTTTAGAGCCACATTGAGATAAGAATCAGTAAGAGAGAAGTGCTAGAAGTTGTTTAGAAAATCATTTAGTAAGGAGAAGTGTTGCCCGAATAATCTAAGTACTAGGAGAAGTCAAGATATAAAATTTCCAACTTGAACGACTGACTTATGGACGACTGACTTTCGGATCACTGACTCCTAACTATTTGTTTATTCTAACCCCTCATTATTTCCACCAATTGTGTTTGTGTTTCTGTCTGTGTAACAGGATGAGTGGACTCAAGAAAACACTTAGAAGTGCGGCTGGAGCATTCTCTTTTCGCAAGAGAACCCGCCCCCAGACCCGATTATCATCACGGGCTGGTTCTGACTTAGACATGTCATCCGTGCCCCGGTCCTCATCCGCCAGCCAGAACACTATGTACTCCTTCAAGAGCATCATATAAAGCTTTGCACCACCGTACTCATACCATGCCTCTCATGGCTACCCCGGGTACCAGCCGGAGCAATACCCGCCTCATCCTCAGCCTCAGCCGTACCACTAGCCAGACTTCCAGAACTTTGATACCTGTCTCACTCATCTTGAGACGGAGCAACAAGGTATCATAAACACGCTACATCAGCATACACAATGGCAGGAGAGCATGAGCAACACGCTTGGGGAGATGTGTGAACAAGGGACACAAACGTATGAAGGCCTCCTCTAATTCTTCGAGCAAATGGGTGTCGATTACCCGCCACCAGCACCACCTCAGTGACCGAAGTTGAGCCAGCTTGGGGGAGGACCCCCTCAGACAGTAAGTTTTTCTTACCCGTATTATTATTAGTATTAATATTAGTATTACTACTATATCTAAAAAATGGGGAATATGATAAAAATACAAAAATATATATTAATATGTTTAGATTATTTTTCTTTGCAAGCCTTTTGAAATAAAAATAGAGTGTGTATGAACTTGTTTTTGTGTCGAATAAAAAACTTGAACTATCATAAATAGTTGCTTCATTTGTAATTCTTCTCAAGTACCTAGCTTCATTTAAGAATTATTGCTCTGTTCCAAAAAATATAGTCCCGTTTCGATTTTTCTTTCCTTGGTAAAATTATAAATAACAATACTTAGGAAAACCTGGGTGAAATGCTACAATGGGTGTATTTATCTGTGCTCTTGCGGATATATACTATAATATCTTTATTTAGTTAAATGGCATAAGTATAATACAACCACACTCTTTGTGTCATGTTGGGGATGACAACCTAACACAAGTGATGTTAAGAAGTGTCAACACCTGCTCATCACAGTTCTAAATAAGATCATCACATATGAGTAGGAACAATCGTGCGAGTGATCTGTGACGAAAACATGTGCTATTCTATGACGTTTTTTTTGTGACGATACCTGATTTCGCCAAAGATAAAGGGGGTTCGAGGATCGTCACCGATGATCTATGACGAAACCAAACTTTTCGTCATAAACAGTGATTTTTTATGATGGTTTCGGATTCGTCATTAAGATTTTCGCCATAGAAGTGGATATTTTCTAGTAGTGTTATCATGCCTAGGGTTGGGGTGGCACCAATTGAGGAGAAATTGATTCAACATCGGTTGAGATGGTTTGGACATGTCCAACGGAGGCCTCCTGAGGCGCCGGTGCGTAGTGGAGTTCTAAAGCGAGCCGATAATGTAAAGAGCGGTAGAGGTCGACCTAAACTAACTTGGGACGAGTCCGTTAAGAGAGATCTTAAGGAGTGGAATATCTCTAAGGATTTAGCTATGGATAGGAGCGCTTGGAGATTGGCAATCAACATGCCGGAACCGTGACCTCTTTTGTCTCTCTTTATGTCTTTTTTGTGTCTCCCTGTTTCTCGTCTCTTTTGGGTTTCATCTCTAGCCTACCCCAACTTGCTTGGGACAAAAGGCTATGTTGTTGTTGTTGTTGTTGTTATCATGCCTAGGTGCCACGCAGACAAGCCAGGGGCCGGCCACACACCGCTACGGTGGCACATTGCACGGGCGAGGGTGGGGCCAGCCACAGAATCGCGCTGAAACACCGCACTGGCACGGGTGGGCGCCGATCACAGTGGGGCACCATGCATATAAGAACACAGGCCGGTCATGCTGCAACACCAGGGCATCACACGGGCGAGGGCGTGGAGGGCCGGCATGCTAAGGCCCCGATCATGGTGGGGAATCGCACGGCCAGCGTTGGGTGAGAAAGAAAAAGGAGAGTTCTACTTACTAACAAGTGGGTACCACTTAAATAGAGGATGGAGTTTACTCAATCTGCTACAGTAGCACTGCCTTTAACCTAAAACTTTATTTTCTCAATTACCTATAGCAATTTTTTTGGAAAAGAAGACCAGGTGAAGATGCTCTTATACAAATAGCCAAGGTGCTAGTCTAGAGTACATGGCTGGCTCTGTTTGACACAGCTTCTCGAGCAGCTTCGTGAGTTGTTTGAATCTATTTGTGTCAAACGGGTACTTTCAAAACAGTTTCACATGTGAAAGCTACTTAAAATGTGCTCTCACTAGCAATTTGTGTAAGATGAAGCTAAAAATAGTAGCTTTCCTAGCTTCAACTCATTTTTGGTGGGTCTTGCGTGGGATGTTGTGAGAGCATGTTTTAAGAAGATCTATTGTTTTGTCAAACGGTTCGCAAAAACAGCTTTAACTTCCCAGTAAAGCTGCTCGTGGAGCTAAAGCTGAAAAAAAAAACTGCTTTACTGGTGAAGCGGAGCTATGCCAAACGGGTGCTAAAGTTGGACATTGGAATCCTTTATTGTAGGAAATATAGGCACAAATTTTCTTGGAAATATAGTAAATGAAAAAAAACAATCAGAGAAATGCTCTTTATCCCGTTGTTACAGATTTTTTTTTCCCATGCCATTGTCATCGTTTGGCTTAGTGATAACTTCAATCCAGGCAAGCAATGCTATGAGCTGGCAACGATGTGGGCTAATTAAGGGACGGCCGATGGAGCCTTAGGAGGGCTACAGGGTTGTATGGAGTCCTCAATATGCCTTGAATAGTAAAATATAAATAAAAATTGATGAATAAGGAGTAAGCCTACAATGACCGGCGCATGAAGGTGGTCCCTTCCATTTTCCAGATCATGCTTATTCTCGACAATACATATACACTCCAGCTCCACCCAATATAAATAGAACCGGTTTTGGTACTGCAATCAACAGATTGCCTGTTTGGCCACATCTAGGTAATTCTTGGGATAGCGATAGGTTATGTTCAGAGCTAAGGTTATTGTAGGCTATCCCACTTCTCAAAACAAACACTCCAGGAAGCTCATAACCATTATCAGGATATCACCACAAGGGCGGGCAAAATTTGACATCATATTGTCAAAATATTATGTTCGGACCCTCAAAACGACAGATTTGTGTTTTAGGGAACTACAAATCTGGTCTACGAAAATAAGCAGGCATCAACTAAATCTGGGTTTTGCTGAAATTCCTAACGATTGTCATCAGCAAAGGGCCAGACCGCCAGAGTCATGTTCCATAGCTGCGGTCTCCAGCATCCCCAAGGCCTGGGACTATGAAACTGCAGTACATTAGCGAGAACGAGTTAGCAGTGCAATAATCATGATTTATGCATATGTTGGTAAAAATATAATTACCCTTTCTCATTCACAATTTGATCCATAGTTCCTGTATACACACAAATCCTGCAGAAAAGAGTGATAAGATATACAATCATCAAGGTAACCTTGATACTAAAAACGCAACAAATTTATAGAACTTCAGAATGCACCCTGGGAATCTTTGATTGAGCTTCTTGATGGCAGGAGGAGCAGCAACAGCTGATATCTGCATAACAATGACTGTTTAGAAAATAATAACCATTTTTTTAATCAACAAACAGATCTGTTTCATCTTTTTTTTTCCCTCATGAACTTACGATTCTTATCTGACTGATTTCAGCTCCACGCTCCTTAACTAGATCAACTGCTGCAGTGACTGTTCCACCTGATGGAAAACACAAGGTAAGAAGAAAGATGACCACTCAAACACAGCATGGGTATAGCGGTGAAATCAATCAGGCAAAAACAAAAAGAATGATAACCCAATATAAGACCAATATAAGAATTAGCTGTGATATACAAGGAAAAGGATTACCAGTTGCTAGCATAGGATCCACAAGGAGTATATTACATCCTTTTGGGAATCTATCAGGTAGCCTGCACTCAAAATTATGTTCCACTGATCATCAGGAAAACAAGTAGCATTGGTAATTTCATACAACACTATAGCTTGCAACTCAACTATTTCAATAGATTGGACTAGAAAAAGATCTTGTGATACATCAAATTAACTAAAAGTGTACAATAAGATAGAAAAGAGTAAGCTGGAACACAGTTCATAATCACTGTGGTTCCAACCTTGTATGATGAAAGTGACTTCTTCATCAAGGAAATTAAATTAACTAAAGAATATTTAACAACCTCCACTGTTTGGCTACAAACTCCGCCTATGTTGACTGGAAGACTTTATTAAGTCGTCTCAACATAGCCGGTCCCAAGCCCGGGTAAAGGAGGAGGGTGTGTTAAGGTCTGGCGAACCAACAGTAAAAAAACAGTCACTCTCATGGATTTGAAACCCACAAGAGATTCGTTGGGGCGTAACCCTCTTAGCGACGCGCTACATCGGAACCCGGGTGTGGTGTTAAATGGGCAAGGGCCGGGTCGTCATCCCCTTAGTGGCGCGTCGTATCGTGACCCGGGTACGATGAAAAATGAGCAAGGGTCGGGTCGTCGCAACCTTAGTGGCGCGCTACATCTACGCCCGGGTGTAGTGAAAAATGAGCAAGGGTCTTCGCACTTCCCTCGACGGGTGCGAAGGGTAAGGAAGCTAGCCGAGCCAACTAGGATTCGTCTAGGTAGCTGGAACGTAGGGTCCCTAACGGGTAAGCTAAGAGAGCTAGTCGATGCAGCAATTAGAAGACGTGTAAATATTCTATGCGTTCAGGAGACTAGATGGAAGGGCCAGAAGGCAAAGGAGGTGGAGGATACTGGCTTCAAACTTTGGTACACGGGGACAACATCGGGTAGGAATGGTGTAGGCATCTTGATCGATAGGAGCCTTAAGGATGGAGTCGTTGATGTTAGGAGGCAAGGCGACCGGATTATCTTGGTCAAGCTAGTAGTTGGAGATTCGGCTCTAAATGTGATCAGTGCCTATGCCCCTCAGGTAGGTCTTAGCGAGGGCACCAAGAGGCAGTTTTGGGAAGATCTTGATAGCATGGTTAGTACCGTGCCTATCAGCGAGAAACTCTTTATAGGAGGAGACCTCAACGGCCATGTTGGTGCGACTAATGTAGGTTTCGAGCGGGTGCACGGGGGGTTCGGGTATGGTAGTAGGAATCAGGAGGGGGAGGATGTTTTGAACTTCGCGCTGGCCTATGACTTACCCTCTTTAGGAAGAGGGAATCTCATCTAGTAACCTTTCGTAGTGGACAACACTCGAGCCAGATCGACTTTATCCTTACAAGGAGGGAGGATAGACGTGCTTGCTTTGATTGTAAGGTGTTACCTGGGGAGTGTGTTGTCCCTCAACATAAGCTTGTGGTGGCGGACTTTCGCTTTCGGGTACGTGTCCACCGGGACAAACGGGCCAAGATTGCGAGAACGAAGTGGTGGAAGCTTAGAGGGGAAGCAGCGCAAACGTTTAAGGAGAGGATGCTAGACGAGGGGCCTTGGGAAGAAGGAGAAGATGCCGACGACATGTGGCTAAAGATGGCAGCATGTGTCCGGAAGGTGGCTTCGGAAGTGTTTGGCGTGAGTAGGGGAGGCAAACGGGAAGCGAAAGACACATGGTGGTGGAATGACGAGGTGCAAAGGGCTATTAGGGAGAAGGAGTGTTTCAAGCGTCTCCACCATGACAAGAGTGCAGCCAACATCGAGGGCTATAAAATAGCAAAGAGGGCTGCAAAGCGAGCTGTGAGTGTAGCAAAAGGTCAGGCGTATGATGGCCTTTATCAGCGGCTAGGCACGAAGGAAGGGGAGAAGGACATTTATAGGATGGCTAGAATCCGCGAGAGGAAGACAAGGGACATCAACCAAATAAAATGCATCAAGGATGGGACAGATCGACTTCTGGTGAAGGATGAGGAGATCAAGGACAGATGGAGAGAGTACTTCGACAAGCTGTTTAATGGGGAGAATGATGGTCCTACCCTTGAGTTGGACGACTCATTTGATGATACCAACAGACGCTTTGTGAGGAGAATTCAGGAGGCAGAGATCGGAGAGGCTTTGAAGAGGATGAAGGGAGGTAAAGCGATGGGCCCTGATGGTATCCCCATCGAGGTATGGAGATACCTAGGCGCCAGAGCGATAGTATGGTTGACTAAGCTTTTTAACCTTATTTTTCGATCTAACAAGATGCCTGAAGAATGGAGGAGAAGTATATTAGTACCTATCTTCAAGAACAAGGGAGATGTTCAAAGTTTTACTAACTACCGTGGGATTAAGTTGATGAGCCATACGATGAAGCTTTGGGAGAGGGTTATCGAGCATCGCCTAAGGAGAGTGACACATGTGACCCAAAATCAGTTTGGGTTCATGCCTGGTAGGTCGACCATGGAGGCGATTTTCTTATTACGACAATTGATGGAGAGATATAGGGAGCAGAAGAAGGACTTGCACATGGTCTTTATTGACCTTGAGAAGGCATATGACAAAGTACCGAGAAATGTCATGTGGTGGGCCTTGGAAAAGCACAAAGTCCCAACTAAGTACGTTACCCTCATCAAGGATATGTACAGGGATGTGGTGACGTGTGTCCGAACATGTGATGGCGACACCAGTGACTTTCCAATTAAAATAGGACTGCATCAGGGGTCAGCTTTGAGCCCTTATTTATTTGCTTTGGTGATGGATGAGGTCACAAGGGACATACAAGGTGGTATCCCTTGGTGTATGTTCTTTGCTGATGATGTGGTGCTAGTTGACGACAGTAGGGCAGGGGTTAATAGGAAGTTAGAACTATGGAGGCACACGTTAGAGTCGAAAGGGTTCAGACTTAGTAGGACTAAGACCGAGTACATGAGGTGCGATTTCAGCGCGACTAGGCATGAGGAGGGAGACGTTAGCCTCGATGGGCAAGTGGTGGCCAAGAAGGATACTTTCCGGTATTTAGGGTCGATGCTACAAAAGGACGGAGACATCGATGAAGATGTTAGGCATAGAATTTCAGCCGGCTGGTTGAAATGGCGTCAAGCTTCTGGCGTCCTCTGTGACAAAAGGGTGCCTCAGAAGCTGAAAGGTAAGTTCTATAGGACGGCGATTCGTCCGGCGATGTTATACGGTGCTGAGTGTTGGCCTACAAAAAGGCGACATGTCCAACAATTGAGTGTAGCAGAGATGCGTATGTTGCGTTGGTGTTGTGGGCACACAAGGAGGGACAGAGTCCGGAACGACGATATTCGGGATAGGGTTGGGGTGGCACCAATTGAGGAGAAATTGATTCAACATCGGTTGAGATGGTTTGGACATGTCCAACGGAGGCCTCCTGAGGCGCCGGTGCGTAGTGGAGTTCTAAAGCGGGCCGATAATGTAAAGAGCGGTAGAGGTCGACCTAAACTAACTTGGGACGAGTCTGTTAAGAGAGATCTTAAGGAGTGGAATATCTCCAAGGATTTAGCTATGGATAGGAGCGCTTGGAGATTGGCAATCAACGTGCCGGAACCGTGACCTCTTTTTGTCTCCCTTTTTGTCCTTTTTTGTGTCTTCCTGTTTCTCGTCTCTTTTGGGTTTCATCTCTAGCCTACCCCAACTTGGGACAAAAGGCTATGTTGTTGTTGTTGTTGTTGTTGTTGCACTGTTTGGCTACAGACAAGCTACATTTTTATTGAGACAATATTTCGTTCTGCCAAATGAAGTTAGATAGCTTTAGTAGAGCCCCAACTACTGTGGTATAACATATCAACGACATTTTTTATCTAAATGCAAAACAAAAGAATGGCACCTACTTATTTAAGTAAACAGAGGGCAGCAGCGTTGTCTCATCCCTGGACATACCTTCATTTAGTATAGGTAAAAAAGGAACATTAGCAGTAATCAATAAGCATGCTCAAATAAATAAATAAATTTATCTAGAAAACTAGACCAGTTTTTATGTGCTAAATTTGTCCAGTAAAAAAAAAGTTGAAGCACACCATGTGTTTTTGGACATACTAGCAGCATATTCATCAGCAGAAAGTGTTTCGATCAAATATGATGTTCTTTGTAAGTCAAAAGATGAAAACATATTGCATCACAAACATCAGCAAGTGAGAAATTGAGTTTTTTTTCCAACAAATCCAAAGTTATTTTTTCTCACCTAAATGGAAAGTTCTAGTTGATGGCAAAATTGATGTTGCAAGATCTGCAAGAGCAAGCCCTGCTCTAAGAATAGGTACAATCTGAAATATATCAATAAAGTTCAAGGTTATTTAATAATAATGCCATATTTGCAAAAAAGATACATTGAAGAGGAATACAAACCATGATTGGCTCCATCTCACTGACAGATTCAACAACCGCAGTGCCCATAGGTGTTTGGATCTCCAGTGTTACTGTCGGCTACCAGAAGAAAGTGGAGAACTATCTCAATGATCACATACTCAACGAAATAAAATTCATCATTACTGTCTGCCCAGAATAAAATACATTACAAGTTTACTTTTCACATCGCAGTGGTCATTATTTTCACATCTACCCTAAATTTATCTTAACATCAAACACTTGCATCAGCACCACCAAATGCAGCATTTGTAAGAATTAGGAACATACCAACCAATCCCGAGTTGCCTCATAGATTAGCAATCTCCCTAACTCCCCCATTGCACTCCCTGCAATTAATTGTCACCAGTAAAGCACGACCCACCAAGAATAAGGACGAGATTCAGAATAACAATAAAAAAAACGCACAGCACTTACTGAAGGCATGGGAAGGGGTGGAGCGATCACGGAGCACTGAGACCCAGTGGCTGATCAGTGGGTGCGCCGGCGCCACCACCTGCCAACGGCGCAATAAACCACCAACACCTTGATCTCCGACGAGTATTACGGCACCAATCACTAATACAACGTGCGAGCGGGTGGGTTCGTACCTTGAAATCATCGGCGGCCGCCAGTCCGTTGTTACAGTTCTCCATCCTCCGTACTCGAGATTGGGACCTTTGCTAGAGGCCTTTAGGGTTTTAAGTGAGCCAGGATTAGGACGAAAAGCAACCGGCGGCAAGGGGAGGCGGCAGGATGGGAGTGCAGGATGGCAAGTTGGGAAGTCGGCGGGGAATTGGGGATGGATGTGCGCAAGGTCAGGCGTGTTTCTGCAATTGTGCTCTAGATGGGCCAGGCCAGACTCAAGATGGCAACGGGTACATACCCGACGGGTAGTGCCCACCCGTACCCGTACCCGCACCCGCAAAATTTTACCCGTCGGGTTACCCGTACCCGCATGCGGGTAAAGAAATAGTTCCATACCCGTACCCGCCGGGTAATTCTCACCCGACGGGTAACCCGTACCCGATAGCATACCCGAAAATTATCTAAAAATATCAAATAGTCACATGCAAAAATAAATCATTCTAAGCTTCCAACAAGTTACAAACATACTAACAAACATTATTAGCATCATTACAACAAAGGCAATCTACTAGAAATATAGTGGATGTCTTAATTGGCCAAATTTATGACTTATATGTGCTAAAATAACTGAGGTTGGTTAGTTATTTTTGCGGGTATGTCTTACCCGCGGGTATGCGGGTATGGGTAGTATACACCCGCACCCGTACCCGCCATACCCGATGGGTATAGGATTTTGCCCAATAACGTACCCACGGGTAGAAAATTCATCCCATACCCGCCTCTTTATCGGGTAATACCCATCGGGTACTCGGGTTTCGGGTACCCGTTGCCATCTCTAGGCCAGACCATGTTTGCTACTCCCTCGGTTAAAAAAAAATCGTCGTTTGTTAAAAAAAGATTTATCTATCTATCTATTCTACATTTCTACTCTATATACTGTGAACAAAGGATTGAAATTAGCCTCTCGTAAAACCGTACGCACTCGAGAGGCTACGGTTGCAAACGCCACGGCCGCGGGTAGCCTGTCCCCCGTCTACACGCGCGCCGCTTGGTATTGTGCCGGGTTATTTTTGTGGCTTGCGCGGCGGCCCGCAGTCCCAGAAATAGCCTGTCTGGATAGCGAGCGACGGAGCGAGAGCACCGATGTAGAGGACCGCTGGACGCTGGTGCCGCCATCACCGCGGAAGTCAGCCACATAGCGGTATGGAAAATCCTAAATGAATCAGCGGCCTTGTTTAGATCCTAAATTTAGGAAGCAAATTTTGCATAGTAAATGTTCCGTCACACTGTAGCAATTTTGTTTTTATTTGGTAATAATTGTCCAAATATTGATTAATTAGGCTTAAAATATTCGTCTCACAAAGTACAACAAAACTGTGCAATTAGTTTTAAATTTCGTCTACATTTAGTACTCTATATATATGCCGACATTTTGATATGATGGAGAATCTTCTTTTTGCATAGTGAAATTTAGGGGTGAATTTAGGTATCTAAACAAGGGCAGCTATTCAATTCACCATGAGTTGCAGCACTGCTGCACTACCATTCACATCCAGGCATCCAGCGGCCAAAATTAGGGCATTGTTTAGTTCGCGAAATATTTTAGGAAATATAACTGTAGCGCTACTGTAGCACTTTCGTTGTTATTTGGTAATTATTGTCCGATCATGGCCTAACTAGGCTTAAAAGATTCGTCTCGTCCATTTCGTCTAAACTGTGTAATTAATTTTATTTTTTATCTATATTTAATGCTTCATGCATGTGTACAAAGATTCGATGTGACGAAAATCTGAAATATTTTAAGAAATATTTTGTGAACTAAACAAGCCCTAGAAATATGAGAAGAAGAGAGGAATATTGCCTCCCGGCAGCGACGGCTGCAGACCTGCACTCGAGGCGCTGTGAGCCCGTGACCAGTCCCGCCGCTGCCCGCGGTCCTGTCGCCCCTCGCTGGTCCAGCACTCCCGCTGCTCGCCGGTTGCAGCAGCAACAACAGCCGCCGCCGCCGCAACACTTTTCAGGAGCTCGGAGAGGAACGACCGAACAAGAGGATGGGCAGGTTACTGAGTCTTACTGCCAGCACTTTGGGCTGCGCTTGATTTGGGCTGGAGGGAAATCAAAGCCCACACCGTCTTGCCAGATAGCGGCGCTAAATAGACATCGGTTTAGCGGAAATAGCGCGCTTTTAGCCGCTAAATAGCGGAAATAATCCTGTAGCGCTAAAGTTGTCGAAGCGTAGCGCCCGGTCTCATGAAATGCTATATCCCCTTATAGCTCCTACTATTTAGAATTTTGACCGAATCCCATCGTAACTTCAAAGTTAAGTATGCTTGACGAGAGTAGTACTGGGATGGGTGACCTCCTGGGAAGTACTCGTGTTGCATTCCCTTTTTGTTCACTGATGATGTAAGACATGAGTAAATAGGAAACTAGAGTTGTGGCGGTTGACCCTTGAGTCTAAAAGTTTTAGATTAAGCAGAATTAAAACCGAATACATGAGATGTGACTTTGGTGGAGCTGCACAGGAGGGAGATCTGAGTTTGAAAGGAAGTAGTGCCTAAGACGAATACCTTTCTTTATTGAGATATTTACCTGTATGACCCTAGAAAAAATAACTCTTCCTTGTATAGCCTGATTTTTTTGAACTTACCTGTATGACTCCAAAATGAAATTATCTTCCTTCTATGGCCTTTTGTCCGTTTTTAGCACTCGATGGTGTTAAGTCAAGGGTAAAATGACCATTTTACCCCTGGCGAAAAAAATAAAATACAGTTTTGTTTGTCGGTTGTATATTTAGACTAATATTACGTAAATAAGTTCACACATAACAGTACGTAATATGTGTGTGTACTATTATGTAATATTACGCAAATATGTGTCAACTTATTTGCGTAATATTACTCCAAATATATAACAAACAAACAAAATTTTGTATTTTTTTGCTAGGGGTAAAATGGTCATTTTATCCTTGACTTAATACCGTCAAGTGCCAAAAATGAACGGAAAGCCATATAAGGAAGATAATTTCATTTTGGGGCCATACAGGTAAGTTCAAAAAAAAATCAGGTCATACAAGGAAGAGGTATTTTTTCTAAGGCCATACAGGTGGATATCTCTTCTTTATTTGAGATCGATGCTACAGAGGAATAGAGATATTGATGTGGACATTAGCCATAAAATCAAAGCAGGGTGGATCAAGTGATGATAAGCTTCTGGCATTCTTTTGATAAGAGAGTACCACAGAAGGTAAAAAGGCAAGTTTTATAGGACGGCATTAGACTGGCTATGTTCTATGGAGCAGAATATTGGCCTACAAAGGTTCGACATGTTCAACAACTGAGTATTACAGAAATGCGTATGTTGCAATAGATTTGTGCTCACACAAGAATGGACCGAGTTCGGAACGATGATATATATGATCGCCTAGGGGTAGCACCAATTGAAGAAAAGCTTGTCCAACATCCATTGAGGTGATTTGGCCATGTCCAAAGGAGAACTGTTAGAATGAATGGACTAGATTGATTAGGCTAACCCTATAAGGGTAGCTATATAGTGTAGCATACATGGGCCTCATGGGCCTAGCCATATGGGCCTTAGACATATACTCCAACACCCCCCGCAGTCTAAACTACCGACGCAGCGGAGTCAGACTGAACACTAGGAAAAGAAAATACATATGAGCCCTCCCCCACAGACACAACTAGCCACTGGTGATGTTGAGGCTGGAGCGAAATGTGGTGAAGGTCGACGATGGGAGACCCTTGGTAAAGATGTCGACGAACTGAGACGTCGTCGGTACATGTAGGACTCGCACCTCGCCGATGGCAACCCGATCACGGACGAAGTGAAGGTCGATCTCCACATGCTTGGTCCGCTGGTGCTGCACAAGGTTGGTAGAGAGGTAGACGGCACTGACGTTGTCGCAGTAGACAAGCGTGCTCCGGAGAAGAGGGTTATGGAGCTCGGCCAGGAGCTGTCAGAGCCAAGAAGCCTCGGCCACGCCATTGGCCACGGCTCGGTACTCCGCCTCGGCACTGGAGCGGGAGGCCACCTGCTGACGCTTAAACGACCAAGACACCAGGTTGCCGCCCAAGAAGACAGCGTAGCCGGAGGTGGAGCGTCGAGTATCCGAACATCCGGCCCAGTCAACGTCAATGTAGACAACCATCTCGGTGGAGGAGGACCGCCGGTGAAGGAGCAGGCCGTAGCCCACAGTGCCTCGGAGGTAGCGGAGGAGACGCTTGAGGGCAGTGAGGTGGGGCTCCCGCGGATCATGCATATGAAGGCACAGCTGCTGACCTGCATAAGTGATGTCCGGTCGAGTGGTGAGGTACTGGAGAGCACCAGCAAGACTCCGGTACGCGGTGGGATCAGACACCGGGTTCCCCTCAGCCTCGGACATCTTGCCCTGCGTGTCGACTGGAGTGGAGCAGGGGTTGCAGTCTATCATCCCGGCTCGCTCAAGGATGTCAAGAGTGTACTGCCGCTAGTGAAGAAGAAGTCCAGCAGGATGAGGCGCAACAGTGACCCCAATGAAGTGGTGGAGCACACCCAGATACTTCATAGCAAATTTCTGCTGGAGAGAGGTGATGATGTGGCGAAGGAGTGACTCACTGGAGGCTGTGAGGACAATGTCATCAACATAGAGCAGTAGATACGTAGTCTCCGCTCCATGATGGAAGATAAACAGTGACGTATCGGACTTGGCCTCCACAAACCCCAGTGATCGCAGAAAGGTAGCAAAGCGATGGTTCCGTGCCCGGGGGGGCTGCTTGAGGCCGTAGAGAGATCTGTTGAGCCTACAGACCATGTCAGGACACGAGGAGTCAACAAACCTGGCCGGCTGACTGCAGTAAACTATCTCAGTGAGAAGACCATGCAGGAAGGCATTCTTGACGTCCAGCTGATGCACGGGCCAAGAGCGAGTGAGTGCGAGGGAGAGCACCGTGCGGACTGTAGCCGGCTTCACCACTGGACTGAAAAGTCTCATCATAGTCAACACTAGGCCACCGAGTGAAACCCCGGAGAACCCAACGAGCCTTGTACCTCCCGAGAGTGCCATCAGCCCGGCGCTTATGTGTCCTCCACTTGCCGGTGACGACGTTGGAGCCTGGGGGACGTGGCACGAGATCCCAGTTCTAGTTGGTGAGGAGAGCCGCGTACTCCTCTTCCATCACGTGGCGCCAGTGAGGGTCCAGCAAGGCCTCGCGGACGGAAGAGGGTACTGGAGAGACCTGCGAGTCCACGGGCATCGCCGCAAGAGCCCGGGGCTGCAGGGTCCCGGCCGCGTGTCGTGTCACCATAGGATGAACATGACACGGGTGGCGGTGAAGGAGTGGCGGGTGATACACCGGGGGATCAACGCGAGTAGTGTGGGGCGGCGGTGACGACCCCGGTGTCCCCGGTGGAGAGGAGGACGGCTCCGGTGGTGACGCCGGCGAAGGAGGGGCCACCGACGGCGGCGAAAGTGCCGTTGCAGGCCGGGCCCGGCGCTGGTACACGAGAATCGGCCGGACGAAGCGCGCAGTCGGAGCTGGAGGTGACGGCCGGGGACCCCCGTCAGTCGGAATGACAGGGGCCGGCCCGGAAGGGTCCCCGTCCATGCTCGAACGAGGAGCAGGGTCGGGGGAAGCACCGGTCGACGGTGAGCTGGGGCACGGGGCCGTAGAACCTGCAGGAAACAAAGGCAAAGGTGGCTCGACCACCGCATCAGTGGGTAAAAGGGAGGAGAGGTCAAGCCTAGAGGTGGAAGGGGTGGTGTGGGTGGAAAAGGAGAAGACAGACTCATCGAACACCACATGGCATGAGATGAGGACCCGACGAGAGGTGAGGTCGTAGCAGCGGTACCCCTTGTGGTCCGGGGAGTACCCAAGGAAGACACAGAGAGTGGATCGGGGAGCCAGCTTGTGCGGAGCAGTGGCCGTGGTGTTAGGGTCACACGCACACCCGAAGACTCGAAGGTGGTCATACCTCAGAGGGGTACCGAAAAGAGCGTGGTGCGGCATGGGAGCCGGGCAAGCAGCGGAAGGAAGGCGGTTAAGGAGATAGGTGGAGGTGTGCAGGCTCTCTGCCCAAAAACGAGCGGGGAGTGAGGCCTGGAGAAGGAGGGTACGCACGATGTCATTGGTGGTGCGAATCATGCGCTCTTCCTTGCCATTCTGAGAGGAGGTGTACGGGCAAGACATGCGCAACTAGCACCGCGAGAGAGGATGAAGGCCCGGGAGGTGGAGTTATCGAACTCACGGCCATTGTCGCACTGGACAGCCTTGATGGTGAGGCCGAACTGAGTGGAAACCCAAGCGAAGAAATGGTGAAGCGCGGGGAATGTCTCAAACTTGGCACGTAAGGGAAAAGTCCACGAGTAGTGAGAAAAATCATCAACCACCACCAGATAGTACTTATAGCCAGAATTGCTGAGTACAGGAGATGTCCATAGGTCGCAATGTACAAGATCAAAAATGCGAGCCGCATGTGAAGAAGAACTAGAAAAAGGAAGACGAACATGACGGCCCATTTGGCACGCATGACACAAATGCTCATCATGAGCTCGAGTACAACAAATGTCTAAGCTATGACTAAGCTGCATCAGGGCATCACGTCCAGGATGGCCGAGGCACCGGTGCCAAGTAGTAGAAGAGGTGGTGGCGAAGGCAGCTGACAAAAGCGAAGATGGCGAAGCAGACGTCGGAAAACGGAGGGTGTAAAGGGGCCCCGTACTGTCACATCGGAGCAGAGGACGCCGGGTAGCCAAATCCTTCACAGTAAGACCAGAAGAGTCAAACTCCATAGAACAAGAGTTGTCAGCTGTAAAACGACGAATAGAAAGAAGGTTGTGAACCACAGAGGGTGCAACAAGAACATCGGGAAGACGAAAGGACCCATGAGCACCGGCGGTACCCACAGAGGTGACAGGAAGACAAACCATTTGCGACCATAATGGACGAGGGGAGAGAAGAAGAAGGAGAATGGACAGAAGAAAGTATACCAGGGTTAGGGGTGGTGTGGTAGGTGGCACCCGAGTCGCCCATCCACTCAGGTCCTACAGGAGGTGTCAAGCCCATGGTGCTGAACGACCGTGCCAAGGCCGCCTGGTCCCATCCGGCAGACCTGGGCGGGGTGCCGGGGGAGGAGCCCACGACGGTGTAGTGCAGACGCCGGGAGGTGGAGCACCAGTAAACATGGCCACCGGTGGGCGAGTCTCACCCCCTGGAGCGTGGTAGGGCCACATAAAATGTGCCATGACCATGGGTTATGGAAAGAAGGCCATGGTGCCCCCCGGTGGGCCAGCTAGCGGGGTGACACCACCACGGCCTCTCCCACGACCTCCACCGCCCCACCACGTCGGCGACGACCGCCACGGCCCCCCCACCTCTGCTTGGCCCAGAGGGAGGAGGACCAAGAAGAGACGACAGTGGTGAAGCAGACGGACGAGGGAGAGTAGACGAGCACGGCGGAGTAGCAGCTAGGGCTGTCGAGGAGGACGAGGACCCCTGGGTAGCGGTGGACCCCGGCTGGAGGCCCTGAGTGAGATCCTCCATGACGAGGTCATCACGGACCTGCAGGAAGGTGGGGAAGGGCCGCTAACGGGTGATCCAGGTCTGGAGGTGGGCGTAGCGGTCGCTGAGCCCGCGGAGGACGAGGATGCGATCCTCCACGGGCCAGCCTAGGTCGCCGAGAGAATCTGCCATGGTCTTCATCTTCCGGCAGAACTCGCCAACGGCAAGGTCCCCCTGGACGAAGGTGCGGAAGCTCGCGTCGAGGCGCAGAGCGCGGGCCTCAGCATTGCCCAGAAACTGGCCCTCGAGTGCCAGCCAGGCCTGGTGAGCGGAGGTGGTGGTGCGGACGAGGTCGTGGAGGTCGACGGAGATCGTGCCGAGGATCCAGGAAAGCACGATGCTGTCTAGACGCTGCCACGACGGAGTCTGGACCATGGGCGTGGGCTCGTCGAGGACGTGGCCGTCGAGGGTGTAGGAGCGAAGAGCGAGGACCACCAAATCTCTCCAACGGGCGTACGAGGGCGACTCGGGGTCGAGAACAACTAGGACGAGTAGCCGGATGTTCCTGGACACCGCCAGCCTAGTAGTGGAGCTGCGAGACGAGGGGGTCGGCCGGGTCGTGATGGAGAGCCGTAGTGGTGGAGGTGAGGTGTCACGTCGAGCCGGAAGAGGTGGCCCCCCGTCCTGGGCGAGAAGCTGCTCCGCCTCGGCGATCTGGCGGGCCAGAGTGTCAGCGGCGTCCCGCTCCTGTTGCCACAGAAGGGCAGCCGCATGGGCGCACTCCTGACCGGCGGTGGCCGCGACACGGGCGGAAACCAGCGCGGCGGCGAGGGCGGAGACGGGCCGAGGGGCGGAGAGGACGGCCGAAGATGGAGCGGGAAGGGTTCCGCAGCCCATGGCCGTCCCCTGCAGGTTGGATGCCGCTGGAAAGTCAAGGCCGACGGCAGAGGAAGAGTATAGGACTCGAGAGGAAGAATATCGGACCCGAGAGGAAGAGTATAGGACTCGAGAGGAAGACTCAGAAGACGAATATGAGAGCCCAGAGAACAAATATAGGACCCGAGAGGGAGAGGGCGAATATGAAATCCTAGAAGATGAATATAGGACTACCATGTTGGAATGAATGGACTAGATTGATTAGGCTAACCCTAGAAGGGTAGCTATATAGTGTAGCATACATGGGCCTCATGGGCCTAGCCACATGGGCCTTAGACATATACTCCAACAAGAACTTCAGAGGCACCAGTGCATTGTGGAGTCATAAGCCAAGCTAATAATAGAGGAAGACCAAAATTGATATGGGGAAGGCAATAAAATGATATTTGAAACCATGTGATATACCTAGAGATCTATATTTGAATAGGAGTGCTTGGAAAGCAGCCATTGAAGTGTCGTGACTTGGAGCTTTTGGTGAGTTTCAATTCTAGCTACGTTAACTTGCTTAGGATTGACAGGCTATGTTATTGTTGTTGTTGATGATGATTTTTATTGTTTCTGTCCATGATACCCCTAGATTGCAGCGGGTGAATCTGACAAGGGGACTATGGCTTTGTTTTAAGTAGAACTTCTCACTTTGCTTTTCCAAGATGTTCTCCTTTAATGTTTTAATTAAGAATAGACACTTAGCTATGATCATATCGAAGGAGTTTTGTGATCCCCGTGATGCAGATGATGCAAGGTATCACCTTTCAGATGAGATATTAAGGGAATTCACATCATTGTTCAGTTTGCAGGAGAGGTAATCCGTTATTGTTTAGCACTGTTCTTTGACTACTTGTGAATCTAAATTTAATGAACCCTGATAGCTTCTACAAAACGAAAGGACAATCGATTGTTTCGTTGCAGTTAATTACAAATCTAGATTTAATGAACTCTAATATCTTCTACAGAACAAAATTATGAATTAACACTAGCCTAAAAATTCATTTGATTTGAAGTCATGCAACTTAATTCCATAGCCTACTCTACAAATGTGTGCTATGGTTTGACGGGAAAAACGTAAATTGTAGGCGTTGAGACAGTCTGTTTTTAGAATTTTTTTTTACCATGTCGATCTCAAAGGTTAGCCTCAAGTTTATCTGATGGATTGCCTCTTTGCAAAGTTAGCCTCAATCTTTGATGGACTTCACTAGATATACAGTTATATTTGTCATGCATAGCTGAGGCTTGCCACAGAGACTTAATGATAGCAATATGCACTACAGACAAATCAATCAGTTATTCAGCAGTATTTTTTCTCTCACAACAAATCAGCGAATAGGGCATGCATGCTTCTTTTCATGTGGCTGTCATGTTGGGGCAAGCAATATCAGCGTGGAGGCAAGAAAGGTAAGAAGCTAGCTGCCTCGTGAACGGCTCATCTAAGGATAGTATCCCAAGAATTACCGGGAATAGAGGGAAATTAGCCCCTGATTAACAATGGCTTGTGTTGGCTGGTGTCCTTATAAACCAAGCCGATGTACTCAGTGGGGATTAAGAAATAAAATATTTTTCTACCATTCTCTTCTCCCTGATCCCCTCTTCCTGTCAAACCTCAGCCTGAAATAGACCATGTACCATCTCCGTCTGTGTTGCTATATTACTCATTCTTGAGCTTGAATTGAGATTTTCTGTTTACTATACTACTCATTCTTTAGCTTGACAAGTTCAATACGAGATGAACCACCGAACTGATGGGTGAGGAGTCACAATCCCATGATCAATAATCCTGGTTTGCTCTAATTTCTTTACCTTATTTTCACAGGAATATAGTCTGAATTTATTTACCGAACCAAAGAGAGGATGCATGCTGGTCGAGGTAGCTTGCTAGAGGTGGAAATTGCCAAAGGTTGCATTGAAGATGAACAGATTTTAGGTGTAATTGATTAGTGGAAGCACCACATAAATAGAGGCAAGAACTGATTTATGAAGGTATTAACTTTTACAAACTACTATCATTTCTTATTTGTTTGTTTGATAATATGGAGTAGACGAGAGCCATCTCCTCGGGTGTGCAAACAAAAAAAGAACACGGTCTGAAAAAAGAAAAACACACAAAAAAAAGGGTGCAAAGCACGAAACGAAGAAATTTTTTATGATTTAATATTAAGGACAAGTGATCATATGGAAATTCTTTGCATTTGTAAGAACTCATAACCATGTGCGTGCCGCACGTGTATGTCCACTAGTTATGGCAAAATGCTACAAACATCTGGGCTTAGCCTGTTGATCTAACAAGGCATATATATCAACGCACCCTGGAACCTCCATTCCATTCTCACGCTCAGCTCCTGCCGGCATGCATGGCAGCCCGGACAAAATCTTCGCATGTCGCATAACCACTCGAAAATACATCCGTCAATGCCCCCATGACATCAAAGGCCTCCTGCATATCATCTGATGAGGTCATGTCTTCAAGCCAGGAGAGCAGGTTCTTGGACAGCCCCACCATCTCCTTCATGTTGCCCAGCTTCTCTTTCATCTGGATCTCCCATTTTTCGAGGCTGCCAGCGGATTCATCTTCCTCACCCATCTTGCTCATGCTGGATGATTTGCCCTTCTTGAAGAACTGCTGTAGCTGCTCAATCAAGCCAGTGTACACCAGCATCGGCTGGACGATAGCGAAGAGCTTCTCGTCACTTGTATCAGAGGATGAACCTTCGTCTGACCGAACTGCCAATGATGACGAATCTGATGACAGTTTGAGGGTTGACCGCCCGTGCTTATGTTGCATGTAGGCGTGGTAGATGCCCCTCTGTAGGAACATGGGGCGGTGTTGGAGCCAACTCTCATATGACTCCGACAGAAGGGAATAAACCATCATGAACTGTACAGTCTCCTCGGAGGACCCTGAACCACCACGGGACCCAGAGACAGATGCTGAAACTCGAATAGGAGAATCCAGTGTTGATGCAGAGCCGGACAAGTATGTGGTGACAGCCTTGGCCATCACATGACGCTGCTGGTTGGCACTTCCATCTGCAAGATAAGAAGCCATCTGGACCATGAATGGAAGAAACCGGGAGTTGCTTTCCCTTCCCCCACCTTTGCAGTCTGTGCTAAAAGAAGCGCCTGTTGCAAACCTCGCTAGCATCTGGAGGAGCCAAAAGCACCATCTTATGAGAACAATTATGTGTAATATGAATAAATAATCCAAAAATCGTGCTGAGCAAAGTAAACTGCGGTGATACTTTGAAATTTATTTTATAGACTGAAGTATTATCTGTTCTGCTTTAGATATCAACATGGCTTCAAATACTCCATCCCACAAAGAGTGTCATTCTCACTTCCCGAGTCGCATTTTCAACTTTAACCAAGCATATACAAGAGATTATTAATGTTTATCATACATAATAAGTATCATTAGATTAATCGTTGAATATATTTTCATAACAAATGTATTTGGAGATATAAATGTTGCAAATATTTTCTACAAACATAGTCAAACTTAAGAAAGTTTGTTCTGCACACCCTATGTGACACTCTTTTTGGGACGGAGAGAGTACATCTTAACCCATATTCCCACCATTCCAAATTATAAGACGTTTTGACTTTCCTAGATGCATAGTTTTTGCTATGCGCTTAGATATACAATATGGGTACGCTTGGTTTGATGGATATCCCTAGATGGGAGAAGGCGGTCCATAGACAAGCTTATGTTTGGTTCATGGGCGAGTTGAATATGGATATTCCATGACAGAAGAATATTCTTCCAGATGCTGGATAAGCCAACAAAAAATTGGCAAGAGAGCTCATCCATTTTTTCTAATCTTTGCCATTAGTAAATAATTAAGGGTTATTAGTATGTTATATTATTGCTTAGTAATTATGATGGCAAGATTAATTTTGATGTGCTAATATGTTGATTAGTGCATGTTTTATATGCCAATTAGGATAATAGTGGTGCTAATTAACATATTTTATTTGTAGTTAGCTATTATCATGACAAAATTAGTGTTAGTGCATATTTATTAGTATAATTAGTTGTCATTTTCAAAAGATATAAATACAATTAGTCAAGTATTCTTATCCCATCCACTTTCATTCATCTAACCAAACAAAAAAAATGCCTCACCCAATCAATCCAACCAAACATGCAGCATCGATAACCATATCCCGAAATCCATGGATGGCCATATGACTATACTCCATCTAGCCGTGTTCTCAAACAAAATACACCCTATGTTTAGATGCTAAGTAAAAACAATGTATCCAGAAAAAACAAAACATCTTATAATTTGAAGCAGAGGAAGTACTTTTGATCTATATATTAGTAACACAATTTAATGATATAGAGGCACTTATGATGAATGATGATTGATGAGAAATCACTGACATTTGAATACCATGAGTGGTCAACGATTTCTGGAACTGATAAGTATATTATTACCATAGAATGGAATGACAACAACATTGATCACAACAATAAAAAAGAAACAAGAATAAGCAATATGCTATCCAACTTTCAAAATATTCATCAGAAAAAAGCTTCATGTCAATGCAACAATAGATTTCTCAGGGACAAAAAAAGGCCTGCATTATCTCAGAATCTGGCATGGTATATTTCTTCTCAGCAAGAGAGTTTAAACCTGGACATGAAGTAAAGCAAAATCTAGGCAATAATATGAAGTGCAGTCCATACCAATTGAATTACAGTGAAATGTATGATTAGGAATTTTTGCATTATCTTAAAACAAAAATTTATTATAACTGAAGTCAGCATTACATACCAGCACAATGTCATATGTCAACAACCGGAGACGACTCCCATCAGCTCGTCCAAGTGAATTCAATTGGTCCCAGTACTGATCAACACACCTAGTGTACTGCCCAAGAGGAACGGATCGCCCCCTCAATGGAAAGATACAATTACACAATGTCTCATTGTTCCGCAAGGTAGCACCATCCCATTCCTTTTTTGGATTCTTCAGTGCAGCATCAGCTCGTTTAGCTTCTTGATGGCATTGGTAGTGTATGATGTTGAAGTGGCTAACAGTGGTGTAAACACAGTCCCCACGGCCACTACCAGAACTTGTTGCACCTAAGTTCACTCGTTTACTGAATGCATAGACTCCCAACATGTCTGTTGGTCTTAAGGTGTACCCTTCTCTACACACCATACATGCTACACCATCCTCCTCTTCTTCCACATCATCCAAACCTTCAATTGTAGGCTGAGATACAACAATACGTCTAACTCCATCAGAAGCAAATTCTTGACGCATTCCCATTCCCTGGTATAGGGGAAAAAAGGGCAGTGCCCATTAAAATATGCATATGTAGAACTGTGAACCTAACAGTTATTATGATTAGAAACATCTGCAGAATAGAACTTCTGAAACAGGATAGATAACATCAGAAACATGGCAGCTGATGAAACTATAAGACTTACCTTTAGTAGCATCGCTCTTCTCTCAAGAGCACGGCGACGCATCTCATCCCTTGTAGCATGTCGCAGCTCTTGAATCTTCTCTCCTAGGAAACCATCGCCATTATTTTCATTATTGGCTAGCGTATCCAAAAGATTTTCTGCTCTTGCACCAATTTCATTTTCACCAGGCACCCCTTCCAAAGCATGGAGCAGTGGTAATATGCCTTCTTCATCAATGCATTTCTGTGTAGACAGATGGCCCTTGGCCAGCCCCTTCAACATTGACAGAATGGGTGGAATAGATGGCAGTTTTAAGCCAGCTGTCCATTCTTCACTTGTTCTAAATCCAGTCTGTCCTGCAGAAGCAAAGCTTTCCTTCACATGCTCAACAGCAGCTTTCGTAATGCCCTTCTCCAGAATAATATCCTTCAGCCTCTCACCACACGAACTAGTCTTGAGTGACTCTGATACACGAACAAAGTTTTCAACAGCAGATCGCTGTGTTGATGCCTTTTGGCTTATATTATCATCTTTTGGATTATCTTCATGCTGCTTCTGTAATTGATCAAATTCAGTCCAGTCCCTAAGGTAGGGCTCAAAATGTTGAATAAGAGCTTCCATAGCTGCTGGCTCCCCATAGGTCAAGTACGGCAGGATCCTTGCCACCATCTCCTCATTCCTTTGTTGCTTGTTTGATTTTTTGGCACCTGAAGGATGACATATTCTCTCCAAAAACATGAGAACAATTTTCCTGGCCTCCTCACCAGCACCAGTCGCCTCAATACTAGTTGTAAAAACACTTTGGGCAATGCTTATGTCACTCTCATTAGCTTCCATAGTAAGACTTTCTACAATTAGTAGAATACCTTCAGCTGCTTCCATTGCATCCGCAGAAAATGCACGTCTAGCTGTCTCAAGCAGCAAACCCAAAGCACCCAGACGTAATAGGGCACATCTATTTTCACGGATTTTGCAACAATACTTGAGAAGGTTAAGAACAGAAGCCAACTCTTCTTGATTAGATCTGAACTCATCATCACGCAGGCTCTGCCAAAAAAAACATAGGAACATTAATACAAAAGTGGTCAATCTCAAGCCTTGTTAACAAAACTAGAACACAAAATTCACTTTTTTTCAAGTTCATGTGGATAGCTGCTCAACAGATTGGAGAGCAAGGGATGAAGGTAAGGTAACCAACTCAATTTATAAACTTAAAAAGTGCATACCTGAATCATGCTCAAAATAATCTCAAGGCCTCCACATTCCCTAACAGCACCTGCTATAGCAAACTCAATTTCAGGATCTTGTGATTCCTCCCTTTCCTCATCCAGCTCTTTAATCATAGGCTCAGTAGCTTCACCATCTAAACCCTGATCATAAAATACGAATGTCTTATGAACATTACACTGAACCAATGCTAGTAAAGTCCTATGAATCCATCATGAATTGTCTGAAAGTGCCTAACCCAAAGATGCAAAGAATCACAACAGGCACAATAAATACTAAGTAACAGAAAGAAAAACACTCTCCTTCAGATTAGTTTATTATAGTACAACAATTTTATTTTAAAAACAGAAGGTGTAACAGGATTTGACAAATCTGTATGCAGGCACGCAAGAAATCAGCATCTTATTGAGTATATGTAGATGCACATCAATACAGCAAATAAGCGACACACAGAAGTTCCAAGTACTAGTGGACATTATACTAGTTTAGTTTATTCGCCGCTAACAAACAGTTCTTATAGACAAGCATCAAGGTCCCTTTGGACCAAATAGGTGATAATAAAAATAAAATATTAAAGTAAAGAAAACAGAAACCTTGATCCCCATAGCTAACCTGCAGTCTGTAGGTTACTGTCATTGGCGGGCAATCTCTGATAGATGAAGCAGCAGTTATTGCGCTGACATTGGACAAAGAGTGTTGAGTTTGACCATGGTGCTTCCTCCATACTTGCTCATAGACTTGGGAAATGCTCAGATCAAGTGAGATTATACTACCACCAACTAGTAATTCCATACCGTAATCATCCTCCAAAAGTCCAATTAAATCAAGCTGGTTACATATTTTGTTTTTCACATCCCGCATTAGAGGACCAACATCCACACTGGAGTATGGGTTCTTTGTCATAGAACCCCTGATGAACTCCTCTTGAGTATGTGCCTTGTTCAGTATCAAAAGATAAACAGGCTCTGGTTTCACTGGGCAAATCAGATTGCAGAGTTGCTCCACAATAAACTGCAAAAGAAAGTTTTTGATAAGACAAAACGGCAAGATAATAAATAAGTTATTCCCTCCATTTCTTTTTATAAGGTGCATTATGATTTGAGAGTTTTTTGTCACATATAATCCTTGTGTCACAGCTGTTCGGCTGATGGTTTTTGCGGCTGATAAGCCGACTGATGCTGTTTTGTTGTGAGAGAAAAACAATGTACCATGGTTGATAAGACGGGCTGATAAGTTCAAGCGAACAGGACATCACGTTCGTTTGAACTTATCAGCCCGGCTTAACCAAATAGTACTAGTAGTATATGGTCTTTTACTTGAGAGATAAGCCTTAGTGCTTCTCTCTAAGTTACCTAGTTATCTCTGTTAAGCCGTACCCAGCTTCTATCTTAGCATCTAGAATATGCATAGTATCTACTTTATGCAGTTAGAATATGCTGTAGTAGTTGGGATGCTTTCTTATGTACCAAGTTTACTTTTCCTATATAATGAACCTAAAGGCAGCCATGGTTAATTGCTGCCATCTAGAACCTGAGTCCAATTCCCCACCTGTATGTGTTACCTGACCAACATACGTAAGTCGGTTCTTTTATTTAGGCAGTAAGAGTAGTGCAGCTGTCTCTGACTCTGACTATATGCAACGAAAGCGTGCTAGTTTGCTTCAAACAGAACCTGCCTTCTCCCTTCTAAACTCCAGCTACTCTATTCACCTCTGCTCATCCTATAGCTGCTGCATTTCTAACAACAACAACAACAACAACATAGCCTTTTGTCCCAAGCAAGTTGGGGTAGGCTATAGCTGCTGCATTTCTAACATTGTCAAGAAGTATTTTGACCATTAATTCCTCGTACAATTATATTATCAACTACAACAAACCAACATCTTACTAAAAGATGTTAAATACAAATCTAGATGTGCACTAAACTTACATATAGTTTGACTAATGACCAAAGTTTACAATGTTTGAAAAAAAGGGCGTACCCAGTGCAGAGAGCTCCCACTCTATGCGGGGTCTGGGGAAGGGTGTCAGTGACAAGCCTTACCCTCGCCTGTGCAATGTGAGGAGACCATGACTCGAACCCGGGACCTTCCGGTCACAAGCGGTAAAGACTCTACCACTTGCACCAGGCCCGCCCTTCAAAGTTACAATGTTTAACTTTTACAATTTACGAATTCTAATTCACCCTACATTCAAGTTTACAATGTTTAACTTTTATGAATCCTAATACACCCTACATTCTGAAATGGGTAGTATGCATACTATGTTTAGAGTTGCTATCAAACTATAAGCATAATATCCAAAAAAAAAAAAGAATGTGCTCATACCAAAGACGTCCGTCTCTTTTTTTCCTTCACATGCTTCTGCAATCCAGAGATGCAAGCACGAATAAATTGACGTTTGTTTTCAGTACTCTCAACAAGCAAGCTATCAAGAAGGTCTTTCAAAAGACGATTGCAGTCATTAATTAAC
This sequence comes from Saccharum spontaneum, assembly GCA_022457205.1. Lineage (NCBI taxonomy): Eukaryota > Viridiplantae > Streptophyta > Magnoliopsida > Poales > Poaceae > Saccharum > Saccharum spontaneum. The sequence continues at coordinate 24,157,060 of CM039605.1, read as the reverse complement.
TTTGTCTTTTGCACAACAAGCCCACGGATCACCAGAAAAGCTTCCAGCACCTCAGATAGTAACCTATCACTCATAAACCTGTAGTAGGGGAAAAAGGGTAAGGACATCGAAAAGTAACCAGGCATATTGGTAGCTTATTAGGAGCACAAACAAGAGTTTTACCTTCCTCTGATATTGGGAATTTCAAGGAACTTGTTCAGGAGCTCAACAAGCTTATGGAGAATGAATCCCTGTGATATATCAATGCTTAGGCTTCTCTCCTGTGATTCAACATTGGACACTTCTTTTGTTATCAAAGAACATAATGTTGTCAAACAACCACGAACAGTTAGGAAAAGACGAGAAGACTCTGAATCAATCATGGTCCCAAGTAACTCAAAGTACTCTGCTGCACTGTCACCAGCTGAGAGTGTTCGAGGAAGTAGTGACATGAGCAAGTTCAATAACTGAAATTGTCTAGGAGTGTTTGATGGGCATAGCAAGCTTATGAGAGTGCATATCTCAGATCTTATTGACTGGGAACACGAACTTAAGATCAAGTCTGACACCCAGTAGCCCAAGGCAAATTTCGAGAAGTCACTCTTACTTGACTCCAGACATGCACGACGCTTCCATCTGAGTCCATATTTGAGAACCAGATAATCGGACTTATATGAATCATGACGTGCCTTCTGAACAGATCCTTTCACTGCCTGGGATACTTTGTACTGCCTCCGGACGAAATCTAGATATGATGCACCATTCTCCCATTCAGAATAGCTCAGAAGTGGAATATCCTGGCCTCTTCGACTTCCATCATGCATTTTTCCAGATATATCTGACTGAATCTTAGCACTGGGGTTGTTAGATGTGTTACTAGTTGTATCATCGTTCTTAGAGTGCAACGTCAAGCTAGATACTCCCAAACCTGACTCTTTGTCCCCACCATCAGATTTTGGAGGCGTGCAAGCCTGAGAAATTATCCTCAAACAAGGAAGAATAATATGTTCCGAAATTGCAGGATGTTTTGCTCCAACCTTAATAGAAGAGAACAACAGTTGAAAGGTGACACGTAATCTTGCCTCCCAAAACTCATCCACAAGAGCACAAGTCTCTGATAGCAGCAGTAACTCTTCTCGTGTTGATTGTGCAATGTCCATGGAACGATGGTGCTCAAGACAATACATCACCTTCCTCTGAATCAAGTTGTTTAATTCCTGAACCGCATCTTCATCACTTTCAGAGAATGAAGATAGCACAGCCCTAGCAAGAGTGCGTGCTGTCCTAGGGCCCTGATGAATGTTGTTTTCAAATAACTCTGATAAAATTCCAGCACTAACGAGCTGCTTCCTGCAGTATTCATGTTTTGAAAGCACTTGTAATAACTCTAAGCATTGTGTAACAAATGTAGTACTACACCCATAACAACTATTTGGAGACCTTGGTATTGAAAAGGCTGGTAATGCATTGATATCACTAGAACTTTTCTGGTGCAGATATGTCATTAAAACACGGCGCAGCCCTTGCAATGTCTGAACACTTTTGCTCACAGAATCAAAAGCTGCTTTGCATTTTTCACCATATAGAACACCAAGAAGTGCAATCTTGCGATTTACCTTGCATGTGGGCCCAGGCAAGGACACCATCATCTGCTGGACAGCATCCTTCTGCTGCGAGTCTATCTCGTGTTCACCTATGCTTGACACAAGTTTGATGAGAGGCTTTTTAAATCCCATCAGTTGCTGGTACCGCCTATGAGCATTTTCCGATTCTGACTCTATTGCTGCCAATCCTTTTCTCATGTCGTCATCATTTTCCATGTCGTCAAATGAAAAACTGGGTTTTGCCATGAAGTGGAATTCAAAACGACCATATTTGCTGTATCCACACTCATTGCAGAGGAAAGAATCAAGATTTTCGTAGTTAATATTTCTACACTGCCGGCACTGATATGCATTTTCATGGCAATTACTACATATGCCATGCTTATCAGTGACAGACCTGCTACACCGTGGGCATTGCAGTGACTCAAGGGAAGAAGCTTGAAGATTCTCATAAAATGAATCAAGTTCAATCATGAAATTGCATGCTGTAATCGGAATGGGAAATTCAACCTTCAATTCTGTCTGATTAAATGTAAGATGGCAGCTCTTAGCACGCTTCCAGAGAGTCCAATTATTCTTCAATTCTGACAAGTCAGTCACAGGCCTGTTGTTGTAATACAGGTTGAGTACTTTCACCGATTTAGACTTACGAGCATCATAAACATTCATTGTAACTGACTGTATAGTAAAGCTTCCAGTGCATTTTATTATAATTCTGTTGTCAGTAAATTTGGTCTCGGACTTGAGGGTTTCGAGCTTCATCCTTGAATACGGAACATCTGGACAGCTGCAGGTAACACAAGGCTCACTCTCTAAGTAATAGCCATCAAACTCCACTAAGCAACTCAGCGTGTTGTATATACGAGAATTTGGATGATTTGCCAATAGTTCATTCTGAGAATGGAGCGTGTCAAAGATGCAGCTTATGACCTCAGATGTCAAACATTTATTCACAAGTTCAGAGTCATTCTGCTTTGCACTCAAGTCATTCACTTTCCCAAGTAAACAGGTCATGAGGTCAGTGTACTCAACAATGTTTTGTCCATATATGGGAAGATGTATCACCTTCTGTAGTAGAATTGATAGCATTGTCTCCCTAAGTGGGTTTTTTGCATGGTACCACACTCCAAATAGAACACATTTAGCCTCGTGACGGACACCTGCTGAGTTCCATTCTAACAAGAATATGTCAATAAAGTGTTTCAACATGTCACCTTTCTTGTCACTGAACATCTCTACAACCTGTTCCATGTCCACGCAAGATTTTTCTGAGGAACCTTCAGAACAATCATCAGCCTTCCGCTTCTTTTTCAAATCTGAAGACTGTGAGGTAGTTCTCGTAGAACCCCCGAGATCAGTATTCTCTATTTTTTGTGCATTATGATTGGCATCTTTTCCTGAATAGAAAGCCAAATTTAGAAGCTTGAGAGTCTGAATAACACACTCTTCACTGAAATGGTAAAAATTGTCCATGAGAAATGGAAGAAGATCCATGTGCTTCAAGCAGAACTTTTGCCAATTCTTTGGCCTTGCCGCAGCCACATCACAAAGAGTCGACAAACATTTTATGAGCTTAACACTTCTCTCATAAGGCACAGGATTTCGGAAACCTCCAGACTTGTTTATGATCTTATTAAGTTTCTTAACTTCATGGGAGTATTGCCACGAATCCCTCACACTATAGTAGTGAGTCTTGCTGCCACATAAATGAAGGAAGAGCCTCCTTGCATACCTCCGAACAAATGTAGTATGAGGATTGCTAATATAGCTGCAAAGCACGTCTTGATATCCATCCAACTTTAGATCCTTGGTGTTGGGAACCTTGTAGCATCTATCCTTCTCAGCAGACTTCTCCTTCTCTGGTCGAACCATACTATATACAAGCCGGAAAGTATTCTCCAACAATAATTTGTAGTAGTCCATGAACAGATCAGTTGGATGAGATTTAGCATATGAATCTGAAAAAAAGGGAGAGAAATTTCCAGCTGGCAGCTCTCTTCTTATTGTCAATAGGGATCCACAGCCTGAACCAGAAGAACCAGCTTCTCCATTTATGGATGATGACTTGAAAACATGAACAAGTTGCTGCAGAATATCCATAAGATAATTCAAAAATGGCTGCTGCCTGAGGGCAGAACAGGCACGGACTAACTGGGAAGCAAACTCATTTTTATCCTGGTCAGCACTGGATGATGGAAGAGTTATTGTTGTTGATGCCAGAACCTGAGCAGGACCTTTCTCTGTCAAATCAGAGCTCCCACTTGACTTTGAATGAGAATTATCACTCCCAGGCTGATGCCAGTTGCGGAACATAAGTGTGAAGAACATGAAAACAAGGATCAATACTTCTCCAAAAGTGCATCGTGTTTTGGCAGGGAACGGTTTATTTACGTTGACTTCATCCATAAGCCACTTCACAAACTTCTCCAAATCCAAATTTTCTGGCTTTGAACTATCCATGAAAGGACCGCCAACTGCAGAAGAAAGCCTGTAGAACAACTGCATTAAGGGTATGGCTTGGGTACCAGCAGTGGTCCCCATCCAGCCTCTAAGCTCTTCAATTAGATGGTTAAGTACCAGGGAGTTAATGGCACGTTTTGATGCAGAAATCGAAACAGTTGTCTGGTCTGTAATAGTCTCAGGTAAGTCTGCAGACTCATATACATGAATTGACGATGGGGAGGTCTGAACACTCCTATCAGCATGAAGAACACCAGAATCCGTTAGCTCATCGACAGAGAAATGGATTTCACTGCCTTCACCTCCAAACGTATCAACTTCAATCGGTATTGCTGACATGGGATGATCTTTTGAATGGGGTGCTGGTAGGTGATCTGCATCAAGTATCTCATAGCAAGTTTCACATAGGTCAAAATCTGGACATATGCTACAGTGCCACCTTTGCCGAAGTATTGGAACGGTGGAACAACCATCACAACAGTATTGCACTGATGATGTGGCAGGATCTTCTTCAACCATAACCTGAGAGTTTGCACTGGTGGAATTCAAAACAGAAGCACTTGCTTTAGCTTGGTTTTCAGGAGCATCATCATTAGCTATCATTGTCTGCTTGGGGAAAGGGACTTGGAGAAATCGGGATGAGATAGCCAAACTGAAAACCAGCAATAAAACACAACTAAGAAAATCATATAAAAAAACAAAGGAAAACTAGCAAATGTTAATAGTGGTACTCTAATTGATTTATATACAATAGAAGACAAACCACCTGCTAGAAGTCTGTACTGCTTCATATGGTGCAAAGAGCAGCTTCTTCAGCAGAGCAACTGCAGGTCCCACTGAGACTCTAGGATTTTCATTGGAATGAAGAGCCAGGCATTCAGCGTAGCTATAAATAAATTCCACACAGGGCACAACAAGACTATTTATCGTCTGTGTGTCCGGCCTGTCTAAATCTAATATACCCCAGAAAACTTGCATAAGACCATCAACTAGTTCTGTACCTGCACAATATATAGTCATTATAATAGATATTTTTATGTTAGAAAATATTTGAAATTAGAAATGCTTCACATTTTCTATGCCCAAACTAGTAGATACAAACGTAGGTTGGAGAGTCAAGTTGCCCAATAAAGAAGTCCACAACACAAGTTGACAAAGTTGCACATCAAAAACAACAAAAGCAGCAGCAGAATAATTGCTGCAACATCTTTGCAGTTTCATATAATTTAAACTGTAAAAGTACTCCTGTTTGCACATGCTAACCAGCAGACAAGAAGGATAACCTTCAGAATCATCTAGCCAACCTTCTTACGAGACTTAACTAAGCATGCAGGTTATCTCCAGAACAGAAATAAAGGAGGCAAATACAAATACAGCAAAAGAAGACAAATAATTGATACATTGAGAAATATCACTATATTCCAAAATGATTTTTATGTGCATGTAGGGGCCACATAAATGCAGCCTATGCCATTATGCTGATTGGTAAAACTTAATATAAATATCTAATCCTGAAATTAACATGCAAAAGGTGAAATAAATCAACAGACAGCAGTAGTTAAATATCCCTTCTAAAAGTCAACATGCAATAGTCAAGCAATACAAATTTGGTTAAACAAACAGAAGTACAATTAATACCATGAGTTTCAAGAAAAGAGGCCAGGTTTGATTTCCTATGCAATGCAACTTTGGAAACTGTATGGATCTGGGCTATAAATTCTTTTATCACCCAGCTAGATGCAGCGCCTCCAACTCCAATTCTTGAAGTAATTGCTGGGAGTGATTTTATTACCCCAAGGAGACGCATGGTGTCCTTAACCTGTAGAAACATAATCCATAAGTAAACCAAAAATGGTGGAACAGAGGGAGAAATTGACCCATGGGCAATAAGATAATAGACAAACTGGTATTTACATGATAGTACATGTCCTTCTTTGGGAACACAGCCTGAAGGACACGACATGCAGCAGAATGTAGCAGAGGTTCCCTGTCACTTTGAAAAATGGTTTCCAATAAAGCTCGGCACTTCATATTATCAAGTTCCATGCCTGCGTCAACCATGTCAGTAAAGCAGCTTGGTTGGCATAGCAGGTATATGCGTGAGAGAATCCTAAGGGCATCTGCCAGAACTTGCTCCTGGATAGGAGCAGCCTTCACGTTTTGGGGTCTCTTTCCTGATCTACCACCAGTAGCATTACCACCCAGTGCTTCCATATCAAGTGCAGCGTCCATTTTTTCTTTCCATCCAAATTCATCTTTGGCTCGACCATAAATTTCAATACAATCTATCCTAGGTATAGATGAACCATCGAACGTTTGACCAACAGTAATTGTGAACTCTTCGTCTGCCAGAAGTGATTCAGCAGTAGTAAATGGAATATCATACCATGATCTCATGCCTTCATCAAGCTTAATGACTCTATGAAAAATTGTGATCTCAGAAGGAATGCTGCTAGCAGATGTGTTGCCCACATGGATCCGGCAACCAACCATGACTATATCAGGGTTAGGATTCGAAATAACCACCTACAAACAAAAAATGGAGTGACAAATGTTATTCTACATCAAGTGGTTTAGGCCACTGCATAAAACAAAATCACAGTATAAACAAACCAGAACATCCTACCTTGAAGCCAGCAGGTGTCAGACTCTCTAAATACCCATCATCTGATGTCAATCTTTGTTTAATGCTTTCAGAATCACCACTCTTGGTTGTTTCACTATTAAACTTAACGTCACATGTAAGGCAAGTTGACTTCTCAAAGAAATCAAGTGGAAATTCTGGTTTTGTGCCAGTGTAAGCTCTACTGCTGAGTATGCTGCTGCCCAGTTTCTTTGTTTGCTCTGCTGTAAGGTTCGTCGAACTATCACCTCCGCTAGGTGTATGAGAGTAAATATGAAGGCTTCCATCATCATACAAAAGAAGACAATGTGTTTTATCTTTGGATAAAGGTTTATAGGCAGCAACACCAACCACTGAGGAATTTGCACCAGTACTGTGCCTCATGTTTTGTGCAACCAATTCATGAGGACCCAACGACACCACAAGAGGAGCATTTGATTTAAATTTCGATAGGCAGGTAAGGATACCACTGCCAGATACTAGCTCTCTCCAGCAGTAAAGCCCAGCTGGCTTGGATTTACCATCATGATCCTCACTTATATATGATAATTCCATTATTGATGAAGAATCAGCATTCAAGCGCCCCATGAAGGTTGTACCATCTTGATGAGATACAAAAAGAAGCCTGTAGGTTGATGAGAAGTACAATGACAACCCTTTATGCATGGATATGACATCTTCGACCAAGACTGTTTCAGTCAATATCTTGGCACCAACATTGCCCTCCAATGTAATATTCAGCCTATATAAAAGGCCCCCTTCAGATAGAACAAGTAGCACCAATTTCCCCATTGAGGAGGGGACGAGGGTTGCATCAACTATCACATCATCAGCCACAGTAAAATAATGCATGGGGCTAATATTATCCTGTGAGAGATCATATATCTTCACAAACAGGTTTGTTACTACCATGAGCTGTACCTGAGAACCTTGAACCCATTCCAAACGACGAATATATGCTCCTTCCAGAGCAAGTTCTATGGCAAGGCGATCAGTTACTTCACCACGACTATTTAATGTTAGTACTTGGCAGTCCTCATATCCAGCAACAGCAAGGTAATGGTCCACCAATGGATTGTAAACTAAATGGACAATTTCAAAGCGAAGAATATTCCTGGAAAGGGGCTTCACATTGGTTTTGTCTGCGGTAATAGGTACTGCAGTAGGCTGTCCAATGATTTGTCCCACGTCAAAAATAGCAACTTTATCGCCTTCTCCAACAGCAAGCTTACCTCGAGTGCTGATACTGAGCAATAATTTAGCAAGAGAACCATTAGCAAGATGTGACTTAAGCTCCCTAGAATTTGGATAATCAGCTTTTATCTTCAGATCCAGTGATCCACTTTTAAATACTTTCTTTAGTTGGAAGAAGTCAAAGGAATGTGACACCAGCACATCACCTCCTAACAAAACTTTCCTGTCTTTCAAAAGGTTCAATTCCCTTTGGCTGAGTATAGTAGGCAGCAATTTTTTGCAGATTTCAAGCACCCTAACCTCAATATCCTGATTTTTAAGAAATAAAGGAAGCCCATTGCTGAATTCGTTTGGCACAGATAGCTTCATGGTATTATCAGCATCAATAGAAATGTCATCTTCAAAATCAGAACCACTATCCAGAACCTGCTCCACATCCTCGTGATATGGCAATATGGGGTGGAAGCTGCTAGCAGCAGGCGGTGGTACAGTAGAGGTGCCAGTGAATTTCCGAGGTTTCAGACACTGACAGCTGCTACCTCTCACACCTCCAGCCCCACAGTCGCAGAAGAAACGGCTTGATCTGGAGTAAACAACACGATGCCCTCGATGACACACCTTGGCACAGACTGAACAGCAGCCTTTGGAAACTGTTAAGTCACATGTATAGCAGAAGTACCAATGCTGTTCCATGAAATTACTGCCACTGGATGTAAATGTGCACACTTTTGACGCTAGAGCTTTATCACTGTTTCCATCGTCTTCGTCATCTCTATCAATGCTCCCTAATTCCCCATCAGATGTACCATCATCTTCGTCTTCCTCACCAGAGCTAGCATCACAATCAACAGCAGTATTACTTACTTGATTTGTGCGAATGACAAGGTTTTCTGAATTTTTCAACTGTTTTAGGATGAGAGATCCTGACCCAAAACTGCTTCCAGAAGTTTTTGATGAAAGTCTCTTAAGCTCACTTCTACTTAGTCCAGTATCACCGAACACTGCCTCCACAAAAGAAAATAGAAACTTCAAAGTTTGCAGTTTACCCTCATCCTCAACCATTGTCTCCATCAGCATCAGAGTGTTTTCAAACAAGCGCTTGAAGTGTGATTCCTCACTTGATAGTTGAACAAGAAAATGGAAATATGCTCTAGCAATCTGAAGGTCCTGTGACAAAAATGCTTGATCAAGTAATGGTAGCATAGAGTTGAAAAGGTGATGCTGAAATTCTTTGTTCAATGTTTCATATGGAGGACAAATGAGATGCTTAAAGAAATCCAGTGTCAGTTCTCTAATTGCAGGATTAACTGTAACATTTGTGCTGTCAGCTTTTACAGAGGGCCCCAATATTATAAATTCTAACCACGATGAAAAGCAGGGCACATCCATTCCAATAAATTTGTTTTGCAACTTCTCTTTAAGACCAGGACAAAAACCATTGCTTAATATATCAGTCAATAAGTGGATAATCTTCAAATTAACCTGCTCAGATTTGCAATCCAAAACATCAATAAAGACCGACATATCAGCACGCCCAGATGCAAAAATGCGGCTTGCTCCTTCAGGAGCTCCTTCTGCATCACCAAGGAAAAATTTAAACACCTCTGATTTAGATTGAAGGTCCTCCACTACATCAACAACTGTAGAAACCAAAATCTCTTTCACCCCGCTATCCATGCTACCATTCAAGTTTATGTCAGCCAGGAAACCTTCTAGCTGCTTCAGGACAAACAATTCACTGTATCTCACAAGATCATTCCTGTTGTTAATTAAACTCATAAATATATTATCACAGTCTCCATGAACAGGTCCAAATATATGATCTGATCTAACTTCCATCACCATACCAAGCAATTTGGAAATAGCACCCTCATCAACTTGGTCTCCGTCTCCTGGTTGTGCGACCTTTATGTATCCAGTAAAGGTTTGCATTATCTCATTTATCACCAAAATGCAAGAAAGGAGAGCACTGTTGCTAGAAATGTAATCCGACGGAAATCCATGTAACAAGCACTTCTGGAAATAATATTTTCTCTGCCCTTCACCTAGCTTTGTGGTGACTCTATCTATCCTTGATGAAACCTTACATATGGGTTCCAGCATTTCCAAATATGAACCAGATTTCTCAAAAAGAAGATGGTGCTTGGATTTGTCAAAGACAGAATGCTTGAGCAGCAGGGAAGGATAACAAGTATCCAAGGAAGACCTTTCAAGAAATGACAGATAAGCTTTCTTAAAAGTATGAAGGTAGGTCTCCAAAAGAGAAGATAGGATATCCAAACAGTGTCCACTGTTCTCAGTTATGTAGATAGACAAATTCTTCCCACAAGTAAATAGGTCCTCGCCATGAACCTCCTGTATTCTGTGCGAATCCACCTCAGATTCTCCACCTGTCTGCTGCCTCCAAAGAACAGAATTAATGTGAGAGAGAATAAAGGAAATCCATGCTCCTTTCCTGGGAAAATCCCAACTCTCCAGTGTACTTGAACCAAGAATATCAGAGTGCAATAACTTTAGGAGTTGAAATATTAACGCAGGTAGATCAACACCAACATGAGATGAAGCACCGCTGCTGATACTAAGAGCAAATGTTAGGAAGGCATTGACATCGGCAAGGTCAGGCTCCAGGTAATAATTATTCGGAACAGAATCATTGCCTTGACAGCATATACCAGAGAGAGTACTCCAGCAAATCAAAAATATATATCTTTCCACAATGAGATCCTCAGCAACTTCAGGGCTCCTACCACTCCAAGAACCAAGGATTTGTGACATAGTTGCACCCAAATAAGCCAAGTTCAAGCCCAAAGTTTCAACAGCAGCTTTATCAAAATAGAACTCAGCATGAACTGGAGTAACATCAATTAACTGAGGGAGCAAGTTACTAGCTACAGAACTCTTTTTGACAGAACCACCAAACAATTCCTCGACAATAACAGTGGCAAGGGATGGCAAGCAGTCATTCGTGGAACTTGACTGGCCTTCCTTCAACTGGATATCCCACAATCTGGATCTTAACCTTGTAAACAACCATGATGGGTGTGTGAAGGGGTACAGCAACATATGGCGCAGGACAAGCAGAAGCCTTGATAGGAGCAATGCCCATCTTGTCAGCCCAGCCACAGTTACACCAGACACAGGCTGTTTCATTTTTTCTAGGGAAGAGAGTACAATTTTGACCAAATCTGCCTTTTCTGACTCTGTGGTTAAATGGAATGCTGCCAAAACAATTTCCAGATGAAAAGGACACGGGAGACTTGCACAGAAATCACTAACATTTAATGAGCTGGATGATGTATCATTTGCCTTCTCCAAAAGATAAGTAACATACTGAACAAAAATCTTTCTTCCGAGACTAAAACCTGAGTTTGATGTGTAACTCATAGCATGCACAACGAGAGCAAGTGTGTAGTGGTTATAGGTATACTTCCCACTTTCAATATTAAACACTTTTTCCACAAGATATTCCCTTAAAGAAGCAGGACATTCATCACAAACAAGAAATGTTTGTAGAAGTTCAAAACAAGCTGCATTAATGTGTGGGAATTTATTTTCAGAAGAAGATATCATATTTCCAGTGCTGCTTTCATCAGGGAAGCAAGCTTGGCACTTAAGTATTGAAAGAAATTGATCTAGATGACAGGTACTGAATTTTCTGCAAGCATCCATATATATAGCACTGGACCACTCAGGAGACAAGATGGATGTTTTCATAAAGCACATCAGATCAGCAGCTAACTGAATAAACCCCTGCTGGCTGTTTGATGGACTGCTCCCAAGAGATGTTGACTGTTCAACACTTTCATTTAATCCTGCAGGACGTACTTCAGCAAATAGATTCCCAAAAAGTGCATCTTCCTCATGACTTGCCACAGACTCCAATTCTGACACGACAGCTTGTTTTGTGCAACTCAGATGTTGCTTCTCACTTGTCAATGATTTCAGTCCTTCTTCATGGAGGAAAAAAGTGAGATGTACTAAACCACTCAACCATTGATGTCCTGAAGGGAAGATAAGCCATAGATACTCCTCACATGTATATTTCTTAAGCAATGGTACCTCCTCCGAACGGATATGACAAGACAGGTCACTTGTATCTTTGTTGCATGAATAATCCATGACATCTTTGTCTGGTTTGTCCCTGTCAACACGACTTGTCCATCGTTTGGCGTCTTTAAAAAGTTTCAGCACAAATTGAACAACGTGAGGAGAGTAAGCTAAAGGAGGCACCAAGCAAGTACCACATTTTTCATATCTCCATATATTAGGACTGAAGATTTCCAGCATGGATGAAAGAATGCATACTTTAACTGTACAACAGATATTACTGTTGCAAACACTAATGTTTTGCATTACCTGTAGAAATTCTTCCAGTATCTGCAGCAAGATAGTGCCAACACCATCTACAGCAAAGACTTTGTCATGATTAGAGAACTTGAACTTCAGTCTGAACAAGGCTGGAAGACTATCAGCACATCTTGCTACTGATGATAACATCATGGCATCAGAGGCATCAGGAGGGAACTCCATAGTGAGACCACAGACTAACTTCAAAATTCTTTGGGTGAAAGACAACCTCAAGTCAATGTTTATATCTTCAACCATTTCCAAAGCAGGAAACTGGCAAAGCTTCTGCACCAGTGTAAGAAGGCGTGGCATACAACGTAAGTGAGCAACCGCAAAATGCTGTGCTAATGGCACCATGGCATTTGGAGATACTGCACTGCATGATTGGGTATTCTCTAAAATAACATAATCTCGCTGCAAGTATTCTGGTAATAAGGCCAAACAAAACCGCTTAAGGTCATCTTCACTTTTCGAGCAGTTGAAGCCTGGTAACAAAGAATTGAAGATAAGTGAGAACTCATCAAATGAAAAGCTACAGCGCATAAAACATTGATTCCCTTCGCATGGGAAAGGCCCCAGGAGTTTACCTTTTAGATAGCAGAAATATTTCTCTTGTGGGCTCATGCGCTCAGTTTCAGCTTGCACAGATGTCCACTGTGCAATGATGTCATTTATAATGCTGGGTTCCAATGAGGATGCCTTATTGAGAGTACCATTAAGCAGTACAGATTCCACAAAACAGGCAACCTCATTCTACAAACATGTGACATAATTGTTAAGAAATAAATAATGCAACAGACTTCCAAGCATCTATGCAGAATTCTGGCTCAACAAAGATGGAAACAAAATGGTAGCAGCCTATCAAATTATTCTTAAGATAAACATCTTATAAATATTGAAGGTTGGAAACTCAGACGAAAATGGTCTGGTGCCCAAGGAGGCTGGCGCCCTCTCTATCTCAGCCGTTGCATGCGATTGCCCCCGTCAACTTTAACGAAAAACAGGTTAATGGTGGCATAGTAAAAAAAAATTTACAGCAGATAGAACTGGTTGTATATTGGATTTCTGTGTAGTAGCAGATGATGTTGTGTTGCAGATTGGTGTATACCTGGTTTTTTTGTAATATAACTTTGTATTCCAGATCACTTTGTGCTTTAATTAATGTATTACAAAGCTCCACTTTATGGTGTCCATATTATTGGGCCTTACAAAATCATGTGCTTTATAGCCATCATGCTACTTGTATATGGAAAGCAGGTACCATGGTGTGCAACTGAAAATTATGGAACTATACCATGAGTAGTTCAACAGCGAAGAATGAATCCCATACAACAACATAAGCACATCATTTTGATTCACAGAAGTTATACAAGTACATATTTCATTTTTTTTTACTGGATGTCCAGCCGTCTGCTGTCGTTAGTGTCTGTTTGAGCAGCTTTTCAGAATTCAATCCAACAGTGTGGATAAGCAGGGCGCCAGCCACCAGGGTGCCAAATGCTTACTAAAACTCAGAATGATAGCCCCAACTATTTAAAACCAAGCCAATGGAACTTACCAGTAAGCCAAAGTCATCACACACATATGATGATTTTTCTAGATGTAAGAGACAAAATTCCAAAGATCTCTCCACAATCTCCACAACTGTTGGCTCCACTTGCTCCACTGATAACAAAAGGTGAGAATAGAAAATAGAAGTGAGAAACAGATCAAATCCTAACCTACACTAGACCTCTAATGATTAAAGGACAGGAAACAGCAGAAAAGAGGCAATAATATTGGGGAAAAATCTATTAATTATTATCTAATACTCCCTCTGTTCAAAGTCGCTTTGACTTTTTTGATACATCCATTTTGCTATGCATCTAGATATAATAATATGTCTAGATACATAGCTAAATGGATGAACCAAAAAAGTGAAAACGACTTATAATTTGGAACGGAGGGAGTAAGTGTGAATGAGTACTCCAGTAATCATAGGCAAGAAAAAGAAAATGATTTCAAAGAAAAGCAACATTGCAACAATTGTGTACAAGTTCTACCATTTTATTTATTCAACACCAAGCATCAGAAAGGAATTGAAGCTTCAGTGCTTTCAGTGTCATTCAGAAGGTCACTATGCTACTAAGGGCATGCCCAATATCAAGGGAGGGGCATGCCCAATATCAAGGGAGGGGCATGCCCAATATCAAGGGAGTGACATGGAATGCAATAGAGATTGCTTCCTAGTATCTCATCGAGAATCCTGTCAAGATCTCCATAATCAATACTCCAGTCTGAGCACCATATCTGATATAACAATCTATTTACAGAACTAATTTATACATTTCTCATCAATCAATAAAGTGAATAAGTGATACGGGGAGGAGAAATGATACATCTCAAGATAAACCCACTGTCTAAGATGGATATTAAATACTAAGTGCAACATAGACAAAAAAAAAAGACCTCCAGAAGCAGCAAGATACACCGTACTGAAGAGCACAATCAAGAAGGCAACAATCCACATGCTCAAAGTAAGGTACAGGAATGCAATAAAAATCAGTGTTTCTTCTAGGAAGGAGCAGAGAAGTATCCAAAACACAAAACCATAGTCCCTCACTAAAGGATAAGAGAGCAGAAACAGAAGGAACCTGCCATTGGGGAGGATATGGACAAACCCATCCTTTAACCACACCTAAATCCATATCCCAGCTACCCATTTTACACCCTCCCCAAATTTGTCCACACCCTTCCCCCATACCTATGGCGTATGGGTAATTGGACAGTGCTAGTGTCCAGCAACAACGACGGCCTGTGCCTGCTTGTCAAAGTTCTCAGCGGAATCGGGGTGTGTCGAGGCATTGGCACTTGTGGTTATGGGCAGCGTTTCAAGCTTGTCGATGGCATCCTTGGCATTCTTGATAAGCCAGTCAACCCCGCTGCCATGCTGTACACAGCAGGGAGCAAGCACTGGAGCTCACCGAGCAGCTGCTGCAGCACCACACACTAAAGGAAGTGGCCCATGGTGTTGATAACGACCACCTCCACTGTCATCATGCGCTTCGTGTACTCCGCCACGCCGGGGGGCGTCACGAAGTCGGCCTTCACCTAGACGATGGTGCACGGCACGGTCCCAGCGTCGAGGAACCCCCGCTGGTCGTCCAGGAAGATTATCCGGGCCACCTCCAGTGCCACGCCCAGGCGCATATGGACAGCATGCTCTTCTTGAGTGCTGGAGCAAAGGAAAGGGTCGCTGGTGGCGTTGGGGACGAAGCCCATCACCAAGGCATCAAAGTCCGACGACATGGCGTCCAGCATGCTGTCGATGCTCTCCCGCTCGAAGCCACCAACATACCCCTTCTCCAACAAGTTGATGTGCCTAGGCGCAGCCGGCGTTCCATTTTCTGAGAGCCTGAGGGGCAGTGACGCGACACTTCCCTTGCATGCAGGCAACGTCACCAGGAACGAGGTCAGGAATCGAAAGTGACCGGATAAAACGTGTTTTCCCCTCCCCATACCCTCTTAGCGTGTGTTTGGATACGGGGTTCAACTGGGTTGGAGTGGGTTGAACCCATTTTTGTAGCTGTTTGGTTTGGGTGCCAGCAAAAGTGGGTCGAACCCAGATGAATTATCCGCAGTAGATGTGGGTTGGCTCGGCACCTTGAAATTGGGCGGTCCGGGGCGACCCAGATGAAGCAGCTCATGGTGGGAGCGTGGAACAACGGCGGCGGTGTGACGCGCGGCAACTGCGGCAGCGCAAGCAGCCACGGCAGCGCGCGGGGCCTGAGGTGGGGAGCAGCATCGGCATCGGCGGGCCAGATGCGGCGGCGAGCGTGCGGCCCTTAGTACACGATGGTGGCCCTACAGTACGCGATGGTGGCCCTGCAGTGCTCAAGCGCCGGCGGCTGCTGCCCTGCTCCCATTTCCCTTCCCGGCGCGCTGCTGTACTGCAATTGTTGCGAGCTAGAGAGAGTGCGGGATGGAGGCCGAGCGGCGACGGAGGCCGGGCGCGCGGGGACAAGGCACCCCTAGGGAAGAGCAGCAGGGCACGGCGGAGCCGGAGGAGCAGACCATGGCAGAGCAGCAGCATCGGCGAAGGAACAGCCGGCCATGAGAGAGAAGAAAACAGAGAAAGGAGGAAGAAGAGGGAGGAGAGGATGACAGGTGGTCCCCACATGTCAGCTACCTCATCCCACCTTTATTTGCCTTGGAACCAAACAAGGAACTGGGTCGGACCTATCCCTAACAACCAAGCACGAGATGGGTTCAACCCAACCCAAAAAACTGGGTCAGGTCCAACCATAGTCACAAAGTTTCCGGGTCGACCGGGTTGAGGTATGGGGTTGCTGAACGTGGTACGCTACTCGCGAGAGATTTTTACACTTCGGGTCGAAAATGAACCCGTGAACCCGGGTCGGGGTCGACGAACCCGGGTCGAGGGTCGAAGGTAGTGAACCCGTTTTATGTGACTATCCAACCCGACCCACGTGGTCCTCGAACCAAACACACGCTTACAAGTGGGTACGCCCATATCCTACCCATTTCTAATGGGTGAAAGATTTTCGATCCGTACCCTACCCGTTTAGCCTGGATATAGATTTGGGGATGGACATTGGATGCCAAGTGACAGGTATACCGCAAAGTAAACAAGGCTCAGGTCACCAAGGGGCTAATCCACGAGCTTAAAACAATGCTGAAAGGGTGACAAAAAAATTGCAAGGTTCAATCCAAATCTCAAAAGTTCTCTCCAAACATTAGAAGTCTTGGGGTTTCAAGATGATAGAGATCACACTGGAACAAGGGAAACATGAGGAAACTAACAAATTCATTACCCTTGCTTGACATAGAATAGATACATTGGTAAGACCTTTCATTTGGAGTACTTGATCTCTAAGAACAATCTTTTAATCCAAGGAAAACTATCTCTTCATGCTGGGTATATATCTATAAGGAACTTAACCGAGCATCAGCAAACAATGAAACTAATATTCTTGTTTTTCTCATGCCTATAAATTGTTGGAAATAATCCTGCATGTCTAGGTGCATGCTAGTGTCTAGGTTCATAGCCTTTGCTTTAGCTAAATCTCAGCATGGAATAGTAGGCTGATTATTTGGGTAACATTCTGCATTAATTAGGAGGCTATCACAACAACAATTGTACCTCTCAGCACTACATAAAGCTAGGAGGAAAATTAGAAAAAGGCTAAGTCATTCCAGCCACCAAACCCACAATGTTCATGTTGTTCTTGTGTGTGTGAATTCCTGGTGATCTGTTGGGGGGCTATTTGCCTTTCATAAATTACATAGTGAAAGAGAAATCTGGTGGAGAATATCATTCTGAAAACAAACAGCAACCAGACAATTATAGCTGTTAACCTGAATCGGTAAATCGTGGTCTGCTTGTTCATGGAACAAAATTTATATAAGATTCTTATACCCTGTTTGGCACAGCTTAAAGTTAGGAAGAAGGTAGCATTTCTTGTTGGAGTATGTGTTTAGGCCCATGAGGCTAAGGCTCATGTGGCCCATGTATGGAACCTATATAGCTACCCCTCTAGGGTTAGCCCTAATCAATAGAGATACAATTCCCTAACATGGTATCAGCAGCCTAAATTTTTTCTTTTCTCTTCCCTCCCCTCCTCCCAGCCGCCGCCGGTGGCTCCTCTGCCGCCGACGCCATGGCCGGCCGTCCCCCTTCCCATCACTCCTTCTACTCCTCTTTCCCTCTCCACTCCCCACCTTCCTGGGCACAGGTGGCCGCCGCTGCTCCTGGAATCCCGCGCGCCGCCGCTCCTGGGATCGATCCGCTCGGAGCCGCACCCTTCGATGCCGCCGCTCCTGGCCTCGGTCCGCTCGGGGTCGGGCCTCCTGGGGTCACGCCCCTCGGCGTCGCCATCGGGGCCGCGCCCCCTGGGGTCGCGCCCCACAGCCCCGCGCACGGACCCGCCCTCCTCGGACCCGCGCCCCTCTGTCCCGTGCGTGGAGCCGCGCCGCCCCCTTCTGCCGCCATCTCCAGTCCTGGCGCTGTGCTGCACCCCGAGCCCGCCCCCCACCCAGACGACATCACCAGCGCCGCCCATGTCCTTGCCGCTGTCTCCAGTCCCGGCGCGGGGGGAGCACCCACGGAGGGCGCGGAGGGTGCTGAGGGTGTGACTGCTGCTGGCCTCCAGCCACTGTTACAGCAGCAGCCCCTGCCTGAAGGTGCCCATCAGCCGGCCCTTCCTGCAGGTGCCCATCAGCCGGCCCTTCCTGCAGGTGCCCAGTCTCCGCTGCATGCGGCTGCCGCTGGGGGTCTCCCTCTCGGCCTGACTGGACCGAACTCCACCCTCGCTGCAGCCCTCGTCGCTGCCCGGGCCGCTGCCGTGGAGGGCCAGGCCCGTGTGCGCGCGGCCGCCCTCGCCTGGGAGCGCGAGCGCGACGCGGCCGACGCTCTGGCCCGCCAGATCGCCGAGGCCGAGCAGCTCCTCGCCTCTCCCGCGGGCCCGGACGCCGGAGCCACCTCCTCCGCCTCGCCGGGACGCCGGTGTCGCACACCGCCGTCCTCTGGCACGACCCGGCCGACCCGCTCGTGGCCCAGCTCCACTACCAGGCCGGGGGGGTCCAGAACATTCGCCTTCTCGTCCCGGTCGTCCTCGAGCCGGAGTCGCCCTCCTACGCCCGCTGGCGGGATCCGGTGGTTCTCACTCTTCGCCGCTACGCCCTCGACGACCACGTCCTCGTCGACGCCTCGGTCGCCGTCCAGACGCCGTCGTGGCTCCGTCTCGACAGCATCGTCCTCTCCTGGATCCTGGGGACGATCTCTCTGGACCTCCACGACCTCGTCCGCACCTCCCCTGACGCGAGCCGGGCGTGGCTTGCCCTTGAGGGCCAGTTCCTGGGCAACGCCGAGGCCTGGGCTCTGCGTCTCGACGCGAGCTTCCGTACCTTCGTCCAGGGTGACCTCTCCGTCGGCGAGTTCTGCCGTCGGATGAAGGGCATGGCGGACTCCCTTGGCGACCTCGGCTGGCCCGTGGAGGATCGCATCTTGGTCCTCAACGTCCTTCGCGGGCTCAGTGACCGGTACGCCCACCTTCGGACGTGGATCACCCGTCAGCGGCCCTTCCCCACCTTCCTGGAGGTCCGTGACGATCTCGTCATGGAGGAGCTCACGCAGGGCATCCAGCCGGGGTCTGCCGCTTCTCCGGGGTCCTCGACGGCTCTGGCAGCTACTCCACCGCGTCCGCCTGCTTCCCCGCGGTCGTCCGCTCCGCCACCGCCGTCTCTCCTGGGCCCTCCTCCCTCCGGGCCGAGCGGAGGTGGGGGGGTCGTGGCGCTCGTCGTCGCCGTGGAGGGGGCCGCGGTGGCCGGGGGGGTCACCCCCAGGCTCCGACACCGGGTGGGCCACAGGGGGGCACCATGGCCTTCGTTCCAGAACCCGTGGTCCGGTCGCATCTCCATGTGGCCCTACCACGCCACTGGGATCGACACTCGTCCACCGGTGGCCATGCTCACCGGAGCTCCTCCTGCTGGTCCTCCACCCGGCGCCTTCCCTGCTACGCCGTGGGTTCCACCCTCCGGGACTCCACCGGGGGTCGCCGGCTGGGACCAGGCAGCCCTGGCTCGCTCGTTCAGCACCATGGGCCTGACACCTCCGGTCGGACCCGAGTGGATCGCTGATTCAGGGGCCACCTACCACACCACTCCGGACCCTGGTATACTTTCGTCACTCCACTCTCCCTCTTCCTCTCTTCCTTCGTCCATTATGGTCGCAAATGGTTCTTGTATTCCAGTCACGTCTGTGGGTGCCGCCGGCACTCATGGCTCCTTCCGTCTTCCTGATGTCCTTGTTGCTCCTTCTATGGTTCACAACCTTCTTTCTATTCGTCGTTTTACAGCTGACAATTCTTGTTCTGTGGAATTTGACTCTTCTGGTCTTACTGTAAAGGATTTGGCTTCCCGGCGTCCTCTGCTCCGATGTGACAGCACCGGGCCCCTTTACACCCTTCGCTTCCCGGCGGCTCCTTCGTCTTCTTCGCCGCCCGTTTTGTCAGCTGCCTTCGCCGCTTCTACTTCCTCTACTACCTGGCACCGGCGCCTCGGCCATCCTGGACGTGATGCCCTGATACAGCTCAGTCGTAGCTCTGGTCTTTCATGTACTCGAGCTCATGATGAGCAACTGTGTCATGCGTGCCAATTGGGCCGACATGTTCGTCTTCCTTTTTCTAGTTCTTCTTCCCATGCGGCCCGCATTTTTGATCTTGTACATTGCGACCTATGGACATCTCCTGTTCTGAGTATTTCCGGTTATAAGTACTATCTTGTGGTTGTTGATGATTTTTCGCATTATTCGTGAACATTTCCCCTCTGTGCGAAGTCAGATACGTTTACCACGCTCCTTCACTTCTTTACTTGGGTGTCTACACAGTTTGGCCTCACCGTCAAGGTCGTCCAGTGTGACAATGGTCGCGAGTTTGATAACTCCACCTCCCGAGCTTTCTTCCTCTCACGGTGTTCAGTTGTGCATGTCTTGTCCATACACCTCTTCACAGAATGGCAAGGCCGAGCGAATGATTCGCACCACCAACGACACCGTGTGCACCCTTCTGTTTCAGGCCTCTCTTCCTGCTCGCTTCTGGGCTGAGGGCTTGCACACTTCCACCTACCTCCTCAATCGTCTTCCTTCCGCCGCTTGTCCCGCTCCCACGCCACACCACGCCCTCTTCGGTACCCCTCCTCGGTACGATCACCTCCGTGTGTTTGGGTGTGCGTGTTACCCCAACACCGCTGCCACTTCCTCCCATAAGCTTGATCCCCGCTCCACTCTGTGTGTCTTCCTCGGGTACTCCCCGGATCACAAGGGGTATCGGTGCTTCGACCTCACCTCACGACGGGTCCTCATCTCTCGCCATGTGGTGTTCGATGAGTCCGTTTTTCCCTTCTCCAGCGCCACCACCCCTCCGGTTCCTGACCCTCCCTCTCTTTTTCCCACTGACACGGTGGTCCAGCCACCTCTTCCGTGGTCTCCTGCAGGTACCGCTTCGCCGCACTCCGTGCCGGCCGCTTGTCCCGGATTCCCAGTGGGTCCGGGCCCGTCGTCCTCTGGCGCGGCCCCGTCCTCTCCAACTGGTGCAGACCCGAGGCCTTCGTCCCCCGCTTCTGCCCCGGGGGGGCCGTGCCGGTCGCCGACGCCGGATACTGTCCCGGCACCTCCGTCGAGGTTCGCCGCGCCGGTACGGGTGTACCAGCGCCGGCCGCGGCCGCTCGCGGTCCCTTCTCCGCCAGGGACACCGACACCACCGCCGCAGTCCCCGCCGGCTCGTGGTGCCCCGCCGGTCTACCACCCGCCGCTTCTTCACCAACACCCGCAGCATGTTCACCCGATGGTGACACGGCATGCGGCTGGCACACTGCCGCCTCGTGCCCTCGCGGCTTCGACCGGTGACGCGGTGGTCTCCCCGGTACCCTCTTCCGTCCGCGACGCCCTGTTGGACCCTCACTGGCGCCGTGCGATGGAAGAGGAGTACGCCGCGCTACTCGCCAACCAGACGTGGGAGTTGGTGCCCCGGCCGCCAGGCTCCAACGTCGTCACCGGCAAGTGGTTCTGGACCCACAAGCGCCGGGCCGATGGCTCTCTCGAGCGCTACAAGGCTCGATGGGTCCTCCGGGGTTTCACTCAGCGCCCGGGAGTCGACTACGATGAGACCTTCAGCCCGGTGGTCAAACCGGCCACCGTCCGTACCGTGCTCTCGCTGGCGCTTGCTCGGTCTTGGCCCGTCCACCAGCTGGACGTCAAGAACGCCTTCCTCCACGGCCTTCTTACCGAGACGGTGTACTGCAGTCAGCCGGCGGGGTTCGCCGATTCCACCCGTCCTGACATGGTCTGCCGGCTCAACAGGTCCCTCTACGGCCTCAAGCAGGCACCTCGGGCGTGGAACCACCGGTTTGCTGCCTTCTTGCTGACACTGGGGTTTGTGGAGGCCAAGTCGGATACGTCCCTGTTCGTCTACCACCATGGGGCTGACACTGCATACTTGCTGCTCTATGTTGATGACATTGTCCTCACGGCCTCCAGCGAGCACCTTCTCCGCAGGATCATTGCCACTCTCCAGCAGGAGTTCGCGATGAAGGATCTGGGTGAGCTCCACCACTTCCTCGGGGTCACCGTTGAGCACCGTCCTGCCGGGTTACTTCTTCACCAGCAGCAGTACACTCGGGACATCCTGGAGCGGGCTGGGATGACTGACTGCAACCCCTACTCCACTCCGGTCGACACTCAGGGCAAGCTGTCAGAGGTTGAGGGGCCCCCGGTGGCCGACCCCACTGCGTATGACAGGAATAAGTCCGTGTGTGGCTGGTCTTTGTGGGACTTCAACACATGGTCCTTGTGTCCTTGTAATAGCATCCTTGACTGCTTTTAGGACAGCAGTTAGCATCTTTAGGACAGCATCTTAGGACAAGCATCTTAGGACAGCATCGGCATCTTAGGACAGCATCTTGACTAGCATCTAGGACAGCATCTTAGACTAGCATCTTAGCAGCATCTTAGCATATGCTTGGCTGGCTAGCAGCCCTATAAATATGTATCCCCAACCCCTCAGGTTGGCATGGCATTGTATGAGTTTGTGTGAGAAATAAACTAGAAAATTGCCCCAACTCCTAGTGTCATCCTCTCTCGATGAGAGTAAGGATTCAGCTACTACCAAGAGTGCGAATCCAGCGACTAACAAGTGGTATCGGAGCCGTACTATCCTGTAGCCTGAGCATCTCCTGCTCTTCTCCTTCCCCGGCCTCGCAGCAGCCCCAACCGCAGCCGGTAGCAGCAGCAGCTCCGGCTGCCCCTGCTCTCCACACAGCAGCCCCCTCGATAGCGCGCCATGTCCGCAGGCCAGTCTCAGGGCTCGGTCGCTTCGAGCACGCGGCGTCGGCAGGAGGCCGACCTCGCCGCGGCAGAGAAGCGCGAGCGAGCGGCAGCAGACGCCGCTGCAGCAGCGGCAAGGGCATCGAGGCTGGCAGCAGCGGAGCTAGCAGCAGCTAGAGCGGAGGTGGAAGCAGCGGCGGCGGCGGATGCAGCGCGTGCAGCAGCAGCGGAGGTCGAGGTTCTACGCGGCAGCAACAGCAGCTCCATCGCTGCTGATGACAGCGCCGACGCGGACCTCGAGCTGCTGGAGAGGGAGGCGTCGCGAGGGCGAGCGGCGCAGTGGACAGCCGTGCACGCTCACGAGCGCGGCGGCAGCCCCGACAGGCGCAGACACGCCGGCGGCGCTCCTGAAGGAGGCGCGCACGGCGGTGGCGCTCCTGGAGGAGGCGCGCATGGCGGCGGCGGACGGGTCGACGGAGAGCGCGGCCTTCACAGGCAGCGCGGCTCTCTCTCCCCGGTTCGGTACCGTGGTCACCACGAGTACCAGGCTGTCGTCAGGGACGTCGGCCCCGGCGGCGGACGAGTCGACGGAGAGCGCGGCCTTCACAGGCAGCGCGGCTCTCTCTCCCCGGTTCGGTACCGTGGTCACCACGAGTACCAGGCTGTCGTCAGGGACGTCGGCCCCGGCGGCGGGTGGCCTACCCTCACCAAGACCAACTACGTTGAGTGGGCTGCGGTGATGAGGGTGAAGCTCCAGGTGCGGCATATGTGGGATGCAGTCCGGTACGGCGACGTCGACTACGACCAAGATCGACGAGCGCTGGATGCTCTCATTGCTGCAGTCCCGCCCGAGATGCAGTTTTCGCTTACCAGCAAGCGGACTGCCAAGGAGGCTTGGGACGCCATCGCTGCAGCACGCATCGGCAGCGACCGCGCCCGCAAGTCCACACTGCAGGCACTTCGCAAGGAGTGGGAGAACCTGGCCTTCAAGCCAGGTGAGGACGTTGATGACTTTGCTCTCCGTCTCAACACTCTGTTGCAGAAGTTGGTGCAGTTCGGCGACGACACCTACGGCGAGGAGAGAGCTGTTGAGAAGCTCTTCCGCTGCGTCCCCGAGAAGTACAAGCAGATGGCTCGCTCAATCGAGTCTCTGCTGGACCTCTCCACGATGACGATCGAGGAGGCGTTGGGCCGCCTCAAGGTCGTTGACGGCGATGAGCCACAGCGCCTCTCGGGACCCGTCACCATTGGCGGGAAGCTCCTCCTCACTCGGGAGCAGTGGGCTGCCGGCCAAGGTGACAGGAAGAAGGGGGAGCCTTCTTCCACGACAGGCGGCCGCAAGCGTGGCAAGCGTGGCAAGCCGCGCAAAGACGCCCAGGCAGGGGCGCGAGGACGTGCCGAGGGTGATGATCGTGGAGGCGCCCAGGGCGGCGCCGCTGGCAAGCAAAAGCCAGCACGAGGCGACCCTTGCTACAACTGCGGCAAGCTTGGTCATTGGGCCAAGGATTGTCGACAGCCACGACGCGGTCAGGCCCACGTCGCGCAGGCGGAAGAGGAGGAGCAGCCGGCTCTGTTCATTGCTCATGCGAGCATTGAACTACCTCCAGCGGCACCGGCCGCAACGGCTCTCCTCCACCTTGACGAGCCAAAAGCACACGCCCTCCTCGACGACAGCTCCGGCAACGACAAGACCGACGGGTGGTGCCTTGACACCGGCGCCACCCACCACATGACCGGGCGGCGGGAGTTCTTCACCGAGCTCGACCCAAGCGTTCGAGGCACCGTCAAGTTCGGCGACGCCTCCGCTGTGGAGATCAAGGGCGTCGGCTCTGTCGTCTTCGTCGCCAAGACTGGCGAGCACAGGCTGCTCACCGGTGTCTACTACATCCCCGCGTTGAGGAACTCCATCATCAGCTTGGGACAGCTGGATGAGAGCGGATCGCGCGTGGAGATCGAGCACGGGGTGCTGCGCATCTGGGATCATCGACACCGGCTCCTCGTCAAGGTCAACAGGAGCAACCGCCTCTACGTCCTTCACGCACAGGTGGCGCAACCTCTGTGTCTTGCAGCCCGCCGCGACGACGACGCGTGGAGGTGGCACGAGCGCTTTGGGCACCTCAACTTTGAGGCCCTGAGGCAGCTCGGCAACAAGGAGATGGTGCGGGGCATGCCGCACGTCGACCACGTGGAGCAATTCTGCGACACCTGCGTCCTCACCAAGCTGCGGCGGCTCCCTTTCCCCCGCCAGGCGAGCTTCCGCGCCAAGGAGAAGCTGGAGCTCGTACACGGTGACCTCTGTGGCCCCGTGACACCGGCTACACCTGGAGGCCGGCGCTACTTCCTCCTCCTCGTCGACGACGTGTCCCGCTACATGTGGGCTGTCCTGCTCGACGCCAAGGCAGCCGCAGCGGACGCCATCAAGCACCTTCAAGCTGCTGCGGAGGCGGAGTGCGGCCGCAAGCTTCGGGTCCTACGCACGGACAACGGCGGCGAGTTCACGGCGGCCGAGTTCGCGGCGTACTGCGCCGATGAGGGGATCCACCGCCACTTCTCCGCGCCGTACACTCCGCAGCAGAACGGCGTCGTCGAGCGCCGCAACCAGACGGTGGTGGCCACCGCCCGTGCCCTCCTCAAGCAGAGAGGGATGCCGGCGATCTACTGGGGTGAGGCGGTGATGACTGCCGTCCACTTGCTCAACCGCTCCCCCACCAAGGCCCTCGACGGCAAGACGCCATACGAGGCCTGGCACGGGCGCAAGCCCGCGGTGAGCCACCTTCGCGTCTTCGGCTGCCTGGCCTTCGTCAAGGAGCTCAACCACGTCGGCAAGCTCGACGACCGGAGCACGCCAGGGGTCTTCATCGGCTACGCGGAGGGCGCCAAGGCCTACCGCGTCCTCGACCCTGCGACACGGCGCGTGCGCATCACGCGTGATGTCGCGTTCGACGAGGGGCGAAGCTGGACGTGGGGCAAGATGGTGGATGACGACTCGACTCCGACGACCAGCGATTTCGTCGTCGACTACGTCCACTTCAAGGAGGCGGGGGGAGCTAGCAGCTCGTCCTCACCGAGCTCGCCTACCCCACCACCTCGTTCGCCACCACCTCCGGCGAGTCCTTCACCACCGCCACCACCAGCTCCGGCAAGTCCACAGGCTCCGGCGAGTCCACCACCAGCATCGCCGGCCACGCCTCGTTCTCCTACACCGGACCCTACCTCTTCAGGCTCGGCACCGGCAGCTTCGGCCCACGACGAGCAGCGCACAGTGGAGTTCGCCACTCCGCTGTCCAACGACGAGGATCGCATCGACGCCTACCACGGCGGCGAGCCTCTGCGCTACCGTACCGTGGACAACCTCCTCGGCGAGCAGCCGGTCCCTGGACTGGCACAGCATGACTTTGAGGCGGAGCTGCACCTCGCACAGGACGATGGCGAGCCTCGTTCCTTCGCCGAGGCGGAGAGGGACGCGGCATGGCGTGCCGCGATGCAGATGGAGATGGACGCCGTCGAGCGGAACAAGACGTGGGAGCTGGCCGATCTTCCAGCCGGCCACCACGCCATCTCTCTCAAGTGGGTCTTCAAGCTCAAGAAGGATGAGACCGGAGAGGTGATCAAGCACAAGGCGCGTCTGGTGGCGCGCGGCTTCGTCCAGCAAGAAGGAATCGACTTCGACGACGCCTTCGCGCCCGTTGCACGGATGGAGTCCGTGCGACTCCTCCTTGCGCTAGCTGCCCAGGAGGGCTGGCGTGTCCATCACATGGATGTCAAGTCGGCGTTCCTTAACGGCGACTTGAAGGAGGAGGTCTACGTGCATCAGCCGCCGGGATTTGCGATTCCCGGCAAGGAGGGCAAGGTGCTTCGCCTGCGCAAGGCC
Organism: Saccharum spontaneum; assembly: GCA_022457205.1. Taxonomy (NCBI): domain Eukaryota; kingdom Viridiplantae; phylum Streptophyta; class Magnoliopsida; order Poales; family Poaceae; genus Saccharum; species Saccharum spontaneum. The sequence goes on along the minus strand of CM039605.1, from coordinate 24,130,163 downwards.
CTCTATGGCTTGCGGCAGGCACCGAGGGCGTGGAATGCCAAGCTGGATTCCACGCTGAAGGGGATGGGCTTCGAGCAAAGCCCGCACGAGGCGGCCATCTACCGGCGGGGCAACAGAGGAAAGGCCCTGTTGGTAGGTGTCTACGTCGACGACTTGGTGATCACCGGCACCAAGGAGGCGGAGGTGGCGGCTTTCAAGGAAGAGATGAAGGCCACCTTCCAGATGAGTGATCTGGGGTCTCTCTCCTTCTACCTGGGAATCGAGGTGCACCAGGATGACTCCGGGATCACGCTTCGACAGACCGCCTACGCCAAGCGCATCGTTGAGCTAGCTGGGCTCACCGATTGCAACCCAGCCCTCACTCCGATGGAGGAGAGGCTGAAGCTGAGCCGCGACAGCACGACGGAGGAGGTGGACGCTACCCAGTACCGGCGTCTTGTGGGGAGCCTTCGCTACCTCGCCCACACACGGCCGGACTTGGCATTCTCCGTCGGCTACGTTAGTCGGTTCATGCAACGACCGACAACGGAGCACCAGCAGGCTGTGAAGAGGATCATCCGCTACGTTGCGGGGACCCTCGACCACGGTCTCTACTACCCGAGGTGTCCTGGCGCGACACACTTCGTCGGGTACAGCGACAGTGACCATGCGGGCGACATCGACACCAGCAAGAGCACAAGCGGGGTCCTCTTCTTCCTCGGCAAGTGCCTCGTTAGCTGGCAGTCGGTCAAGCAGCAGGTGGTGGCCCTGTCCAGCTGCGAGGCCGAGTACATAGCGGCTTCCACCGCTTCGACTCAGGCGCTCTGGCTCGCTCGACTGCTTGGTGATCTCCTCGGCAGAGACACTGAAGCGGTGGAGCTCAGGGTGGACAGCAAGTCCGCCTTGGCCTTAGCAAAGAACCCCGTCTTCCATGAGCGCAGCAAGCACATCCGCATCAAGTACCACTTCATTCGGAGCTGCTTGGACGAGGGGAGCATCAAGGCCGGCTACATCAACACCCAGGATCAGCTGGCAGACCTTCTCACCAAGTCCCTTGGGCGAGTGAAGTTCCAGGAGCTTTGCACCAGGATTGGGATGGTCCGAGTTCCCTAGACGGCGCCACACAAGACTTAGGGGGAGAATGACAGGAATAAGTCCGTGTGTGGCTGGTCTTTGTGGGACTTCAACACATGGTCCTTGTGTCCTTGTAATAGCATCCTTGACTGCTTTTAGGACAGCAGTTAGCATCTTTAGGACAGCATCTTAGGACAAGCATCTTAGGACAGCATCGGCATCTTAGGACAGCATCTTGACTAGCATCTAGGACAGCATCTTAGACTAGCATCTTAGCAGCATCTTAGCATATGCTTGGCTGGCTAGCAGCCCTATAAATATGTATCCCCAACCCCTCAGGTTGGCATGGCATTGTATGAGTTTGTGTGAGAAATAAACCAGAAAATTGCCCCAACTCCTAGTGTCATCCTCTCTCGATGAGAGTAAGGATTCAGCTACTACCAAGAGTGCGAATCCAGCGACTAACAGCGTACAGGAGTCTCACCGGGGCCCTTCAGTATCTCACCTTCACCCGACCGGACATCACCTATGCGGTTCAGCAGGTCTGTCTTCATATGCACGACCCCCGGGAGCCTCACCTCACGGCTCTCAAGCGCCTCCTCCGCTACCTCCGGGGCACGCTCGACTACGGCCTCCTCCACCGGGCCTCCTCCACCGACCTCGTCGTCTACACCGACGCTGACTGGGCGGGGTGCCCGGATACTCGCCGCTCCACCTCCGGCTACGCCGTCTTCCTGGGCGGCAACCTGGTGTCATGGTCGTCCAAGCGCCAGCCGGTGGTCTCCCGGTCCAGTGCCGAGGCGGAGTACCGCGCCGTTGCTAACGGCGTGGCGGAGGCCGCCTGGCTCAGGCAGCTGCTTGCTGAGCTGCACACTCCGTCCTCCCGGAGCACACTGATCTACTGCGACAATGTCAGTGCGGTCTACCTCTCCACCAACCCTATCCAGCATCAGCGGACAAAGCATGTGGAAATCGACCTCCACTTTGTCCGTGATCGGGTGGCCATGGGCGAGGTGCGGGTCCTTCATGTTCCGACGACCTCCCAGTTCGCGGACATCTTCACCAAAGGCCTCCCGTCCTCGACCTTCGCCGAGTTTCGCTCCAGCCTCAACATCACCGGTGGCTAGTTGCGTCTGTGGGGGGGTTGTGTGTTCTTTCTTGTTCAGCCTCGAACTCCGCTGCGTCGGTAGTTCAGACTGCGGGGGGTGTTGGAGTATGTGTTTAGGTTTATGAGGCTAAGGCCCATGTGGCCCATGTATGGAACCTATATAGCTACCCCTCTAGGGTTAGCCCTAATCAATAGAGATACAATTCCCTAACATTTCTCAAGCTGCCCACAGCAGCCGCTTAGTGGAGAAGCTCGGGCCCAGAAAAGCTAACTGTTTGGCAAATTGGCTTTTTCTCTAGCTTCCATGGTGGCTTCCACAGCCAGATCTTGGAGATGGAGACGTGGACGGCCAGATCTCCGAGATGGAGACAGAGATAGCCAGATCTCACAGGGGTGGGCTGATCCGATGCTGCACCCATCTGAAGGGTGCAGTGGCGGAGGGTGAACCAAGGGGGGGGTGCAATCGCGAAGGAGCCGATATGCAATGAGAAACCACTCACTGTAGAAGGCAAGCTCGGTGGTTCCAGCAAGTGTCATAGTAGGGCCGATGGCCGAGGTCTCACATCAAAATAAAACTATCTTGCAAAGGTTACTCAATTTAGGATTTATAACAAATTATGATAGTAGGACACATCTTATTCTATACCAGCGTGATGCACCATACTGCTTTCACGCCTAAGATGGGAAGTCAAATCATAAAGGACAATCGACAAAAAGACTAGCTGCAGCCACATAGGAAGCTTCTGCCATTCATCCAAGGTGACCAAAACCCCTCTGTGAGCGTCAACTGGCCACATTAGCAGAGAGGGGCAGAAGTCCAGTATCGCCTCTACGAGGCGCTGCCAGTGGAGGGGAGTAAGGCAGAGGGGAGGTCAGTGGTGGCTTAGGGGACTTGAAGGTGGTCACAGGGCAGCTCAATGCCACCAGAAGAGAACTTGATGCCGTTGGACATAGTGAGGCTGATGGGAAGTGGCACAAACAGGGTAGTAGAGGCAGAGGCGGAGGCCGGTGCAGTGGGAGGAGGCGGAGGCTGGCGCGGTGGGAGGAGGTGGATGGCACGCGGCTGTGTGCAGGGCTGGTGGAAAAAGCTAAGAAGCTGCCTGGGGACTGTTTCTACGAAAAGCCAGAGTCGAGATCATCTCTGAGGAGCGTTGGGACAAAAAAAAAAGCACAATAGAAGCAACGTGTTCAGCTGCCTGGAAGCTTTTTTTTATGGGAAGCTGCTGAATAATAAGCAGTTCTAAACAGGATTTTAGTCTTGCTATTTTCTGCAGTGCTCCAAAATCTAAACACCTAGCTCCATAGTTGGCAAGAAATGGGAACCACAGATCACCACTGCATCAACTTCTACCAAACGATAAATATCGGTAAAGAAAAAATGTGTCCAATCTACACTGACTGCTGATCATGCAGTTCAGCCACTGTACCACTGAGAACTCATCCTGATAACCAAGCAACAACCAGTCCAATATTAGGTAAAGGTAGATAATGATTCGTCAACCACAGGGAGAAGTATAGTGAACCTGATCCATGCATGAAGCATGCATTTTTAGTTCAACTGTGCATATAAAGTTCTCAAGTGGCTAAAACTAGTTCTAATGGGTCTCTTCGTAGTCATAGTATTAAAAGACTCACAAAAATGTATAGAGAAAAAGCAAGCATTCATGACCTCATGGCACCCAAAGATGACAAAGAACAAGCAAAACTATAAGTCTCACATCACATAAACATAATAGACTGAAGCAGAATACATAAGTGGACCATGCCCTAAAAGAGTGAAACAAAAAAAATTAAGGATGCCTAAACCTTTCTGACAAACAATTTGAGACTGATACTAAATATTAACTGAAGAAAAGCTTGAGTAAGTGAAACAGCTTTGAACTTTAAACAATATTACAATGTTATATAGATCAACTGAGAGAGTGTGAATTATAGACTAACACCATATCAAATTCCAAAAGAGAAATGAAGCAACTAAAACATCATATCAAAATCCAAACAAGAAACAAAGCAACTAAAACATCCTATCAAAATCCAAAAGGAAACGAATCAATTAATCAACTAAGGATATCTAAGTTGCTCCACAAGAATGAATATGAAGCTTTCATCGATCAAACAGAAGGCGATACTTATCTTACTCTCTAATAGCCATAAGCAATTTAAGATCACACAATAAAAGGTAAAGCAGCAGCATCGCGTCTAGTATAGCACCCCAACAGTTATAAATCTACAACCCCGCGATAGTAACAGCAAAGCTACCACCCATGGTCCACACTCCACAGCCACCACCCATGGTCCACGGAATCCATCTTAGACGGAGAGTCGGGAAGGAATTAGCGGGCGGGATCGGGGGAGCACACCTGAGGCAGGGAGGACGGCAAACACGACGGCCCGGGCGACAGCGAGAACGGTGCGGGCGGCGGCTGGGTCAGCCGACTGGCCGGCGGCGAGGGCCCCCGCTAGGGCCTCGAGCCCCGGGCGCGCCGCGGGCGACCGGAGGCGGCGTACCGGCGGCTCCGGCTCCCCGGAGGCAACTAGGAGGTCCAGCATCGCCGAGATCGCCGCCGCCGCCATGGTGAGCGATCGGCGGCGGCCCCTATACAGAGAGAGGAGCAGGCGTCGGATCTACGCCCTTGTGATGAGAGGGTTTTGTGTGATGAGAGAAATTAAGAGAGGAGAGGAGAGTGCATGCGACTACCGGAGGAAGGTGATGCTGCGAGTGGTTTTTTTATTTATCATCATTCCACAATTGCTTTTTGGTTTTGTCTTCCTTCACGAGTAAGGGTAGATTTCATTGGACAGAGAATTCCCTTTTGTACATCTCAGCTTTATACTCGGGCCTTGTTTAGATGACAAAGTTTGGAGGCAAACTTTGCATAGTAAGTGTCCCGTCACACTGTAGCAATTTTGTTTTTATTTGGTAATAATTGTCCAAATATTGATTAATTAGACTTAAAATGTTCGTCTCGCAAAGTACAACAAAACTGTGTAATTAGTTTTTGATTTCATCTATATTTAGTACTCCATATATGTGCCGATATTTTGATATGACGAGGAATAGGAATTTTGCATAGTGAATTTGGGAGGCCAACTTTGGAATCTAAACAAGGGCTCGTTTCGTTTCAGATCGGAAGTTGCTTTGACTCTTCGTTTCATCCATTTTACTACGGAGTACGTATTTGGACTATGGCCTCCTTTAGTTCGTAAAATTTTATAAAAATTTTCAAAATTTTCCATCACATCAAATCTTTAGACGTATGCATGAAATATTAAATATAGATAAAAAAATAAAATTAATTACAGTTTAGATGAAATTCACGAGACGAATCTTTTATGACTAATTAGACCATGATTGGACACTAATTGCCAAATAACAACGAAAGTGCTACAATATCATTTTCCAAAAAAAATTCACGAACTAAACAAGTCATATATCTTGATGTATAGTAAAATAGATGTACCAAAAAATCAAAGCGACTTATAATTTAGAACGGAAAGAATATAAAAACAACGAAACGCTTACTACCGAGCACGTAGAATTTGGTGTTGCGGCATGCACACTAGCGACAGCCGTCCAATTCGAGCAGAGGAAGAAGGAGGCCATTCAATTCGTGCCCACGCTCGCCCATACCTGCCATCTTCTTCCTCGCTCGTGCCCACAGTCTTTTTCACTAGCTCCGACTTAGCGGCTTGGGTTCCGGTGGCCCGCGCCACCCCTTTTTGTCCAACCCCGACTAGCTTAGAAGAAAGAGGTTTGGAGGAAGAAAGGTTGGCAAAATAGTGTGGACAGCGGCAAGGCAGTTTAGGGGCCATGGCGGCGGTGGACGTGGCCAAATCAGGTCGAGACAGGGGTGCTATGCTCGAAGGTCGCGACAGCATGCGGGAGGGGAGATGGAGGAGGAGGGGGTGGGGAGGACTAAGGAGGAAGAAGACAGACTGTGCGGGTGAAATTTTTTTCGCGTAGGCGTGCGCCTCCTAGCAGCGTCCTAACAAACTAGGTTACCAGATATAGGGTCGAGATAGCGGATTAGAGGGGGTGAATAGTCCTTTCTAAAATTAATCGCTCCGGCTAACTGATGTAAATGTAAAATTAAAATTATCGGTCTAGCCAAGACTACACCACTCTATCTACGTTCTTAAGAACCTTATAAATATCCTAATTAGGCAACAAAGGTCTAGCAAGAGCTCACATAATCAACTCTAGAAACATGGTCACTCAAACCTATGCAGCTAGTACTTCAGACAACGGAGGAGCTCCTACACAAACTAGTATGCAAAAGCACAAAACATAAGCTCACTAACAATGCTCAATAACAAAGTTAGACAAGCTAAATTATAGAGCTCAAATTATTTAGTTACACAAAATAAGTAATGTAACTAACAAGGCTATTCAAACCAAATTAGTTACGCAAGGGAGCTACTTCTATACTACACAAGTAATAAAGACAACTAGTAAGCTACTCAAGCTATAGTCACAAGAGCAACTACAACAACACAAGCATAATAAAATGAATAAATATAAGATTGTATTAGGGGATTGCAAACTAATGGAAAAAAAATAATGTTGACACGATGATTTTTATCCCCAGGTTCACTTGTTTGCCAACAAGCTAGTCCCTGTTATGTCAACTATTCACTTGATGGTTCGGTGAGATAATAGGCATTCACAAGTCTAGCCCAACAATTGGGCGCCGTAAGAACCAACCCACAAGTGAGGGTAACTCAATGACACGTTGTACTAGAGTTACTCTTCGCGGCTCCCGCGAGGTGAGCACAATACCCCTCACAATCTCTTCTTCAGATCGGAGCACCGCACAATCTTCTTTGCGTGCTTCGACGGAGACCACCACTAAGCCATCTAGGAGGTGGCAACCTCCAAGAATAACAAGCATCACCGGCTTGCAACTCTATCACCTAGTGCCACTCGATACAATCTCACAATGCAATCGCACTAGAATCATTCACTCGTAATCGATTCGCACTTCTTACAAACACAAGTGAGTTAGAGGGCTCTCAAGTCAAACACACACAAGGGCAACACATCCCTAAGGTGCTCATCTCAGCCAATCCCGAGCTCTACCTCTATTTATAGCCACCAAGCCAAATAGAACCGTTATATCCCTTGGAGCATATTTCTGCGTGGTCACCGGACAGGGTGGTGTCACATCGGACAAGGGATGGTGGTGCCCCAATGGTCAAATTGCAATTGATTTGGCACCAGACATAGAGGAGCAGTGCACCATCCTAGGGGTGGCGGTGCCCCGCAGCACCAAAAACGTGTTTTCACCCCTCTTTAGAAAACTAGGGCGGTGCCACCACCGGACAGTCTGGTGCCCCTGGCATGCTCTAACTTGATTTCCACCAGTTCAAGGTTGTTAAGCATTTCATTAGCTTTTCGAAAAGTCCAAGATCATCAAAATCGGAGTTCGAAACTAAGAATTATGCCAAAAATACGAAAGTGTGTCACTGCTGATTTGGGCACCGTACAGGGGGTGGCGGTGCATGCCAGAAATGGTGGTGCCACCCCTCATGCTAGGTTGCTCTTTTTCCTTTTTTAGTACCTTTGCAAAATGTGCTAACACCACTAAGTGTTTACCTTTTTTGTGCATGTGTGTTAGCTTTTCACAAATATTTTATCATAGGATTTTTCTCTCTTTTTACTACGCCACTCAATCCTAGCAACGCATGCAATGTTATTAGATCACTTAAATGACACTAGATAACCGATATACAAATAGTTTGCCCCTCTTGATAGTATGGCCATCTATCTATCATAAACCCCATCATAAACTTCTATACACACTTATGACCAGTGAAATGAAATGCCCTATAGATTATACCTTTACCTTGCGCATTCCATTCCATCTCCATTGTTGATGGTATATGCACCAACTGACGGAATGGAGATGGAATAAAATGCGCAAGTGAAAGTCCTATGTTTGGTGTTGGTAATTAGTGACAATGCCTAAGTACTAATCCTATGCCTAAGTTGTATGTAGCATATGAGGATTAGTACATTCCAAGGTTGGTGGCAAGATGGACATGATGATCATGATGGCCACACTTGGATTTGGACACAACCCTACGTGATCAAGGCAAAGGTATATGCTTAAGGGTTGTGTTTTAGTAACCAAGACACCTAGTGGGTGTGGTTACATTATAGGATAGATAGCCGTACTATAAAGAGGGGAATGACGCGGCTATTGAACTCCTAAGTGCCTCTAGGTGTGCATTTCATGTCATATGCATTTGGATAGAACTAATAACGCCTCGAAAAATGATTGTGAAAATGCTAACACACATGCACATGGTGATGATCACTTGGTGATGTTAGCACGTTTGCGAAGGCGGTGGAGTTTGAGCGGTAGAGAGGGTTCGAGGAGTTGAAACGCCTATTTTCTACTACGCCGGAAGTCGGAAATCAAACGGAAATCAAACGGAAGCGAACGGAGGTCACAGTGGTGACCGGACGCTGGACCGGACGCGGTCACTGTGTGACCGGACACGTCCGGTCAGTGTCCAGTGTCTTCGCGTGTTTCAGTTGTTTGATCGGACGCGAGGCGCGTCCGGTCATGGTCGACCGGACGCGTCCGGTCGTCCAGGGAGCTTACTGGACTCCGACCGGACGCTGGCACTGTGGCGTCCGGTCAGTTCTTCAGCGCGTCCGGTCGCTGGTTCATTTTGCGCGACTCAGGGTTGACCAGCGTGTCCGGTCTGTCACGGGACCAGCGCGTCCGGTCGTGACCAGCGCGTCCGGTCGTTGCGACCGGCGCGTCCGGTCAGTGCTTCGCGAAACTAGCCGTTACGTGACCGGCGCGTCCGGTCAATTGGACCAGCGCGTCCGGTCAACGCGATTTCAGTTGGATCTCGTTCCTAACGGCTATATTTGAAGGGGTACGTCTATAAATACTCGTTGGCCGGCTAAAGGCTCTTACTCTTGGACATTTTGACATACTTGTGAGCACTTTGAGCTAAGCAACTCCCCTCTCACTCATCTCTCTTGCTTCTTTGCATATTCGAAGTGAGATTGAGTGATCCAAGTGCATTTGCATTGTGGGATAGCATCTAGTTGGCACTTGGTGGTTGATTTGCTGCGGGATTCTTGTTTCTCTTGGTGGTTGCCGCCACCTAGATGGCTTGGAGCAGCTTGAAGGCGTTGGCAAGAGTTGGTGATTGTTCTTGGCCACCTCCGGTGATTGTGAGGGGTTTGTGCCTACCTCGGCGAAGCGCCAAAGGCAATATTAGTAAATTGCTCGTGTCATTGCAAACTTTTGCCATTTGGTAGGTTCTTGTGGCGCCTTTTGAGAGGCTCGGTGTGTGACCGATTAGCCACCGAACCACGTGGTAAAGAGGGACACAACGGGGACTAGCGTGCCGGCAAGCACGTGAACCTCGGGATAAATCTTCGTGTCATCACTTTCATATTGTGATTGATTGATCCCGGTGTTCGGTTGTTTTGGTATTCATTGTTGATCATATTGGTTGGCTCAATACTTCGCACCTCGGTGAAACCCTCCTAACTCAACTCCGCATTACTTTCTTAGTTATCTTTGCTTTGCTAGAGTAGCTCTTTTGTGTAGCTTGCTAGTTGTAGTTGTAGTTACCTTCTCGGTTTGACTTGTGCGGTTGAGTGTCTTTATGCTAGAATTGTGAATTGGATAGGTGGCTTGCAAACACCCCGTAGGCTAAGCAAAACTCGCATCTCGCTATTTGTTGTATTGATAAACTTGTTTAGCTTGCCTTTGTAGAATTTTTAAAAGGCTATTCACCCCCCTCTAGCCATCAAGACCTTTCAAGTGGTATCGGAGCCGTGGTCACCGTTTGCAAGGCTTAACAACCTCGGTGCAAGATGGCTCAAGTTATGTTCAGCCATGTTAATGGCAAGCCTCCATTCTTTGATGGCGTCTCTTCCTTTGATCATTGGAAAAGGAAGATGAAGCAATATCTAGGCAATATACATGAGAAGGTTTGGGATGTGACTAATGAAGGATACATCATCCTTGATGAAGAAAATCTCACTCCAAATGACCGCATCAACAAACAATGCAACACAGCGGCACTTGACACAATCTACCGTGCCATTGATGACAATGTATTTGAGCAAATCAAAGATCTTGAAAAGGCAAATGAGCTTTGGATAAGGCTTGAAGAAACATATGAAGGCACTTCAACGGTAAAAAGTGCCAAGCTATATATGCTCAAGGACAAGTTCTCCACGTTCAAGATGAAGGATGATGAATCCATCCCGGAGATGTTCTATAGGCTCCAAGTCATTGTCAATGATCTCAAGGGGCTTGGAGAGAAGGTTGAGGACAAGGACTTCTCACACAAGTTCTTGATGTGCTTACCCAAGAAGTTTGCCACCTTGAGAAGAATGATCTTTAGAGAGGGATTGGACAAGGTCAAACCAACCAATGTGCTTGGAGATATAATGACCGATGCCCAATACAATGATGATGAAGATGAGGTAGAAGAGAAGAAGGAGACCAAGGTCAAGCAAGAGAAGCCCATTGCATTCAAGGCTTCATCTTCTAAGGGCAAGAACAAGGTGGAGAGTGATGATGATGATCCGTTTGATGATGAAACCATGGCCCTCCTAGTGCACAAGATGGGGAGGTTCATGAAGAAGAAAGGATATGGTGCAAGGAAGAGAAGGGACTTCATGAAGGCAAAGGAGGTGCTTTGCTACAATTGCAATAGCCCCAATCATGTAGTGGCAAAGTGCCCCTATGAAGACAAAAGATATCATGATGGAGAGTTGAAGTTGAAGAAGAACAAGAAGGACAAGAAGGAGAAGAAAGAAAAGAAGAGCTTCACTATCAACAAGAAGAAGAAAGGTGGTGGCTATGTGGTCACTTGGGATAGTGATAACTCCGATAGTGATGATGATAGCTCTAGTGATGATGAGAGGACCACTCGGCGAGCCATTGCAAGCATCGCCCTCTCCAACAAGTCATCCATCTTCGACACTACATCGACATGCCTTATGGCCAAGCCTACCAAGGTAAAATATGATGATAGTGATGATGATTCTTGTGCTAGTGATGATTGTAGGAGTGATGATGAGGAGGATGAGGACTACTCCAAAGATGATCTATTAGGCATAATAGATCAAATGAGCAAGGGCTACAAGAGAACAACCAAGAAGTGCAAAATCTTGGAGCAAGAGCTCATTGCCAAGAGCAATGAAAATGATGCCTTGATGGAGGAGCTTGTTGCTCTCAAAAAGAGTAAGGAGTGCAAAGGAATTGAACAAGAGTTCAAAGCTCTTAGGAAATCCTTTGATGAGCTAGAGGCCTCTCGTGAGTGTCTAAAGGAAGACCACGAGGACCTCGAAGTTGCTCACACTAGGCTTAAGGAAGCCCACTCCTCTCTACTTGAGCTCATCAAGGAGAAGGACCTCAAGTTGGAGAAGCTCATGAAGGAAACTAAGGAGGAGCAAGTGATTGTCACTTGTGATATTGGACTAACATGTGATATTATTGATGATTCGTTGTTTGTTGGTCCTACTAATGCTTCATGTAGCTCATCATCATCCACCACAACCAACTCTACATCTACTACTAGTGAGTCATCACTTGTGGTTGAGAATAAGACTCTCAAGAGAGAGGTGGATGATCTCACCCGTGCATTAGGCAATGCCTATGGTGGGGATGCCCGCTTGCTAAAATGCTTGGGTAGCCAAAGGTTCTCTCTTAACAAAGAGGGTTTGGGCTATACTCCCAAGAAGGGCAAGGCGGCCTTTGCTACTCCAAAGTCTCGCTTTGTAAAGAGCAATGGTCGTTATTGCAATAGATGCAAGCAAGTTGGGCATCTAGAGATTAATTGTAATAAAATGAACAAGAACAACAACAAGTTTTATGCTAAAATAGATTACATTCCTTTTGATTCTTGTTATGTGCTTACCAAGGGTGAGAAAGGTGTGCATGCTAGGTTTGTTGGTACACCAATTGTGGGTCCAAAGAAGAAGGCCATTTGGGTACCAAAGAACTTAGTTACTAACCTCCAAGGACCCAAACAAGTATGGGTACCTAAGAAATATTAATTTATTTTGTAGGTAAATTACAAGGCCGGAGGAAGGCATTGGGTGCTTGATAGTGGGTGCTCTCAACATATGATCGGTGATTCAAGAATGTTCAACTCTCTCAAATCAAATGATAGTAGTATTGATAGCATCACATTTGGTGACAATAGCAAGGGTGATGTGAAGGCTCTTGGAAGGATTGCAATCTCAAATGATCATAGCATTTCCAATGTGCTCTTAGTTGAAAAGTTGAACTTCAATCTTCTCTCGGTTGCTTAATTGTGTGATCTCGGTTTCAAGTGCATATTTGGTGTTGATGATGTGGAAATAGTTAGTGTTGATGGCTCCAATTTGATCTTCAAGGGCTTTAGATATGAGAATCTATACTTGGTTGATTTCAATGCTAGTGACACTCAACTTTCAACATGCTTGCTCACCAAATCAAGTATGGGTTGGTTATGGCATAGAAGACTTGGTCATGTTGGCATGAAGCAATTGAACAAGTTAGTGAAGCATGACTTAGTTAGAGGCTTGAAGGATGTCACATTTGAGAAGGATAAGCTATGTAGTGCATGTCAAGCCGGAAAGCAAGTGGGCAACACTCATCCATTGAAGAGCATTATGAGTACTTCCAAGGCATTTGAGTTGTTACACATGGATTTATTTGGGCCAACTACATACACAAGCATTGGTGGAAACAAGTATGGCTTTGTGATTGTGGATGATTTCACTAGATATACATGGGTATTCTTTCTTGGGGACAAGAGTGATGTATTTGACATATTCAAGAAGTTCATCAAGAGAGTACAAAATGAGTTTGAGACCACAATCAAGAAAGTGAGAAGTGACAATGGAAGTGAGTTTAGAAATACAAGAATTGATGAGCTATGTGATGAGCTTGGAATCAAACATCAATTCTCAGCCAAGTATACACCTCAATCTAATGGCTTAGTTGAGAGGAAGAATAGAACTTTGATTGATATGGCAAGATCAATGTTAAATGAGTATAATGTGAGTCATTCCTTTTGGGCCGAAGCAATCAACACGGCATGCTTCTATAGCAACCGCCTCTATTTGCCACAAGTTTCTAGAGAAGACACCATATGAGATCTTAAATGGAAGAAAGCCCAACATTGCATACTTTCGAGTATTTGGTTGCAAATGCTACATCTTGAAGAAGGGCACTAGATTGAGCAAGTTTGAGAAGAAATGTGATGAAGGATTCTTACTTGGTTACTCCACTACTAGCAAAGCTTATAGAGTTTGGAATTTGTCTAGTGGTTTACTTGAGGAAGTTCATGATGTTGAGTTTGATGAAACAAATGGCTCTCAAGATGAGGAAAATAACTTGGATGATGTGAGAGGAACTCAATTGACCAATGCTATGAAAGAAATGGATATTGGTGATATTAGGCCAAAGCAAGTGATTGATGTGGATGACAACAAAGATCAAGTGCTCCAAAGTCCAATTACACAAGCTAGTGGGTCTCTAATGCAAAATCAAGCTAGTACATCATCTCAAATGCAACAAGATCAACAAGTGGCTAGTTCATCATCTCCAACTCATGATCAACATCAACATCCAAGCAATCAAGTGCAAGTGCTTCAACCAACCAACATTGCTAGAGACCATCCATTGGATTCCATCATTGGTGACATACAAAGGGGAGTTCAAACTAGATCAAGATTGGCATTGTTTTGTGCTCACTCTTCTTTTGTGTCAATGGAAGAACCCAAGGACATTGATAAAGCTTTGAGAGATCCGGATTGGGTAAATGCAATGCATGAAGAGCTCAACAACTTCAAGAGAAATGAAGTATGGGAACTAGTTGAGAGGCCTAAGGATCATAATGTCATTGAAACAAGATGGGTCTTTCGCAACAAGCAAGATCAAGATGGAATAGTAGTAAGAAACAAAGCAAGACTAGTGGCTCAAGGTTACACACAAATAGAGGGTCTTGACTTTGGTGAAACTTATGCTCCGGTTGCAAGATTGGAAGCAATTAGGATCTTACTTGCCTATGCTTGTGCTCATAATATCAAGCTATATCAAATGGATGTGAAGAGTGCATTTCTCAACGGATACATTCAAGAGGAGGTGTATGTCGAGCAACCTCCCGGTTTTGAAGATGACAAGAAACCCAATCATGTCTACAAATTGAGAGAAGCTTTGTATGGATTGAAGCAAGCACCTAGAGCATGGTATGAAAGATTGAGGGACTTCTTGCTAACCAAAGGATTTGTCACGGGCAAAGTGGATACTACTCTCTTTACCAAGAAGATTGGGAAAGACTTGTTTGTGTTGCAAATATATGTTGATGATATCATCTTCGGTTCAACCAATCAAGATTATTGTGATGAGTTTGGAAAAATGATGGCAAAGGAATTTGAAATGTCAATGATTGGTGAACTTAGTTTCTTTCTTGGACTTCAAATCAAACAAATGAAGGAAGGAACATTTGTGTGCCAAACCAAGTACATCAAAGATATGCTCAAGAAGTTTGGCATGGAAGATGCAAAGGGCATTACAACCCCAATGGGAACTAGTGGAAGTTTGGATAGTGACAAGAGTGGTAACATGGTGGATCAAAAGCTATATAGATCAATGATTGGTAGCCTACTCTATGTGACGGCATCAAGGCCCGACGTAATGTTTAGTGTATGTATGTGTGCAAGATTTCAAGCCTCATCAAGAGAAAGTCATTTGAAGGCAACAAAGAGAATTTTGAGGTACTTAAAGCATACACAAGATGTTGGATTATGGTATCCCAAAGGTGCAAGCTTTGAGCTAGTAGGATATTCGGATTCCGACTATGCTGGTGACAAAGTGGAGAGAAAGAGCACTTCCGGGACTTGTCAATTGTTGGGAAGATTACTTGTCTCATGGTCATCCAAGAAGCAAAATAGTATTGCACTATCTACCGCCGAAGCCGAATACTCGCCGCGGGTAGTTGTTGTGCACAAATCTTGTGGATGAAGGCAACATTGAAGGATTTTGGAATCAATTTTAAGAATGTGCCATTGCTATGTGATAATGAAAGTGCCGTGAAGCTAACCAACAATCCGGTTCAACATCAAAGAACAAAGCATATTGATATTCGTCATCATTTTATTAGAGATCATCAACAAAAGGGTGACATTGCTATTGAGAGTGTGGGCACCGAAGATCAATTAGCCGATCTATTCACCAAGCCACTTGATGAGAAGAGATTTCACAAGCTAAAGAATGAGTTGAACATACTTGACTTCTCCAACATGAGTTGATGCACCTCCATGATATGGCATGCCTCTCCTTCGAGCCCCAAGGTACAATTGGTTGACATGTCATACATTCTATGCTAAGGACTTGCTTAGTGCATCTAGTCATAATTTACTTGTTCTAGGCTCATTCATGAAAATCAAATGAATTTGAAGTTTATATGGTGCCACTATTATTTCCATGACTTGTATGATCTAGTGGTAGCATATAACTTGTTTAAGTAGCTTGTGATTCTAAGTGTTTGATCTAGATCACTTGTCTAAATATTTGCTTCAACATGGTGCATGATAACCCTTCTAGTGAGGTGTGAAGAAGCTTGCCCTTGGATCAAACCGAAGCATTTTATTTATGCGAGCAATCTAGGTTGAATCACAAACTTGATCCTCACCCCATAAGTCAACATGATAATCTATCTAAAATTAGTCCCTTGTGGTCATTGGTGCCAAAGGGGGAGAAAATATTGTTCACAAAGATAGAACTCAAAGGGGGAGAAGCACAAAGGGGGAGAAAAATGTTGTTCACAAAGATAGATTCTAAAAAGAGGAGAATTTGACAAAAGAAGGGGATCAACTAAAATTTTGAGCACACAAGTAGGGGGAGCAAGCTCTTAAACATGAATGTTGCATTTCTTTGTGCACTTCATATGTATGATGCATAGTTATGCATTTCTTTTTCTCCGATACATTGCTTGTGTGGTGTTTTGCTAGTATACAATTGAATGGTGTATTGAGGTACTAGCATGAATAGGAAGTAGTTAGATTCTTCTTGCTTCATGTTTTTCAGAGTGGTACTAGAGCCTTGCTTATATTGTTGATCTCACGAGGTTTCTAATTTTGTTTATGCTTTTCCTAGTGATATCTAACTACACAAGGTGCTAAGATGGTGTTTATCGCTACTCCGATGGTATCACGCTTCAAAGGTCTATAATCTAAAACACTTAGCACCTATTGATAGTCAATGCTCCTAATTTTTCCTATCTAACATGTATGCTTCCTATATCCAAACATATAGCATACATGTAGGGGGAGCAATTGCTATCAATTTGAATTCATGATTACTTGTCCATAATTCTTACACATGGTAATATACTTGGACAATGTGACATGGGTTCAATCAAAATTTTATCATAATATCTTTGTGAAAGGGTTGTCACCAATTACCAACAAGGGGGAGATTGAAAGTCCTATGTTTGGTGTTGGTAATTAGTGACAATGCCTAAGTACTAATCCTATGCCTAAGTTGTATGTAGCATATGAGGATTAGTACATTCCAAGGTTGGTGGCAAGATGGACATGATGATCATGATGGCCACACTTGGATTTGGACGCAACCCTACGTGATCAAGGCAAAGGTATATGCTTAAGGGTTGTGTTTTAGTAACCAAGACACCTAGTGGGTGTGGTTACATTATAGGATAGATAGCCGTACTATAAAGAGGGGAATGACGCGGCTATTGAACTCCTAAGTGCCTCTAGGTGTGCATTTCATGTCATATGCATTTGGATAGAACTAATAACGCCTCGAAAAATGATTGTGAAAATGCTAACACACATGCACATGGTGATGATCACTTGGTGATGTTAGCACGTTTGCGAAGGCGGTGGAGTTTGAGCGGTAGAGAGGGTTCGAGGAGTTGAAACGCCTATTTTCTACTACGCCGGAAGTCGGAAATCAAACGGAAATCAAACGGAAGCGAACGGAGGTCACAGTGGTGACCGGACGCTGGACCGGACGCGGTCATTGTGTGACCGGACACGTCCGGTCAGTGTCCAGTGTCTTCGCGTGTTTCAGTTGTTTGATCGGACGCGAGGCGCGTCCGGTCATGGTCGATCGGACGCGTCCGGTCGTCCAGGGAGCTTACTGGACTCCGACCGGACGCTGGCACTGTGGCGTCCGGTCAGTTCTTCAGCGCGTCCGGTCGCTGGTTCGTTTTGCGCGACTCAGGGTTGACCAGCGCGTCCGGTCTGTCACGGGACCAGCGCGTCCGGTCGTTGTGACCGGCGCGTCCGGTCAGTGCTTCACGAAACTAGCCGTTACGTGACCGGCGCGTCCGGTCAATTGGACTAGCGCGTCCGGTCAACGCGATTTCAGCTGGATCTCGTTCCTAACGGCTATATTTGAAGGGGTACGTCTATAAATACTCGTTGGCCGGCTCAAGGCTCTTACTCTTGGACATTTTGACATACTTGTGAGCACTTTGAGCTAAGCAACTCCCCTCCCACTCATCTCTCTTGCTTCTTTGCATATTCGAAGTGAGATTGAGTGATCCAAGTGCATTTGCATTGTGGGATAGCATCTAGTTAGCACTTGGTGGTTGATTTGCTGCGGGATTCTTGTTTCTCTTGGTGGTTGCCGCCACCTAGATGGCTTGGAGCAGCTTGGAGGCGTTGGCAAGAGTTGGTGATTGTTCTTGGCCACCTCCGGTGATTGTGAGGGGTTTGTGCCTACCTCGGCGAAGCGCCAAAGGCAACATTAGTAAATTGCTCGTGTCATTGCAACCTTTTGCCATTTGGTAGGTTCTTGTGGCGCCTTTTGAGAGGCTCGGTGTGTGACCGATTAGCCACCGAACCACGTGGTAAAGAGGGACACAACGGGGACTAGCGTGCCGGCAAGCACGTGAACCTCGGGATAAATCTTCGTGTCATCACTTTCATATTGTGATTGATTGATCCCGGTGTTCGGTTGTTTTGGTATTCATTGTTGATCATATTGGTTGGCTCAATACTTCGCACCTCGGTGAAACCCTCCTAACTCAACTCCGCATTACTTTCTTAGTTATCTTTGCTTTGCTAGAGTAGCTCTTTTGTGTAGCTTGCTAGTTGTAGTTGTAGTTACCTTCTCGGTTTGACTTGTGCGGTTGAGTGTCTTTATGCTAGAATTGTGAATTGGATAGGTGGCTTGCAAACACCCCGTAGGCTAAGCAAAACTCGCATCTCGCTATTTGTTGTATTGATAAACTTGTTTAGCTTGCCTTTGTAGAATTTTTAAAAGGCTATTCACCCCCCCTCTAGCCATCAAGACCTTTCAGCAAGGCAAAGGTATAACCTATAGGGTATTTCATTTCACCGGTCATAGGTGTGTAGAGAAGTTTATAACCAGGTTTAAGATAGATGGCCATACTATCAAAAGAGACAAACTTGTTTGCATATCGGTCATCTAGTGCCACTCGAGTGATCTAACTTTGCATCGTTGCTAGGATCGAGTGGCGTGGTGAAAAGAGTCATAACCTTTGGAAAATGTTTGTCAAAATGCTAACACACATGTATAAGATAGTGAATACTTGGTGGTGTTAGCACATTTGCAAAGGTGTTGGAAAAGGAGAAGAAAATGGCAAGTTATGGTTGTTCGGAGGTTGAAAGAAGCAACCTAACTCGTAGCCACTGCTAAGGGTGGCACCGCCCTTGCCGGTGTGCACCGAATAGGGCACCGCCCCCCTAGGGTAGTGCATCGCTATCCTAGGGCAGTGCCAGGGGCAGTGGCCAAAATCAGTAGCGTCACCCTTTCGTATTTCGGGCATAACTCTTAGCTCCGAACTCCGATTTCGATGGTCTTAGACTTTTTGGAAAGCTATTGAAAATCTCTACATCCTCGAACTGGTGATTTTTTGTTTTGAGCTAAAGGGGGCACCACGATGGTCACCAGACTATCTAGTGGTGGCACTGCCATATTTTTCTAGGGAGGGGCGAAAACACATTTTGGGTGCCGCAGGGGCACCGACACCCCTAGGGCGGTGCAATTCGACTGTTGGGACACTGCTACCCCTTGTTCAGTGCCAGGACATTGCTGTCCGGTGACCGCGCAAAAAGCTGCTCTAAGGCTCCAAAGTCTCTATTTGGCTTGGGGTCTATAAATAGATGTGGAGCTCGGGCTTGGCTGAGGTTGAGCACCTTGGGGATGTGTTACCCTTGTGTGTGCTTGGTTTGAGAGCCCTCTAATTCACTTGTGCTTGCAAGAGTGCGAATCGATTGCTAGTGAGTGATTCTAGTGCGTTGCATTATGAGATTGCATCGAGTGGCACTAGGTGTTCGAGTTGCAAGCCGGTGCTGCTTGTTACTTGGAGTTGCCACTTTCTAGATGGCTTGGTGGTGAGTTCTTCGTCATGGAGCACGCAAGAAGATTGTGCAGTGCTCCAGAGAACAGAGAAGGATTTATGAGGGGTATTGTGCACCCCGCGGGAGCCGCAAAGAGCAACTCTAGTTGAGCGTGTCATTGAGCTACCTTCACTTGTGGGTAGGTTCTTGTGGCGCCCAACATGTGGGCTAGCTTGTGAATGCCTATTAGCCGCCGAACCATCAAGTGAGCGGTCGACACAACAGGGACTAGCTTGGTGACAACCAAGTGAACCTTGAGATAAAAATCACCGTGTCATCATCTTTCTATTGGTTTGCGATCCCTATACACAAGCTTATATTTACTTTTCATATATATTGTGCTTGTGTAGTTGCTCTTGTAATTAGTTAGCTCATGTACTTGCTAGTTACTATTGGTGGTCCTTAACGACCATATTTAATCGCCAACTAATATCCAAAATAGGAGAAATAAACAAACTTATGACACATATGCATTTATTATTTACATAGTTCCACTTGTATTGGAAGAATCATGTTTTGCAGCACATATATTTGAATACAAGTGGAACTCAAGACAAAAGGCGCAACTCGAAAAGCGTAAAGCAGAAATGCGCAATGGAATAAAAGGAGAAAGCCCACCTACACGCCAAACCTGGGCCGAGCACTGACGTGGGAGCCACCCAGGCCCAGCCAAAAGCCCACTAGAGCAAGCATATAAAAATAATGGAGATACAAAAGAGAGAGGCGGTACAAGAATTATACCAAACCACGCTCTTGACAAGATCGGGAATACAAGCGAAGCCTGCTTACCTCGCTCTAGACCTAGCCTAACTAGCTATGCCCTAGAATATGGTGGAGCTCTAAGGATGATTAGGGTTTCTAGCTTCTCAAATGACTTGATGCCTCAGGGGGCAGGGGCTTGCTTATATAGGTCGGAGCTTGCAACGTGAGTCCTTGGATCAAACCTATTTGAAGTAACGGCGTAGATGCATCCTAGGAGGCAGTGGAGAACCGACGTAGCGAAGAGGGACTGACACATGGGCCAGGGGGTTGGTCGGCTTGAAGGTGGGGCCGGTCGGTCCCACATGTCAGCCTCCCAAGGTTTGCTTCAGGGGGTCGCCTTCTAGGGTCCTCTAGAATCTTCTAGAGTTGTTACCACGGTGGATAAGCACAATTAAGTCTGACATGTAGGTCCTCCTTGACGTTTTTAGATAAACCTTGCAGAAATCACAAAATCACCAAAACTCGTGAAATTTGTTAGTTTAAACCCCTAGACCTTTGTTAGGGATCACAATTGTACCCTTCATGTTTCTTTGACGGTTTATAATGGTTGTTAACTACCATCAACAACCTATCTGAGGAATGGTAAAAACAACCTAAAGTTTTGTTTTGCAAAATGCTAAAACTCCCTTGCTATAAGTTCCTCAATGGTGATAAATTCCTACCAGGGCCGACTACATATCCATTCATATATGATAAAGCCACCATAAAAGTTGCTGGTTTGTCTTGAGCTTTTTCAAGCCTTATTGATCTGAGTAGAGAAACTTTTCATGCTTTTTGATCAAGATCACGTACACCCGTATATTTATGCTATTCCTACACTAGGGATACGCAACCACATATGCTTTCCATTCATTATTGCTTTATGAGAATCAAAGTTACCTCTCTAGCTGTCTTACATCAAAAAGAGAGGCATGGGCTACAGAGAAAAAAAGAGTGAGAAGGAATAAAAGAGCAAAAAGCTCTAGTGTTCAAAAAAGGGAGAAAGAGAGAGAGAAAAAGAAAAGTAGCCATGCCCTCTCAAAAAGAAGCTAGAGAAGGGAAACTTCTCAAAGGAGTACCATTTCCACTAAATATACCGCACACATGCACATCTTGATCAAGTTGTATGATTTGTTTCTCCTTGTGATCCAAGTGTTTGACTTAGCAATATATTCAATTCAAGTAGGCTATGCTTTTACCCCCTACCTTGAGCTCCACATAAGCTTTAGGATAGAAATTAAGGCTAAAATTCATGGCCTTGGTGAGAATTTCAAACACCATTGAGTGACTTGAGTGTACCATCTATGGAACTTAGGCAAGAGTTCTTTTTAAAATCTGTTGAAAACCTCCAGGAAATTTGAGCTAAACCAAAGTAGGCAAAAAGTATCTATCTAGCTACACATTCTTGCAATTGCTTGTGTCAAGGTAAAAGCTATAAGTCCACATTGCTAAGACTAATGGTGAAATTTCTAAGTGTAACATGTTCAACTCAAGACTCAAGAGATAGAGACAGTATTTGTTTGTATACAAGTCTTTCCAAGGCGCTACATAGTAGCAACTCCTGATCAAACACCTATTCCATGATAAACTCGCATCTTTGCTGAGGATAGAAAAGGGGTAGCTTGGGGGAGCTTATTGACGGTTACTAACACCCGTTTTGACCATCAACATTCCACCCAAATGCATGATAAAGTGAGGTAAATCATCATCACATGTGTAGAATTTTGTTTAAATTTCACCTAGTTCCACTTGTGCTTGTAAAAATTATTTGTATGCAAGAAATATAGCAAAAATGGGCCAAAATGGTGACAAACATGGACACATGGAGCAAGTGGATGTGACAGGAGGTCGAGGGCCCACTTGGCAGCGTCGCCTCGCCCCACATGGGTGCCACCTAGCCCCCCAAGTGGCCCTACCACATCACTGATCCATGGGAGCTGCTCCAAAGCCAATGAGAAGCCTCCATTCAAGTCGGTTTGATCAATGGACAAGATTTGTTCAGGGTGAATCCATGGGCCCATTATCATAGACTTGGGAGCCTCCACCGACTTACCAACTGCCATACTTGCCGAATTTCACCATGTGCTGGCTTCACAACCGACTTGGAGGAGCAACCAGCACCCTTGGATGCAAAGACGGTGCATCTAAGGGCCAACCGGCGCCCCCCTGTGGCCACTGACCTCCCTGTTGCCTACAAGTACCCCCATGCCTCTCTACACTATAAATAGAGGTGTGGAGCTCGGTGGAAAGATGCCCCATTCATTTTCCAAGCTCTCCAAGCTTCTCTTAGCTTTCTAGCTTAGCATTAGCTATAGAGTAGTAGTCTAGTAGTGGAGTAGAGCAAGAGCCGAGCTTCTCTCAGAGTACGGAAGAGTCTTCTGGGTCTGGTATAGCTCCTTTGTAATTCTTTCATTTCAGCATTTGCTTTATTTAGTATTTATTTTAAGTACTTTATTCTAGTATTATTGCTTTGCTTTGCTTAAGTACTTAGTCATTAGTGTTCATCATTAGTGATCTTAGGTGCTTATTGTTTGGCATTAGTAGCATAGGTTATCTCTTAACTAGTAGCTATTCGTTAGTACCGGTTCCACCGTCTGGTTAGGGTGCTTTGATCTTATTTCATCGGAGCTTGGATCAAAGTAGTAAGCCTGTAGATTAAGCATGGTGCTTAGGCTATAGATTACTTGTGGATACGGCTAGGCCTCCGGATAGATTGTGGTAGGTGGTAAGTGGTGACAGCCTTGTCCATCCTCTTTATTCCACCATGATAGGTCTAGTTATTAGATTGTAGGGCTCATAGCAAACCTTGTCTATTTAACTCTCCTAGTTGGTAGGCGGGCTGTGCCCCAAAGTACTATCATATTTCTCCTAGTCATTTGTTTACCCTAGTTACTAGAAAGATAAATCGCTCACTCTCCCACCTAGCTATCTCTAGGTTAGCTTGTTATTAGTAGTTAGTTTAAGTAGTTCACATTCACCCTTCACTATCATTCATCTACCAAGGATCAATTTAGGCCTTGACTCCTTGCCCAAATATAAATTCTAGCCTTCTACCTTCCTGTGGAAAAATATAAATTCGACATTCGGTACTCACCAAGCAAAGTGCTACGCAATAGTTCTGTGCGCTTGCAGAATCCTCCAATAGTCATTTAGAAATATCAGCACTAGACTCTTTACACCATGTCTTCCTTTGAAAAAATATAAATAATGATACCTTGAATAGTTCTGGGTGAAATGCTACATCGATAGATCCATACACTTGCGAATATTGTTTCTGTAATCGTTAAGAACTATTGTGTTAGTGTTCCTTGGCAGCATTGCTAAGATTTATCTAAATCTTAGTGATGGTGCTAAGAAATACTAGCAGGCATTTCTAGTGCCGTTTTTAGGAATGGATTCCATCTCCATACTTGGTAATTGTGCTAAGAAATGCCAACAGTTACCTTCTTACTTGTGTAGCATAGAAGTAGCTCTCTTGCATGACTAATTAGCTTGAGTAGCCTTGCTAGTCACATAGCTTAGTTTGTATAGCTAAGTAATTTGAGCTCTCTAATTTGGCTTGAGTAGCCTTATTATTGAGCATTTCTAGTGAGCTTAGGCTTTGTACTTTTGCATACTAGTTTGTGTAGGAGGTCCCCCGTTGCTTGAAGTACTAGTTGCATAGGTTCCTGTGACCTTGCTCCTAGAATTGATTAGTGTAGGGTTATGAGGGTGCTACGCTAGCCATAAAATCAAAATTTTTGACCTCATAAACCAGGATCTACTGCTAGTTACAGGTTATAGGATTACCACTAGACACGCAGGTGCAGGGAAGCGACTGGATGTAGTCGAACGCGTCGTAGCAGTGCCGTGCAGTTGCATGGTCGTCCGTCACGTCCACCCTCTGCTCGCGGATCGTCCCTCTCATGCGGTTCATCCTTGTGCTTTAGATGCAGGACCTCCAAGGTATCCCACACGTACGGGGAGGAAGCGTTCTGCCTCCGAACTGCTAGGTCCACGAGGAACAGTAGGCGTGAGCGTGTGGGGGCGACGGTGGCTGCCTTATGGCGTGAGTTCCCTTTGGCCGCGCCCCCTCCCTCTCTTATATAGGCGCCTCTAATCAGCCCCAAGTTGGAGGCCCAATTAGAAAACCCTAAGCCTAGTCAAATTTGGGTCCAACCCAAATTAGGCTTTCAGCCCCTTAAGCGTGCGACCCTATAGGATCACGCACACATAGACGTGGCCCGAGTACTCCTACTCGGCCATTAGTTGATAGCAGTCTCTAGCAAGATGTGTCAACTCCTATGTGTACGTAAAGATCATATCAGACGAACCACCACAAACCATATACATGTTATTCCTTTTGTCACATGATATTTGATCCAACTCATAGGTTAACACTTAACCTAAGCACAGCCATACATTTGTTGATCCAATCATTAGAGTGTTCCATTGATATCTCTCTCACATAGAGAGGGGCAAATTCCATCTTGATCGTCTATGTCTCACAACATGTTTCTTGACAAACCCAAAGATCACCTTTATAACTACCCAGTTACGGAGTAGCGTTTGATAGTCTCTAAGTAGGTCATTTCACATCTTGAGTACATACAACAATCTCAGGTCTAAGGACATAACGTACATGATGTGAATCGAGACAATAACAACATCTCACGTTGGGTCAGTCCAGCCTACATGTCACACATGTGGCCACATTATTAGTTTGACATCTCTATGTCTATGACTTGTGAAACATAGTCATCAACTAATAATGTGCTGATCTAATATTCATGTGCGTCCTAACATGAACTTCGATCAGGGACCTTTCTAGAATAACCATACAAGTAAAAGAGTTTCACAAACAATTCACATAATTGCTAATTGATACAAGTTGTCTTTAATGGATATTCAATGGACTCATAATATGTCATGGATACAAGGCAATACAATCATCTCTATGATAACCTCTAGGGCATACTCCCAACAATTAGTGTTGGTGGTCCTTGACTCACACTTTTAACTGCCAACACTCGTATGAAATCCACTGAAATAAAACACCAAACCTAGTGATAGGGTTTATAACTAACGAATTCCACGAGTTTTGGTGATTTACCATTTGTAGGAGGGTATTTGTGAAAATACACATAAAAGGGTTAAAAATGTGCAAGAAGACAAAGCATAAATACCATTCAACTCAAGCCAAAGAAAAGAGGCCCAGTCGCTAAGCAAATTGGGGCCCAAACATAAGGAGTATCATGCCAAATGCCTAAGCAACCGATGCATCTGGGCATAACACCAACGCAGGAGAAGTCTAGGCCCACATAGCAACTGACTAGAGGAAGGCGGTCGCGGGGTGGCTCCACCTAGGTACGACCACACCCAGGGTGCGCCTGCACCCCTGCCACTGCCTCCTAGGCCAACTCTCCTCTAGCGGTATCATCAATGTGCCTAGGGTTGGTTTTAGGGGGTTTCCTAATTTTTCTTTTCTCACCCAAACCGACCATGAAGCATTATATAAGAAGAAGCTACCCCCTCCATGGAGAACAACACACAAGAGAAGAAGAGCATGAAAAAAGCAAGAGCAAGAGCACCACTCCATGGGCTTAGGCCCTAGCTAGCTCTAGAAGATAAATAGGGAGAGATGTGAGGGAGAGTTCGGGGAAGAGCCGGACTTGTCGGTGTCTCCCTGCTTGTACCTCGCCGAACACCTACTTTGTACCTCTACGGGTATGCTAGTAAGTGTTCATGGTTCCTTTGGTTATAAAAAGTCCTTGAGTAGTTAAGTTGTACTCCTACTTGTTTGCGGGTTCATCGTCAGTCCCCATGGCGGATACTCTAGTAGAGGGCTCTCGATAAAGACGAATCACCCTAATCGACACTGGAGTAGTAGTCAATAGCATAGACGTGGTGTCTAGGCTAGAGGCTACCTTCATTTGCCTCGTATCCCCTAGTTGAGGGGTAGGCGGTAGGTGGTGACAGCTGTTGACGGTTCTTAAGTATCAATTATAACCATCAAATAAATAAAGAAAAGGACCTATATGCAAGCAACACCTAGAATTAGGGTTTGATCTAACAGAATTCCACGAGTTTTGCTGTTTATCTATTTCTGCAGGGGGTTATCAGGAAATACGGAAGAAAGGCCCACATGTCAGATTAATGACGGGATATTAACCGAACACGTAATTATCTTACATCTAGAAGATTCCAGAAGCCACGGGAACGAACGGGAGCCGTAACGGGGCCGGACACAGGGCGCCCGCCCTGCCCCCAGGACCAATCAGGTCGAGTCTCGCGGATTATGCTCCACCGCCTTTGAGGATCAAGGAAAACTGTAGGATGAAGGTCGGTTTGATCCGACGGTCCAGATTCATCCAAAAGGGCTATATAAGCAAGGCCCCTGACCCCTGGTGGAGAAGACCCCAATTCATTATTCAGTTGCATATCTCTAGTTAGGGTTTAGAGAGAGAGGTTCCCTCTAGGGTTCCCACCTCTTAGGGCTTAGCATCCAATGTGAAAGTAGAATTAGTTCTACTAGATTGAGAGAGATAGAGTGGAGGTGTAGATCGGAGGAAGCCGGCCTGTCGGTGTCTACTCCGAGGTTGTACCTGCGGGAGCAAGTTCTTCTAACCCGAGGTTTGTTCTCAGGATTCTTCAGTATTTCGACTTCTAAATTCTAGTAAGTTCTTTGTTTTATTGTTCTTTGGTTTATGAGTTTACTTTGATCTCTTCGCGTAGAGTTTAGAGTAATCATCTCTAGCGTAAACGTGGTGTTTAAGCTAGGATACTCATAGATATCCCCTTGTCTAGCCGGACCGTGGTAGTAGCGAGGAACGTGACAATTCCGAGTTACCTTTGTATTCCATATCCCGTTAGCAGGATCGATAGGGTTTATAGGTGCGGGTTGAACATCCTTTGTGGTGTCTAGATTCCGTAAACCTCCCCAATAGAACAGTAGATCATCCTTACCAAGGTTAGAAGAAGAGTGCGATTGTAGTCTTCTCTATACATCACTCACATCGAATCATAGTGGTTGTAGCCTAAAGGTTAGTAGTAATAGATTTGGTTAGTCAGATGCACTCTTTCTCCTAAAGGTAAAAATATAAATACGATACCCAGGATAACATCTCGGGTGAAGTGCTCACCGATATCCGTGCGCTTGCGGATCCTATTTCCTAATTGCGTTACCAAATATCAACAAGCATTTCTGGCGCCGTTGCCGGGGAGAAAGATGGTTTGCTGAGATAACCTTGAGTCTTACTACTAGCTTGTATTCATACTTTTTATTTTCTTATCTTTTTCATTCTTTCTTTTTCTTTTTACCAAAAATGGAAAACCAAGGTTCTATATCTATCTTTGATGCCGCAACACCTTCAGCAACTGACCTTTTACCATGGGAGTCATCACAGCCTATCCAAACATCCCAGTATAAGTTAAGTTCAAGGTTGATTGCGATGATTCAAAATTTATCTTTTTCGGGAAAGGAAGACGAAAACCCTTACCTTCATATTAGAGATTTTGAGCAGACATGCGATTGTCTTCGCATTGATGGCATCTCTGATAAGACTTTACGTTGGAAGCTTTTTCCTTTTTCTTTAAGAGGAGAAGCTAGACGATGGTATAGTCAGAAGGTAAGTCAACAGCAAGGTGAATGGGGAGTTTTAAGAGCCAACTTTTGTCTAGATTTTTATTCCCTTGACCGTACTGGTGACCTTAGACTCGAAGTCCTATCTTTTAAACAAAAAGATAATGAAACTTTGGGGAAATCCTGGAAACGTTTTTCTGATCTTTTAGAATCTGGTCCAAAACTTTTGCTTGAAGATACTGTTCTTTTATTTCACTTTTTTCGAGGTCTTGTCACACCCAAAATTTTCTATTTTGGGTTGTGCATGAAAAATACTAAATAAAATAAATGATTTCAATATTTGAATAAATTTATTAGATAAGTTAAGTTGTTGTTAATTTAAATATAGAAAATTGTGGTTTTAAACTTTTTCATATTAATTCGATAATGTGTTGTTTGTGTGATGCTTGTCTTTGGTGTTGGTGAGTGCTATTATTTTCAAAATATCATAGGACGACGTTTACTTCTCATCGGAAAACTTTTTGGTATTTTCTGCATTCAAAATTCTAATTTCCGTGAGCTTAATCTTTTTCCTTGATCTCTTCATCCATCTTTTCATAAGCTCCAAATACTTTATTTGGGTTCCTTATGTTCCATAATGTCTCTAGAAAATTCCCTCGAATTTTCGGAGCTTTCGGAGTATTTTTCGCGGCTTAAATAATAATTCTGGACTTTTCTAGAATTATTTTATCCACGAAATTAATTAATTCCGAAAATAATAAATATCTTATTTTCCACCAAAGCTTGTGTGCAATAATCCTAAATGTCCATTCATTTATTTACTAATGGGCTTTAATAATTAATTAGGCCTATTAGTAAGGATGGAGGGTGCAACGTCAATTAGTACCATATCGCTAGTTGACGTGAAGGTGGAGAGTCTTCCTCCCTATATATATGTCCGGCCTGCCTGCTAGCCCTGTTTTCCGCCGCTGTCGCCGCCCGCCGCCGCTGTTGTCGCCGCCGCCGCTGTTGCCGCCGCCGCCGCTATGCCGCCGCCGCCGAGGACAGTTCTACGCATTCACGCCGAACCTCTGCCAAATTTCTTCACCATACGCATCCACGCCAGGCCAACGCCGCATGCCCAGAAGCAAAGCCCGGACGGGCGCGTACATGTCGCCGCACACGCACACGTATACACGCCGGCCCCGTGCTGCCTGCGCCAAGCACAGCGTCCACACCGTCGTTCTTCACCATGCTGGCTGTCACGTTTCCTGGTGAGCAATCAATCTAAATGTGTATTCACGTGAATATTATAATATGGCAAGCGTCATCGGCTCTTTTGATCTACTACTGTGAGAAGGCCAGCGACTTGACGACATCAGATCCCTCGCTGCGAGGAGGTCTCTGTTGCCCCGGCTGGTGACAAGGAAGAACGGTTGTACATCATGCACGGTGGCCCTGACGGACTGGAATTGAACTTCAACGTCCTCAGATATGGCCCCCGCTCCTTTGCCCTTGGAGCAATATTAAGGTGGCAGAGGGCGCACGGGATCCATGCGAGGTTGCGGCTACAGGCAACGAGGCAAGCGAGGCGAGGTGTTGCCATGCGTGCGAGTAGCGGATCGGCAGCATGGATGGCAGTGCAGGCATCCGAATCCCATGCACGTGAGTACATGGTTTTCTTGCGTCCGTTCTGTTGCGCAGTAGAGAACAACGGTCATTGTTCACCTTAAATTGAAAAAATAAAGTAAAAATGTACTTATCGGTTTTAAGTTCTATGATTAACTGATCGGTTACTCATTGTTGGAAACTGAACTTTCTAAATGTGAGTAATTAAACTGAATGCCCAGTCCAAGAATTAGGTCTAAGCTACGTTTAATTGTTTATTCCTTGCAAATAAATATTTGATTGGAATAATTAATGTTTATGTCATGCTCCTTTAAATTTAAAATGACATAGGTTCATGCGTCGGCACTTTCTTAAAATGTTAACTCGATTAATATTCACATTAATGTGTTTTTATTTATAAATTGTTTATTAGATGCAAATCATGGCCATTGAACTCTTGTTAGCATGATGACATCATCTCGACATCACCAACACTTTATTGCCGTTTTTCTTTAGTAAAACAAATCCCGAAATACAGTAGAAATACGTATACACATACATTCTTATTTAGACCATATTTTCTACGTTTTAACTCCGATTTGACCCGTTCAAGTTGCGTTAGGTTCGTATTTGCGAGCTCTACATGTTAGTATAGTTGTACAGTAGGTTTAGAAAATTTAATTTTCGAGTTTATATTAAAGTAATTATTTATCTATAGGAAATCTTAGAAAATTCATAACTTTCACGTTTTAGATCCGAATTTCGTGATCTTTACGTCTGTGTGATCGTAGTAACGTGTAGAATAGATTTGTAAGCTTTCCTAAATGTTTTTCTACTGTTGGTGTACTGTTCTAATTGTATCTTTTGTTTGCTTCGTGTATGTTTGCTCAGAATGTTTGTATGTTGATGCTTGGTGATCGAATTTAGACGGTGAGCAGTACTACGACGATTAGGAGTATTATTTTGAGCCGGACCAGCAGTATCTATCGGAGAACTTTGATCAAGGCAAGTATAACACGGGACCATCCTTGTTACCTATACACTAAAAATATTATTCATATGCATGTGTCATCCTTGACAACCATAGAGATTATAACTTAGCTATTGATATCTTGTTTCCTTGTCACCTATGGGTTGTGCATTTGGGTAGCTTTTGCTAGTGCTTAATCATGAACAATGATCTTGTAATTTTGATTAATGGATTAAGCAATCAACCTTTAATGATGATTTTATTACTGTTGAAAAGGGGGCTAGAGCAAGGGGTTATATTGTTGCTCTAGTTTCTCTCCATAAGGACTTATCTGTACGTGATCATCCGGGACATACAGTACAGCTGTGAGGGCTATATGGCTCTGGCTTTAGTTGTTCAAGAGACCTTTTTTAGCTTGTTAGTGGTTACCTTAAATGGCGTAAGAATGGCTTGCCACGTTGGGTGTAGTGCGAGCCCCTGGCCTAGTGTGTATAGGCTGCGGTTGTTGTGCCACAGGGAAGGGGGGTTCTACATCTGCCTGCCGAGTGAATCTAATGGCCCTAACTTGTTAGACGAACTTTTGAATGGCTTTATATGGTTTTCAATGTTTTGGGAGTAATTAACCCATGCATTTGAAAATCATGACTCACAGTGAAAGTGTACACCTCTGCGCAGAGTTAAAAACTGGTATACTAGCCGTGCTCACGGATACGAGCGGCCTTGGAACATTTACAGATAGATGATCACATTGTTATATCATGCTTAATTACTGTTGTTATTATTATACTCATGTTAATGCTATTCATTATCGTAATTGCAATTGATCATTGATTCATTAATGGGAATTGAAATACCTTGATGCTACTCAATTGCTAAGCAAATGATGACTAAAAGCTAAACGTAGTCAAACAGTATCTAGCCTTTTTGAGCCTCATGAACCCTGTGTTATAGTTGTTGAGTTCGACATGGACTCACTCTTGCTATTTCCCCCACACTCCAGTGTGTAGTAAGATGCTACTCGGAAGAAGGACAAAGGTGTAGTGGAGTTTCCAGAAGACTAGTAGAAGTGCTAGGCATATGTTACCCCCAGTCAGCCGTCCCTGAGAAGAATGAAGCCTGAAGTTTAGTCACCGTTCCGCGATACTCTGATGTAAGTGTTAATATAGCTATGTATACGTTATATAATAACATTGTTTCTGATACTTTTTCATTCTGGCATATGTGTGGACTTCCTGGGCACACATATGATTAGCCTGGTTTTGTTCTTTAGAAAACCGGGTGTGACAGAGTGGTATCAGAGCGGTGTTGACTGTAGGACGTATGCCAAGTAGCACTGGACGTATTCTAAAACTCATTTTACTATAAAACTATTTTGTCATCCCTTGACTCATTGATTTTGACTATTTCCTCTTCCATGTCCTGTTGTATTCCCTCCTTGATATAGCTTTCTTTGAGCTATTATTTCTTACTCCATTGGATTTTGTTTTATGTTGTTTTTACTAAAAGTTTTCTGATCTCACCTTTTTCAAAAAGTTCGATGGCCTTTCATCATCCATACTTTTCCCTTAGGATGACCACCATTGTTGAAGAAGCACGTGTAGTACCGATGATGTGATGTGTGCTTGTTTTGCTTGATGTGTCGCTTGTGTGTTGCCTTGTTCTCGTGTTTTGAAAATGGCTCGGAAGGTATAAGTCTTGAGGAGTAGCTCGATCCATGATAAGTGTGGTAGGTTTTACGTAATACTCCACATGCTGATTTCTATAGCAGTCTGCAATGTTTCTGTTATATCTCAAGATATGGACATGAGAAATTTATGAAATTTTACTGGGAATAACTAGACTTCTGTATCTTTCCAAACCCACTGGACTTACCTTATTATCTATTATGAGCTAATAGATATACCTGTTCCAAGTTGGGGTCACTGCGCAGTCTGGAATCCTGAAACAGTTTTGGTTAAGTTCAGTTTTTGACTAACTTATTGACAGAATCTGGAAAAGTGTTGTGAATAAAAGTCGTAGATAATTTCATAAGCTTTCCAACCATGTAAAGATCACTTCATTTGGATCTCTGTAGCTCGAGTTATGCCAGATTTACTGAACTGCTAAAATTGGAATTCGGCCAGAAATTTTTTGCATTACTTCCTTATCTTATATAAGTGAATATATCATTGGATATCTTTGAATCTCATTGATTTGCCTTGAAATCTTACATTAGAGATGATTATGGTTATCTAGTATAAAAGGAGATGCAAGTTACTTTGGTGTCCCCTAGTTTCTTTTTCTTAAGGGGTAGCAAAGTTGTGAGTGTTGCAAGATGAAGGTTTCGTATGTCCTAGTGCTTCACTTGGAAGAAGTGGTTATCTCTATGATTGGAAGTCTACTCATGTGCTAGTGTTGTTTGCTTGGGATCAGTTCTTTGTTGGATCGTCTACAAGAAGCTCGGGTATTCGTCAGGACTAGTCTTCACTTCAAGATATCATCAGTTGGGAGTTCAACATTCAATTCAACATACTCTATACAAGTTAGCATGGACGACATAGGAAGGAGATGTTGGAAGTCTATAGTTAGTTTCATGAAAACTTAGATGACATCACCCCCATATCAAGTATGTTTAGTAAGTT
Source organism: Saccharum spontaneum (assembly GCA_022457205.1). Lineage (NCBI taxonomy): Eukaryota > Viridiplantae > Streptophyta > Magnoliopsida > Poales > Poaceae > Saccharum > Saccharum spontaneum. Next base: position 24,097,148 of record CM039605.1, on the reverse strand, counting down.
TTAAGTGAAGGACTTATCATTAGCAGCAAGCCTTAAAGAAAGTGTTGCCTTCAATGACATTGCTAGGTGGAACAAAATCTTTGTTAAGTGGGGTAGTGTCCGTTACCATCATCAATCTCAAGCGACGAGGTACGAAGAACTGAAGATCAAACCTTATCTTTCTTGTCATCTTTTGGCTATCCTTGATCTATGTCTTATATCTCATCAACGCAAATCAAAGAAGCATGAAGACTTGAAGATTAGTGTCATCGATCTCTCTAGTCTCTCTGAATCTTGTTCTTACCTTATCCTGTCTTTTTAGAACAGTCTGTCTTCTTTAGCTTATATCTCTATTTTTGGACGCCCAAAAATCATGGATAAATTCTGGACAATAGTAGACTTCAATATCTTTCTCTGACCGTAAGAACCATCCTGATAGCTATTATGGTTTGGGAGTTATGAAAATCACAAGGCGACGTATCTGTGCTGTCAGCAACCTGGAATAGTTTCTGTTGTGCCTAGTTTTTGACTACCTTAACTGCAGAATCTGGAGAAGTGTTCTATACGAAAGTTGTAGTAAATTTGATAAGCTTTCCAACGGTATAAGCTACAACATCATTGGATTCGTAGAATTCGAGTTATAACTATATTTCTGCACTGCCATTTTTCTGCTCGCGAGGAAGTGCAGGTTACTTGATCTTGGATATGCTCATAAGTCTCTTTGAGATGGTAGAAGGACATGATGGTAGTTATCACTCAGAAACAAATGCAAGTTATCCTCTGGTGTTCTCTAGTTGATCTCTTCTTAAGGGGGTTTGATGAACTAAAAGACGATACATGATGGAGGATTTATACGTTCTATTTTCGTCATCTGGAAGCAACAGCTATCTACATGGTTGCAAAGTCATTATCAAGCGCAGGTATCTTTTCTCAGGGTTGGTAACCTGTTGGAACCATCTACGAGGATTGTAAGGGCCTTAAGGATACCTTTACAAAGTTGGATTTGAACTTGTGGCATCATCATCATTGGATAAGAGTCAATCAGGAAAGAGTGAAGACTTGCAGATCAACTTTATCTTTCTCCCTAGTCTCTCCGAATCTCGGGACGAGATTCCTGTTAAGTGGGGTAGATTTGTCACACCCAAAATTTTCTATTTTGGGTTGTGCATGAAAAATACTAAATAAAATAAATGATTTCAATATTTGAATAAATTTATTAGATAAGTTAAGTTGTTGTTAATTTAAATATAGAAAATTGTGGTTTTAAACTTTTTCATATTAATTCGATAATGTGTTGTTTGTGTGATGCTTGTCTTTGGTGTTGGTGAGTGCTATTATTTTCAAAATATCATAGGACGACGTTTACTTCTCATCGGAAAACTTTTTGGTATTTTCTGCATTCAAAATTCTAATTTCCGTGAGCTTAATCTTTTTCCTTGATCTCTTCATCCATCTTTTCATAAGCTCCAAATACTTTATTTGGGTTCCTTATGTTCCATAATGTCTCTAGAAAATTCCCTCGAATTTTCGGAGCTTTCGGAGTATTTTTCGCGGCTTAAATAATAATTCTGGACTTTTCTAGAATTATTTTATCCACGAAATTAATTAATTCCGAAAATAATAAATATCTTATTTTCCACCAAAGCTTGTGTGCAATAATCCTAAATGTCCATTCATTTATTTACTAATGGGCTTTAATAATTAATTAGGCCTATTAGTAAGGATGGAGGGTGCAACGTCAATTAGTACCATATCGCTAGTTGACGTGAAGGTGGAGAGTCTTCCTCCCTATATATATGTCCGGCCTGCCTGCTAGCCCTGTTTTCCGCCGCTGTCGCCGCCCGCCGCCGCTGTTGTCGCCGCCGCCGCTGTTGCCGCCGCCGCCGCTATGCCGCCGCCGCCGAGGACAGTTCTACGCATTCATGCCGAACCTCTGCCAAATTTCTTCACCATACGCATCCACGCCAGGCCAACGCCGCATGCCCAGAAGCAAAGCCCGGACGGGCGCGTACATGTCGCCGCACACGCACACGTATACACGCCGGCCCCGTGCTGCCTGCGCCAAGCACAGCGTCCACACCGTCGTTCTTCACCATGCTGGCTGTCACGTTTCCTGGTGAGCAATCAATCTAAATGTGTATTCACGTGAATATTATAATATGGCAAGCGTCATCGGCTCTTTTGATCTACTACTGTGAGAAGGCCAGCGACTTGACGACATCAGATCCCTCGCTGCGAGGAGGTCTCTGTTGCCCCGGCTGGTGACAAGGAAGAACGGTTGTACATCATGCACGGTGGCCCTGACGGACTGGAATTGAACTTCAACGTCCTCAGATATGGCCCCCGCTCCTTTGCCCTTGGAGCAATATTAAGGTGGCAGAGGGCGCACGGGATCCATGCGAGGTTGCGGCTACAGGCAACGAGGCAAGCGAGGCGAGGTGTTGCCATGCGTGCGAGTAGCGGATCGGCAGCATGGATGGCAGTGCAGGCATCCGAATCCCATGCACGTGAGTACATGGTTTTCTTGCGTCCGTTCTGTTGCGCAGTAGAGAACAACGGTCATTGTTCACCTTAAATTGAAAAAATAAAGTAAAAATGTACTTATCGGTTTTAAGTTCTATGATTAACTGATCGGTTACTCATTGTTGGAAACTGAACTTTCTAAATGTGAGTAATTAAACTGAATGCCCAGTCCAAGAATTAGGTCTAAGCTACGTTTAATTGTTTATTCCTTGCAAATAAATATTTGATTGGAATAATTAATGTTTATGTCATGCTCCTTTAAATTTAAAATGACATAGGTTCATGCGTCGGCACTTTCTTAAAATGTTAACTCGATTAATATTCACATTAATGTGTTTTTATTTATAAATTGTTTATTAGATGCAAATCATGGCCATTGAACTCTTGTTAGCATGATGACATCATCTCGACATCACCAACACTTTATTGCCGTTTTTCTTTAGTAAAACAAATCCCGAAATACAGTAGAAATACGTATACACATACATTCTTATTTAGACCATATTTTCTACGTTTTAACTCCGATTTGACCCGTTCAAGTTGCGTTAGGTTCGTATTTGCGAGCTCTACATGTTAGTATAGTTGTACAGTAGGTTTAGAAAATTTAATTTTCGAGTTTATATTAAAGTAATTATTTATCTATAGGAAATCTTAGAAAATTCATAACTTTCACATTTTAGATCCGAATTTCGTGATCTTTACGTCTGTGTGATCGTAGTAACGTGTAGAATAGATTTGTAAGCTTTCCTAAATGTTTTTCTACTGTTGGTGTACTGTTCTAATTGTATCTTTTGTTTGCTTCGTGTATGTTTGCTCAGAATGTTTGTATGTTGATGCTTGGTGATCGAATTTAGACGGTGAGCAGTACTACGACGATTAGGAGTATTATTTTGAGCCGGACCAGCAGTATCTATCGGAGAACTTTGATCAAGGCAAGTATAACACGGGACCATCCTTGTTACCTATACACTAAAAATATTATTCATATGCATGTGTCATCCTTGACAACCATAGAGATTATAACTTAGCTATTGATATCTTGTTTCCTTGTCACCTATGGGTTGTGCATTTGGGTAGCTTTTGCTAGTGCTTAATCATGAACAATGATCTTGTAATTTTGATTAATGGATTAAGCAATCAACCTTTAATGATGATTTTATTACTGTTGAAAAGGGGGCTAGAGCAAGGGGTTATATTGTTGCTCTAGTTTCTCTCCATAAGGACTTATCTGTACGTGATCATCCGGGACATACAGTACAGCTGTGAGGGCTATATGGCTCTGGCTTTAGTTGTTCAAGAGACCTTTTCTAGCTTGTTAGTGGTTACCTTAAATGGCGTAAGAATGGCTTGCCACGTTGGGTGTAGTGCGAGCCCCTGGCCTAGTGTGTATAGGCTGCGGTTGTTGTGCCACAGGAAAGGGGGGTTCTACATCTGCCTGCCGAGTGAATCTAATGGCCCTAACTTGTTAGACGAACTTTTGAATGGCTTTATATGGTTTTCAATGTTTTGGGAGTAATTAACCCATGCATTTGAAAATCATGACTCACAGTGAAAGTGTACACCTCTGCGCAGAGTTAAAAACTGGTATACTAGCCGTGCTCACGGATACGAGCGGCCTTGGAACATTTACAGATAGATGATCACATTGTTATATCATGCTTAATTACTGTTGTTATTATTATACTCATGTTAATGCTATTCATTATCGTAATTGCAATTGATCATTGATTCATTAATGGGAATTGAAATACCTTGATGCTACTCAATTGCTAAGCAAATGATGACTAAAAGCTAAACGCAGTCAAACAGTATCTAGCCTTTTTGAGCCTCATGAACCCTGTGTTATAGTTGTTGAGTTCGACATGGACTCACTCTTGCTATTTCCCCCACACTCCAGTGTGTAGTAAGATGCTACTCGGAAGAAGGACAAAGGTGTAGTGGAGTTTCCAGAAGACTAGTAGAAGTGCTAGGCATATGTTACCCCCAGTCAGCCGTCCCTGAGAAGAATGAAGCCTGAAGTTTAGTCACCGTTCCGCGATACTCTGATGTAAGTGTTAATATAGCTATGTATACGTTATATAATAACATTGTTTCTGATACTTTTTCATTCTGGCATATGTGTGGACTTCCTGGGCACACATATGATTAGCCTGGTTTTGTTCTTTAGAAAACCGGGTGTGACAGGTCTTCAGAAAGATAATAAACAAATGCTGCATACTATGGCTAGAGGTTCTTTCTTTCGTATCCCTACTGATGAAGCTAAGGGGATCTTGAATAGAATCCTAGAAGCTGAGATGGATAATGCCCTCCATGATAAAACCTACGAAGCCGAAGTAGACACTCTGCCAAATTTTTCATCTACTTTAGCTATCCCAGGTTCTGAGCCACAAAAGGAAGAAATTCCACCACCTGATTTCATGCTAGACATAGAATCCGATCTCTTTGCCGATTTTGGAAACATTTCAAACTACCATTCTATAGACCGACCCCAAAACGGCCAATTCGGCATTTGTTTACCAAGTGAACGTCAATTGAGAGAGCTTATCTCGGTTATGAGTAGCGAATGGTTAGAGGAGTCAGAGCTTTCCTCTGAAGTGATCCGAGTGGACACACCTTCTATAACTATACGCTGTGCTTATAATTCTGATCAATTTAACGCTCTCTATAATCCTGTTGTGGGGATCAATATTATGTCCGAAGCTTTTGCACTTAATTTATTTGGGAAACTTGTTTTAACCCCCACAACAAAGGTTATAAAGGAATCTTCGGGACGATTAGTCCCCAGTCTTGGAATTATTAATGTCCTACCCTTTATGGTAGAAGGCTCCATGGTTCATTTGAACTTTTATATCTTTGATATATGGGGTTTCGACCTACTGATTGGACAACCTTTTAGAAGACTCCTTTATGAAGGTCAAACTGGAAAGCTCCACATTTCCTTGGGAAAGGATTTTAAACTTCCAATTACAATAACTCACTCCTTGAATAATAAGACCGAGCCATATCTTTTGCCTGATCCTATGGAGGAGGTAAAGGCTGCATCTCTAGAACTTTTAGATGATCCAGACTTAGAAGAGGAAGCCCCCTTCTTCACTGAAGAAGAGGCCGAACCTTCTGAACCTGAACCCTTAGATGAGTTTGCAGAAACACCTAGACCCCCCATAGAACTCAAAACTTTACCACCCGGTCTTACCTATGCTTTCCTAAACAATAATCCAGAGTTTCCTGTGATCGTTAGTAATAAACTCACTCAGGAGCAAACTCTGCGATTAATGACCATTCTTGAAAAACACCACTCTGTTTTCGGCTACTCACTTCAAGATCTCACAGGAATCAGTCCTATGATTTGTACCCATCGTATTCTGACAGATCCTTCTGTTACACCCTCTCGAGAGCCTCAACGTAGACTTAACAACGCGATGAGAGAGGTAGTTAAAAAAGAAGTTATAAAGTTGCTGCATGCAGGGATTATATATCCTGTGCCGCATAGTGAGTGGGTAAGCCCTGTTCAAGTTGTGCCTAAAAAGGGAGGCATGACTGTTGTTACTAATGATAAGAATGAGCTAATTCCGCAACGCACCGTCACTGGGTGGCGGATGTGCATAGACTATAGAAAACTTAATAAAGCCACGAAAAAGGATCATTTTCCTTTGCCTTTTATAGATGAGATGCTTGAGCGGTTAGCAAAACACTCGTTTTTCTGTTTTCTAGATGGATATTCAGGGTATCACCAGATCCCTATCCATCCTGATGATCAAAGCAAAACCACTTTTACATGCCCATATGGAACGTATGCTTATCGTAGAATGTCTTTTGGGTTATGTAATGCACCAGCTTCTTTTCAAAGATGTATGATGTCTATATTTTCTGATATGATTGAAGAGATTATGGAAGTTTTCATGGATGATTTCTCAGTTTATGGAAAAACTTTTGATAGTTGTCTTGAGAACTTAGATAAGGTTTTGCAAAGATGTGAAGAAAAGCACTTAATCCTTAATTGGGAAAAATGTCATTTTATGGTTAGAGAAGGAATAGTGCTAGGACACCTAGTGTCTGAAAGAGGTATTGAGGTAGATAAAGCTAAAATTGAAGTAATTGAACAACTACCTCCACCTGTGAATATAAAAGGAATTCGAAGTTTTCTTGGCCATGCTGGTTTTTATCGCAGATTTATAAAAGACTTTTCATTTATTGCGAGACCACTTACTCTTTTGCTAGCCAAGGATGCTCCTTTCGAATTTGATGATGCATGTCTAAATTCTTTCAATTTATTAAAGCAAGCACTCATCTCTGCACCAATCATTCAACCCCCTGATTGGTCGTTGCCTTTTGAAATTATGTGTGATGCTAGTGATTATGCTGTGGGGGCAGTTTTGGGACAAACTAAAGATAAAAAGCATCATGCAATTGCTTATGCAAGTAAAACTTTGACAGGAGCTCAACTTAATTATGCAACCACTGAAAAAGAGCTTCTGACTGTTGTTTTTGCCATTGATAAATTTAGATCTTATTTAGTTGGAGCTAAGATAATTGTTTACACTGATCATGCTGCACTAAAATATTTGCTCACTAAGAAAGATGCTAAACCTCGCTTAATCAGATGGATTTTATTACTCCAAGAATTTGACTTAGAAATAAAAGATAAAAAGGGAGTAGAAAATTCTGTTGCTGATCACTTGTCTAGAATGTACTTTAAGAATTCACAGGAACCCCCCATTAATGACTCACTCCGGGACGACATGCTTTACGGGATTAACAGATCTGACCCCTGGTATGCAGATATTGTTAATTTTATGGTTTCAGGTTATGTACCACCCGGAGCAAACAAGAAGAAGCTTATTCAGGAAAGTCGTTCACATATATGGGATGAGCCATATCTCTTCCGAGTATGCGCTGATGGCCTACTTAGAAGATGTGTGACCACTGAGGAAGGATTGAAGATCATCGACAGATGTCACTCATCACCATACGGAGGTCACTATGGAGCATTCCGTACACATTCAAAGATCTGGCAATGTGGATTCTACTGGCCTACGATGTACGATGACACGAAGCAATATATCAGAAGATGTGGGCCATGTCAAAGGCACGGAAACATAAATACAAGGGATGCCATGCCACTCACCAACAACCTTCAGATTGAACTCTTTGATGTCTGGGGAATAGACTACATGGGTCCATTTCCCCCATCTAAGAAGTGTGAGTTCATCTTGGTGGCGGTTGATTACGTCTCCAAGTGGGTAGAGGCACTACCTTGTAAACATGCCGACAATATCAGTTCAAAGAGGATGTTTGAGGAAATCATATTTCCAAGATTTGGAGTCCCCAGGATAGTGATAAGTGATGGAGGATCACACTTCATTGACAAGCGCTTCGAGCACTATCTATCAAGACATGGAATCCGTCACAACGTCGCTACTCCCTATCATCCTCAGACAAGTGGCCAAGCAGAGACTTCTAACAAGCAAATCAAGAACATTCTTCAGAAGACGGTGAACGAGATGGGAACGGCATGGAAGGACAAGTTACCCGATGCACTCTGGGCTTACCAGACAGCATACAAGACCCCAATTGGAATGTCTCCATACCAATTGGTATACGGAAAGACCTGTCACCTACCTGTTGAACTTGAGTTCAAGGCACACTGGACCATAAAAAGATGGAATATAGACCTAGATATCGCCGGAAAACATAGAAGAATGCAATTATCGGAGTTAGAAGAATGGCGGGAGAAAGCATATCACAATTCAAAGATCTACAAAGAAAGAGTCAAGAGATGGCATGACAAGAGGATCAAGAAGAAGGAGTTCTCACCCGGAGATAAGGTATTACTTTTTAATTCCAGGGTGAAGCTTTTCGGGCATGGAAAGCTCCGGAGCAAATGGGAAGGACCATTCAAGGTAATTCATTCATCATCCCACGGAGCTATCACACTTCAAAATGACGAAGAAAACAAGTATGGGGGAGATTCCCTGACATGTCACACACACTTCGATCGCACCACTCCATGAACCAGGTACACACTCTGCACACTTTTATTACACACTTACACACTCACCTTAGTTTGTGCAGAATTTTATCTCTCTAAACATGATAAATTAAAAGGATAAAAATGCTTATAATCATGATCAATCTCACTCTGTGATATTTCCTGGAAACCTGCAATTATTAAAATTATTTCAAAACCCTGTGTTGCTAAAAGTCATTGTGGAATAAGAGATGGTAAGGGTATGAGTACCTTATTCTTAGTATCTTTATTGCTTGGAGAATTTGTTTTAAAAATCTCAAAATTATAGCTACCATCCTCAAGTTTTATATGCCTGCTAAACATGAAAATATTAATTAAAGCTATCTGCTTTGGATTGAGTTTGTTCAAAACAAGTTAGACCCTTGTTGAGAGATTTATCATACTCCTAAGATCAAGACATTTTTATTCAGAAAGATTCACTCTTCCGAAGTATTATTGCGTTAGAGGCATGGGCTATGCAAAATTATGAATATATTGAGGAAATAAAAAGGAGCAAGTGCTCGATAACCTCGTGGAAAAAAATGGACAAGTGTCCGGCAGTAGAATTAGGGGTACCTCGGTATCCACCCAAAATAAAAAAAAAGAAAATGAGATATGATAAAAATATGATGAAAAGAAAATGATAGCCCATGGTCCCTCTAATAAGCAATATGCCAGTAAGAGTGACAAGTTTTTAATTTTCAAAGTCTTTGATCTAAAGAGTATGGTATTCTTCTCCTCGGATCCGGTTTTGACCATACAATAAATGCAAGGTATGTATGCTTAAAGAATTATTTTTGCAAAATCAAAACAGCCTCAGAGAGAAATATAAAAGATAATGAGTGACTCTGAGAGCACCTATGAGGATAAAGGTATGCTAAGTTTTTCTTTTCAAAAATATGTAAAAACTCCAAGTGATAGGGATTAAGAAGAAGAAAGGCTCTTTACTCTGACCATATATTTCCCTGACTATAAGTGCACAGTGGATTTTTACAACATCCTGCAGGTATGAAAGAATGTTTCAATCCCAGATGTTTTATTAACCAACCTTTTCTCGAGGACGAGTAAAAGCCTAAGTATGGGGGTGTTTGTTGACGGTTCTTAAGTATCAATTATAACCATCAAATAAATAAAGAAAAGGACCTATATGCAAGCAACACCTAGAATTAGGGTTTGATCTAACAGAATTCCACGAGTTTTGCTGTTTATCTATTTCTACAGGGGGTTATCAGGAAATACGGAAGAAAGGCCCACATGTCGGATTAATGATGGGATATTAACCGAACACGTAATTATCTTACATCTAGAAGATTCCAGAAGCCACGGGAACGAACGGGAGCCGTAACGGGGCCGGACACAGGGCGCCCGCCCTGTGCCCTAGGGCGCCCGCCCTGCCCCCGGGACCAATCAGGTCGAGTCTCGCGGATTATGCTCCACCGCCTTTGAGGATCAAGGAAAACCGTAGGATGAAGGTCGGTTTGATCCGACGGTCCAGATTCATCCAAAAGGGCTATATAAGCAAGGCCCCTGACCCCTGGTGGAGAAGACCCCAATTCATTATTCAGTTGCATATCTCTAGTTAGGGTTTAGAGAGAGAGGTTCCCTCTAGGGTTCCCACCTCTTAGGGCTTAGCATCCAATGTGAAAGTAGAATTAGTTCTACTAGATTGAGAGAGATAGAGTGGAGGTGTAGATCGGAGGAAGCCGGCCTGTCGGTGTCTACTCCGAGGTTGTACCTGCGGGAGCAAGTTCTTCTAACCCGAGGTTTGTTCTCAGGATTCTTCAGTATTTCGACTTCTAAATTCTAGTAAGTTCTTTGTTTTATTGTTCTTTGGTTTATGAGTTTACTTTGATCTCTTCGCGTAGAGTTTAGAGTAATCATCTCTAGCGTAAACGTGGTGTTTAAGCTAGGATACTCATAGATATCCCCTTGTCTAGCCGGACCGTGGTAGTAGCGAGGAACGTGACAATTCCGAGTTACCTTTGTATTCCATATCCCGTTAGCAGGATCGATAGGGTTTATAGGTGCGGGTTGAACATCCTTTGTGGTGTCTAGATTCCGTAAACCTCCCCAATAGAACAGTAGATCATCCTTACCAAGGTTAGAAGAAGAGTGCGGTTGTAGTCTTCTCTATACATCACTCACATCGAATCATAGTGGTTGTAGCCTAAAGGTTAGTAGTAATAGATTTGGTTAGTCAGATGCACTCTTTCTCCTAAAGGTAAAAATATAAATACGATACCCAGGATAACATCTCGGGTGAAGTGCTCACCGATATCCGTGCGCTTGCGGATCCTATTTCCTAATTGCGTTACCAAATATCAACAACAGCCCTATCCATCCTTCGTAATTCCCCACGTTCGGATACGGCATAGAGTTGGAGGCCTGTATCGCTTGGCAAACCAAGTGTAAGTCAATGCCCAAAGTAAGGAGTAAAGTTTATCCATCCTTAGACCCTAAGCCATAGGAATTCTTCTCTACCCTCACCAGCTATCTTTATGTTGTCCATGGATGAATTAGCTAGAAGAAATATCTTCATTCCCTATGGAAATACGATACCCTGAATACTTCCGGGTGAAAGCTACAACGGTAATTTCGTATGCTTGGGGATTCTTTTTGTAAACGTAAAGAAATACCAACAATTAGGTGAACTCTAGCTAGCCCGACACCATTGTTGCCTAATTAGGATATTTTATAAGGTGCTTAAGAACTTAGATGGAGGGGTGTAGTTTTGGCTATACTGATAAATTTAATTCTGCATTTATTTCTATTAGTCGGCACGATTAATTTTAGAAAGGACTATTCAACCCCATTCTAGTCTGCCATCTTGACCCTACACGCAGGCATGCTAGCCCATGCTAGTGTGATCTGGTTCCTATGTCGCATCAACACACTTTTTTGCAACTTCGCTAGGAAGAAGAAAAGAGCAAGATCCATCTACTAGTGACATGTTGGGCAAAGGTGATGATGACAAGATTGTTGATGCCATACCCCCGGGTATCCTGACTTCCATATTCCCGACTACCCAATCCAGATTAGAGATGACCTGAAGGCCCATGAAGACCCTATTCAAGGAAGGATATCTCCAGATTGCGCCAGGACTCTGACGAGGGCACAACTCCTTATTTTGTAGGGCAAGTTGATCCCGGATATAAATAGCTAGCAATTGGATGTAAGGCTTTTACTCGCTTCCCCGAGGGCCCAAACTAGTATAAATCTCGTCTCCATCTATGATTGTTCTTCGCACCAAGCGGGGTTCCCCAAGAACCAAATATCTGCTGGTAAAAACACCAATAAAGGCACGCCAGATAGGGGGATCTTGCGCGAAGACCGATCATGCCGATCATCAACAGGATTTGATACCTAGATCCGACGCACTTCAATGCCACTATGGCACCATCCTCCGTTAGATCTGCGATTATGGGCAATTATTATTCATACCCATAGATCAAATTTCCACCCTGCGATGTGTCACCGACTATCTACTTTAAAAGTCTGGTATTCGAGCACCAGGGAGATTTCAATCTGAAGTTGACAGGGATCGATGATCCTGATCTAACCCGCGCTGGCCGTGAAGTTTTCACCTCATTTAGTTAGATCCCAGAGGATTTAGCTGACTCTGCTACTCATCTCAATCTTGACTACGATGGCTCAGGCGAAGAGGTTGAGATTGATCCTTACGAAAGCCGTAAGATCTATATGGCTACATGGGATAACATGCAAGCAACAACTGAGGCTGGGTCGTTGGCATCACGACCACTGCCCCGTCTCAACAATGCTCTGACACTCAACACAATTCCGGCATCAATAGTGATAGAATCTGCCCTGCGCCCGAGGAATCTAAATTCTGACTTTCGTGCGGCTCAGGAAGATAATATCCAGATCAGAACACTCCAAGAAACTATGGGAGCCCTAGCTCAAGAAGGAACGCCACTGGCAACCGTCATCAAACAGGCTCAAGACTTGGCTGATCAGGCTAAGCAGCACCTTGATGCAAAGGCCACCATGCCTTCCAAATCAGCCAGGTCACAATCGCGTAATCGGAATGCTCACCCTGAGAGATCTAATCAATCTGTGGGCAACCACTATAATGCACCACTCGATGGCTAGGACCTCAGGCCCAAGCTAGATGCGAATCAGAGAAATTGGGATGCCTAAACAATGCTCAACACCAATTGAGCTGAACATAATGGCACCAATCCCCGAGTCTTGATCGCCGACTATCGCACATTCGCTCCAAATCTTCGAAGGGTTGTCTGGCCCCCAAGTTCAAGCCTGGCCCGATCGAGAAGTATGATGGCACCACCAATCCTAGAGAGTGGATCCAGATCTACTCCATGGTTATCGTGGTAGCATATGGTGATGACTATGTAAAGGCCAATCACCCCTGACTGTCCTACAGGGTTTGGCCTGAACATGGTTGATGAATCTACCCGAAGGTACCATTGAGTCCTAGGCTCATCTATGCCCGATGTTCGAGGACAACTTCCATTCAACATACACCCATCCTGGTTAGGAGGATGATCTGTTTGCATGTGTCTAGAAACCCGATGAATTTCTTAGGGATTTCATTCGACGGTTAGTGATATGCACAACATGATCCCTGACATGATTGAAGATCGGGTGATCGTAGCCTTCAAGCAGGGCTGCAAGGGATGAGAAGACTGCCGAGAAGTTAGCCATTAAAAATCCTAAAATGGTGGCTGAGCTCTACAAGATCATTGAGGCAACGGTCAAGGTAGCTGATGCCTAAGCACGAGTGGATAGACAACTCGACACCTCCCGAGCAGCGGAGGATAAGAAAAAGGGCAAGGACAAGAAGCTCAAGAATAGAGACACCAAAGTCCTCACCGCCGAAAAGGGAAAAGCTCCACCCTAATGCCAAGCTAAACCTGATGACCTTCCATTTAACTTCGTTCTACCAAGCACTCCTTCACGAATAGTGTATAAGAAGTAGAAACAGGAAGAAGAGCAGCAGCGTAGGACTAAAGCAACCATACGACAGCAATGGCAAAATCAGAACATTCACGTGGCAAATGAGGAAGAAGAAATTGTCCTACCTGAGAACGTATCTATGGTGGCACAACCACCACGGCTTCCAAGACCAAGTTGAAATAGGTCCAGTGGCAGGTAAGCAGTACCCAGCCATCGGAAAGAAGGCTCAAGTGGTCAGAAGTCCCTATTTTATTCGACATTAGGGATCATCCCCTAAATCTGTGTGAAGGTCCACTGCTCCCATTGGTGATCAAGCCATATATCAGGAATTACAAGGTCAGGCAAACCTTAATCAACAGTGGCAGTGCACTCAACCTACTCTTCACAAACACCTATGACAACCTCGCGCTGCCTAAGAAGGCTCTGATTCTAGTTAAGGAACCCTTCTAGGGAATAATGCCAGGCATGTCAGCTTACCCCCTTGGAAGGATCGGCCTCTAGGTTGCCCTTCAAGAAGGCAAGAACCTGAGGTTCAAATTTCTCACTTTCAAGGTAGCATACTTCGAGTCTGCATACAACTGCATTTTGGGACGACTGTTCCTGAAGAAATTCGTGGCCATCGGGAACTTTGCCTACTCAGTGCTCAAAGTACCCGGGCCTCATGGCCCCATCACTATATACGGTGACCAAAAGGGTGTGGTTGCCTACGACATGAAAACTCTTGACTTAATCAAGCAGTTTAAGCAAGTTCTAGCAGACCCGGCCAAACTGCCATCAAAGCAACAAAAAATAGCGAACCCGGCTATCATGACAACGCCAGCAGCAACTCTATCTGCGCCTGTTATGACAATGCAGCTTCTTGAGGCTGTGACCAAACAGCCAGTTCCTGAGAGTTCTAAAGCAGCCAAAGCCAGACTCAAGGCTCCGGCCCTGCTAGAGACCCAGGTTCTGATGCTTCCTGTTGGTATTTTTTTAACGCACATAGAATAATCACAAACCGCAAGCGCACGGATACCGTTGTAGCTTTCACCTAGAGGTTTTAAATATCGTATCCACAGGGAAATGTGTGAGACTAACTATGATCTAACTCAACAAAAGAATGATAACTAGGTTATAGGTTGTGATAACTAAGAGTAGCAACAAGGTTAGGATAAATAAGAGTGTAGAGAGGATAACTAAGGGTTTTCTACTTTTGTCTTCTATATCCAACTAGGGCGATGCCTCCCAAGGAATAAAATCAGAGTTTCTTCCCTATGAGCACCATTTGGCCTACCAATCCTATAACAAGAGATGGACTACAAAGGACTCAACGCAGCTGTCACCTACGGATCTACCACCTTCTCGCTAACAGGGGCATTCATGATTAAACCTAAGCCGAAGCACCACGCCTACACTTAAGATTAATACACTACTCTGTTTGGAACAGGAATAAAGCACTCAAAAGAGTTGCAAACAAGATGAAACAATAAATATAAACAATAGTAAGCTTGGAACAGAAGTTGATTACCAGAGAAATCTCAAAGAACTTGAATCTGCTGAAGTACAAGCCATAGAGGGAGCACCGACAGACCGGCACGTTCTCCAAACTCTTCCCTCACTCTCTATCTCATTATTTCTATTCATAAGAATAGATCCTATGGAGGACTAATCTTCTCTTGATGGCTAGCTCTAGGAGGTAGATCCATTCATAGGACTCCTCTCTTGATCCTAATGAGAGAATATGAATTAGGGTATTGGGATGCTCTAGGGAGGGGGGTAGGGGTCTCCTTTTATAGCCCGGTGGGATGAACATGAGTCCTTTAATCAAACTAACTTGACGTACAGCTTAGATGCATCCTAGGAGGCGGTGGAGGAAGTTTCTAGAAGCTAGAGGCAATGGGCTGCAGGGGGTGCCGCCCGACACACTTTCATGGCCTTTTAGGCCCATCTTCGTCGTGGTGTCTTCTAGTGCCTTCTAGAGCCTTCCCACATATGTACCGCGGTAGAATTTGATCTCAAACTCCGAATATAACAAATGATAGGTCCATTTCGATTGCTCGACGAGCTTTTCACAATGGTGCACTCCAATTCATCATTTGAGACACTTTTATTCTATAAAAATTACAAATCCTATAAGACAAATGAGAGCACCAAAACTCGTGGAACTTGTTAGAATCAAATCATACAACTGTGCTTTGTAATTCATTTCATATCAAGTTATGCAATAATTGATGGGTATATTTGGTGTTTAATGACCATCAACAAGCTCCCCCCAAGCTTACCCTTTGCTAGTCCCTTAGCAAAGCTAAACTTAGCAAAATTTGGATCAGGAGTTGCTACAATGTTTTCATGCCTCAAAAGTACACATGCGTTCAATCAAAAATTCTCCTTCAGATTAGAATAAACTGCTCTGACTTTCAAACTTACCCATATTACTTTCAACCATGGAGCTTATGAGCCTTCACTTGGGTCTTGAGCAATTGAAAGACAGAACGATCAAATCAAGCACTATGTTTTAAGTTCTTTGTTCAACCATTATTCCGGAGTTTTTATAAGTTTTTAAAATAAAACTCAGAGATTCCATTGTATGACACTCTCAAGTTTCTTAATATTTGTGGTATTTATGGATCCTCACCTAGACAAATAAGGTGTAATACCTTTTTCTCTACCTACCACTAAAGCTTATGTGGAGTTTATAGGTATGGAGAAAGCTAAAACCTACTTGCAATACATATATTGTAAAGTTAAACAATGAATCCAAAGAGAGTTAAGTCATACAATCAAATCAAGATGTGCATGTGTGTGTGGATATATGATGAATATGTGATGGCTAATCCTAATTCTTCTTTGCTCCTTGAAAACATATCCCTCTTTTGATACTTGAAATACTTGCTAGAGAACTGGGGCTATCTTATTTATCTTTTTTGTTGTTTTTTAGGCGAGCATCTAAGTACCCATTGTTTTAGATAACTCAGACACTTATCCATTTTTTTCAACTCTTTTTTATGAATAACTTTTGCATAGCCCCAGGTCTCTTTCTGTAACAAAACTTTGAGAGATAATAACAAGAACTTGGAGCATTTATTTGGTGGATGTCCTATAGGGAATATTTTTGTGTTCACTCCCAGTGTAGGAGTGAAACATTTTTGGGTAGATCTAGATGGATGGCATGGTTTTACGCCTACCCCCAGTGTAGGAGTAGTACATATGTGGGTGGTGTGTACGTGATCTTGATTTTAAGAGCATGACAAACCTCTCATAAGGTATCAACAAAGCTTGACAAAACTTAATGCAAAAGCAAGCATCATATGTGGAAGTTTTTCTAGCCTAAATAGCACGTATGGCTCTAGTGGGAATTCGAGTTTTGTCATGCAGGAACTCATCATGTAGCATTTTTTAAGTTTTTAAAAAGTAAATCTCCAGAACTCTAGTGTCACTAGGAACATGATAAATAGCAGCTCAGACCTTCTCATATCATATCCGTCAATTACCTTGACTTTGATCAAGCATACACTACCCACAAGTTTCAAGTTCAGAGTAAATTCTTCTATCAACGCAATCTTATCTAAAACTTGGGAGAATTTAAGGCTAAAAACTAGGTACTTGAAAGGAATTACGATAGAGCAACTATTCATCATTTCCATCTAAGAGATTTCTTTGAGTTTTCTTATTTATTCAACTCCTAAAAACAAAACTAGACACACCTTTTATTATTCTAGATCACACCGTACTAATATATATAACTAGCTAAGATAAATTTTTATTTTTTTATTTGTTATGCATCTTTTTATTTCTTAACAGATATAGCAAACTCTAAAAATAGTAAAACTAAGAGGGAAAGAAATACTCAACTAGATACATGGGGGATGCTCCTCCCCCAAGCTAGATGTTATCGTGGTCGAATATTGAAGTGATCTTTCTCAGAGCATGGTTGTCAGCGATTCTATCTCATCTATGAGTAGAGTGAGATGTCTACAGCCAAGTAACTTGCTCTTGATCAAAAGTTTGATCTTGCAAAATACTATAACAAGAACACCAAAAACATGTGGCATGGATTAGGATAAGGGGTTAGTGGTCAGCCATTCGAGGATTCGTTTTCCTTGAGAGTGTAGATAGATTTCTTAGTTGGCGAGTTTTTAGCAGGAGGTCTTTCTAGTATCTTTTTGGATTTTCTATTTTTATAATGCAGAAGGAAATGTATATGCATGGTATTTTCAATTTTATGCCACCATAGTGAATATTCCCGCGAATGTTTACACACTGTAGATCTATTCACATGGGGTGCAAGATTTATATGGTGTAATAATGAAATGGATAACAAAAATTTTATTTCCTTTTCTAATCTGCAATGCTGATGCAGAAAAGTAAATATGCTAAAGAGAAAAATAATGCATGTAATACTAAAAGTAAATAAGAATAACTAACGAATGTTACCTTTCGGCGAGGGTTCAGATTTTTTAAGTCCTCCGGACAGGACTTTTCTCCAATCTCGTTTATTCTTCGGGTGCATCTGTCGGTTTGGGAGATGGAGACCTTGATGGTTGCGCCTCTTTGAGATGGTGATTCTGAGGAAGGTGTCACCCATGTTCCTTGCTTATCCAGCCAGATGAAGTGAAGCATTAGTAGTGGAAGCTGGCAACATCTTCGTCATTGGGGTGTGATGACACCATGTGAAGAAGGATAGATGATTTCTGATGGTCCTTTCCTTCCTTGGATCTTGAGTTGTTCATGAGCATTTTGTCTCACATGTTGTACTTTTCTTTCTCTCCTTCTGCTCTTTGATGAATGAGTTGTCTTCTTGGGCACAGTTATTGGAGCTCGTAATGTGCCTTGCTTCATCCCTGATTTGAATTCATCTCTTGACTTACCCAAATTGATTTCAGAATTTCCTACAATGGTTAGTCTAACAAAATATCCAATATCTACCACAATAATTTTTAGTTCAATAACCAAACTAGACTCCATGTCTAATTTTGATTAAGGAAGGCATTTTAACCTAAGCACCTCGCTTAATTCAAAAGACCTTTGAAAGTATGTTGAGTACTTCCAAACCAAAATATACTATGGCAAACAAAGGTAACATGAAAGCACTATAGAGAACTATTCAATTGGAGATGAAAGAGCATGTTTGTTATTAGAAATTTGAGCATGGGTTCAAGGTAGAGAACCAAAATTAGCAACATGATTTAAGATTTTTCAGAGAAATCCGTTCCCCCAAGCTTGAATTTTGTAGAGCAAAGTTAAGTTTGGATGGATTAAATGTTGCATATCTTGCGTCATCATTGTTCATCCTTTTGCCTTTAATTCTGCAATGGTTAGTGACAAAAATACCTGAAGGAATATTTTCGTATATATATTTCTATGCTCACTTCACAAAGGCAAAAAATGAAACCTCATACTATCACTTTAAGGTGCTCGCTTTAGGACACAAGCTCGTTCTTGGCGAACCTCTGAATTGCTTCTAATTGGTGAAGTGGTTCCCCCTTCATCACCATCATTTGTATACATATCTCAAGATTCTTACGGCGAGATCTACAATATTTATGATAAACATATGCATCTACAACCACCCTTTCAAAATTTTTATGAACAGGTAGAATGAGGGGGTTGAAGATCTCGTGTGTGGCAATATTGGAGAGACCAATTAATTTTGGAGATTTCTTATATGAGCATGGATTTGATGAGGTGTTTATGATATAACTTCCATACTCATCGATGATATAATTTATAGGTTTAGTCTCATCTAAGGCTTCCTCCAAACTTGGATGAGTAATGTTTATTAAGGAGATTGATTTAAGCTCACCATTTGAATCTAGGCCAAGTTTGAATGCCAACAATAAGGCATCATCCTTGTCCATCCATTCCTTAACAATGGCATACGTGTTCTTCATATGTTCCATGCATTCCTGCCATTGTCATCGCCGCTCTTAGTCATTTGTCTGGTCTTCATGACTCCTATGTTTTGGTTGTGTTCATGGATTTCTAGGGTCATTGTCAGACTTGGGAAAGAGAGCATAGGAGGATCACTGGGGTCAAAGATGGCTTGAAAGATGGGTTTAGATAGGTCATCTAGTGTGGGCATAGAAGGGGAGAAGATAGGATTGGCTTCTAAATGGCTTGGCTCACCTTCTATGGCATTAGTAGACATGCCATCCCTGTATTCTTCCCAATGTCCTATGTGAGGGAAAGGAAGTTGAGGACACTTTTTCCAAGTTGCCTTTCTAAGAAGTTCTGATTTATATTGATTCACAAGCATCTTGCAAAACTTGAAGTCTAAACTATCAACATCAATCTGATTTATATTGATTGATAGCTAAATCTTGGGATTGGAGTGGTTGTGATTTAACTATCAAAACTTTCTCTTCTTGTTCGGGAGATGATTCCTTCTCTTCCTTGAAGAGCTCATCATGAAAGCTAGTCCAGTAAGTGGCTTTACTAATCTTTTCGATCATGTCCCTTGCTTCACTTATGGGCAAATGAAGGAAAGCTCCTCCAGAGGATAAATCAAGTGATTCCCTAGAATCCTTGCTAGGACCCACGTAAAAATGTTGAAGGAGTATTGGGTCTGGAATAGAAAGGTCTGGGCCAGTATAGACAAGTTCATTAAAAATGATCCCATGATTTTTCAAAAGATTCTTCTTCTAATTGCCTAAAAGTTAGAACCTCTTTTTGAAGGCTAACTACTTTAGAGGTGGGAAAGAAATGTAAACAAAATTTTGAGCACAATGTTTCCTAATCCCCTTGCATACTTCCTATGGTTCGATTGTACCAATGTTTAGCTATTCCCGTCAAAGAAAACAAAAACAACTTCCATTTTAAGGTATTGTCTAACATGCCAATGATACGCAAGCATCCACAAATTTGCAAAAACTCCCATAGGTGTGAGTATGGATTTTCATCGCCTTCTCCCGAGAAGGAATTATCCCGAATCAATTGTATAAAAGACGGGCTTAGCTCAAAGCCAGGTGTTAGGATAGGCTCTATACATTCTAGTGGCTTTAGGCTTATGCTTGTGGGTTTAGCATATTATCAGATAGGAGTGGAATTCATGCTAAATAAAAAAGAAAAACAAAAGAAGAAGTAAAAGATTAAATGTTTAGCTAGGCTCGTAGTTAACTCAGCAACCGTATCCCTGACAATGACGCCAGAAAGCTTGTTGGTATTTTTTTAACGCACACAGAATAATCACAAGGAATGATCCGCAAGTGCACAGATACCATTGTAGCTTTCACCCAGAGGTTTTAAATATCATATCCACAGGGAAACGTGTGAGACTAACTATGATCTAACTCAACAAAAGGATGATAACTGAGTTATAGGTTGTAATAACTAAGAGTAGCAACAAGGTTAGGATAAATAAGAGTGTAGAGAGGATAACTAAGGATCCTCTACTTTTGTCTGCTATATCCAACTAGGGCGATGTCTCCCAAGGAAAAAATCAGAGTTTCTTCCCTATGAGCACCATTTGGCCTACCAATCCTATTAGTGGGAGATGGACTATAAAGGACTCAACGCAGCTATCACCTAAGCGATCTACTACCTTTCGGCTAACAGAGGGCATTCATGATTAAACCTAAGCCTGAGCACGATGCCTACACTTAAGATTAATACCCTACTCCATCCAGAACATGAATAAAGCACTCAAAAGAGTCGCAAACAAGATGGAACAATAAATATAAACAATAGTAAGATTGGAACAGAAGTTGATTACCAGAGAAATCTCAAAGAGCTTGAATCCGCTGAAGTACAAGCCATAGAGGGAGCACTGACAGGCTGGCACCTCCTCCAAATTCTTCCCTCACTCTCTATCTCACTGTTTCTATTCATAAGACTAGATGCTATGGAGGACTAATCTTCTCTTGATGGCTAGCTCTAGGAGGTAGATCCATTCATGGGACCCCTCTCTTGATCCTAATGAGAGAATATAAATTAGGGTATTGGGATGCTCCAAGGAGGGGGGCAGGGTCTCCTTTTATAGCCCGGTGGGATGAACATGAGTCCTTCAATCAAACCGACTTGACATATGGCTTAGATGCATCCAGGAGGCGGTGGAGGAAGTTTCTAGAAGTTAGAGGTGAACGGGCTTCGGGAGGTGCCACCCGGCCCTAGGGGGTGCCGCCTGGCACACTTTCGTGGCCTCTCAGGCCCATCTTCGTCATGGTGTCTTCTAGTGCCTTTTAGAGCCTTTCCACGTACGTGCCACGGTGGAATTTGATTTCAAACTCCGAATATGACAAATGATAGGTCCATTTCGATCATCTTGACGAGCTCTTTGCAATGGTGCACTCTAATTCATCATTTGAGATACTTTTATTCTATGAAAATTGCAAATCCTATAAGACAAATGAGAGCACCAAAACTCGTGAAACTTGTTAGAGTCAAATCCTACAACTATGCTTTGCTATTCATTTCATATCAAGTTATGCAATAATTGACAGGTATATTTGGTGTTTAATAACCGTGAACACTTCCATAGCCTCAGGCTCCGACATTACCCCAAACTCAGGCTTTGGCACTTCCACAGCCTTAGAACTCCAGGGATCAACACGGAAATATGCAATCAAGTGACAGTCACGGACAAACTCAATGATGTTCCTCAACTCAATGAAGTCACAACTGAGGACCAGACTACCAAGCCCATCTCCATTGATCCAACAAGCCCCGATAAGGTCACTCATATCAAGACCAACCTTCCTCTTCAATAGGAATTCTAGCTCATTGCTTTTCTCTGGGCGAATAAAGATGTGTTCGCTTGGGAGCCATCAGACATGCCCAAGATCCCTAGGGAGGTAATCGAGCACAAATTAGGTCTACCAGCTGGCATTCAACCAGTCAGACAAAAACAAAGACCTATACACCCGAGATGTGAGTCACCATACGAGATGAAATCAGACGGTTACTGAAGGCCGGTTTCGTACAAGAGGTCCCCTTCCCGGAGTGGTTAGCCAACCCCGTCATGGTCAAGCCTAATGGCACATGGCAGATGTGCGTGGACTACACCGACTTGAACAAAGCATGCCCTAAGGATGAATATCCCTTTCCAAGGATAGATCAAATTGTAGATTCAACCTCCGGATGCGATTTGCTATGTTTTTTAGATGCCTATTCAGGGTATCACCAAATTAGCATGTGCATAGATGATGAGGAAAAAACTGCATTTGTAACTCCTTTCGGTGTATACTATTATATTAAGATGCCTTTTGGCCTTAAGAATGCTGGTTCTACATATCAAAAGTGTGTTCATATTGTTCTTGAAGGCTAGATTGGCCGCAATGTGGAAGCATATATAATGATATCATTGTTAAAAGAAAATTCAAGGGCGATCTAATTGTCGATCTTGAAGAAACTTTTAATAACTTACGTAGGAACAAGATGATGCCAAATCCTGACAAATGTTCTTTTGGTGTTTCCTTGGGTAAGCTACTTGGGTACTTGGTGTCTCATCGAGGCAACGAAGCTAACCCGAAGAAGGTCAAGGCTATCGATGACATGTAGTCTCCACGCAATAAGAAAGAAATCCAGAAGCTAGCTGGCATGATGACAGGTTTGAATCGATTTGTACCCAAGTCAGGCGAATGAGGTATTCTATTTTATAAATTATTAAAGAAGCATGATGGTTTTCTTTGGAGCGAATAGGCCGAAGAAGCGTTCTAGGCGCTCAAGCAATACTTGAAACAATTACCTATACTTGTTCCTTCCAAAGATGGCGAAACCATGCTCCTTTATGTAGCGCAACTCCAACAGTTGTTAGCGCGGTCCTAGTGGTCGAGCATCAAGCCAAGAAGTCAGCAAAACAAAACCCCATGTATTTTGTGAGCAAAGTACTACATGATGCCCGATCCATGTACCCAAACATTCAAAAATTACTCTATGCCATATTGATGTCTTCTCATAAGCTTAAGCATTATTTCTTAAGTCACAAGATCAAAGTGGTTTCTTCATATCCACTCGGTACCATTATTCATAATCAAGATGCCGTTGGTAGAATCACTCAATGGTCAGTCGAGTTAGGCTAATATAACCTAGAGTTTGTGCCTAGGACTACGATCAAATCGCAGGCGCTAGTAGATTTTGTTGCAGAATGGCCAAATCCTAAACCCGAGGAGGTGGCCCAAAACCCCGAGCACTAGTTGATGTTCTATGATGGAGGAAAATGTAAGAATGGCGTAGGGGCTAGAGTCGTCTTAAATCTCTAGAAGGGGATGCCATTAGGTACACCCATGGACATGGCCCCAGGGCTAGATGGTTTCACTAGTAGATTTTATAAATCCTACTGGAATGTTATCAAGGGTGATCTACTAATGGCTCTTAATGGTATCTATCGAGGCCATGTGTTCAAATTCAGACTCCTGAACAGTGCCTTCATCACGTTATTGCCTAAGGTGCAGGATGCTATCCAAGTAAAGGATTTTCGGCCTATAAGTTTGGTGCACAGCTTTGCCAAACTGGTGACTAAGATCATGGCGAACCGGTTGGCCCCTGTCCTACCAAATCTGGTATCCCCAAACCAGACTGCTTTTGTAAAGGGTAGGCGAATACATGATAACTTTATGTTTGTCCAGCAGATGGTTAAATGCCTGCACAAGAACAAGAAAAAAGAGGCTCATATTCTCCTCAAGCTTGATATTTCTAAGGCTATTGATTCTGTTTCTTGGTCATTCTTGCTAGAAGTCTTGGGCTGTGTGGGTTTTGGACAGCGATGGATGGATCTTTTATGTCTGCTCCTGTCAACTTCCTCCACTCAAGTCTTGGTGAATGGGGAGCCAGGTGAGACAATTTTTCATAGGCGAGGTCTCAGGCAGGGAGATCCTCTCTCTCTCCCATGCTTTTCATTATTGTCATGAATGTCCCAAATTCCTTGATGGAGTATGCTACTCGGGAACAATTGTTGCAGCCATTATCTATGTAGCAGGTCCAGCATCGGGTTTCTTTTTATGCTGATGATGCAGTTGTTTTCCTAAGGCCGAGAAGTGATGACTTGTATTTGATGAAAGAGCTGCTGGACCATTTTGGACATGCTTCCGAACTCCGAACCAATCTATCCAAAAGCTCGATTTCTCCCATTCATTGCTCTGTTGATGAAGTGGCCACTACAGCTGATATCTTATCCTGTACCATCAAGGAATTTCCATGCACCTATCTTGGGCTCCCTCTCACAATTGGGAAACCCACCAAGGAGGATTTGCTACCAATAATTGACAAGGTGGCAGATTAGTTGCCGGGCTGGAAAGCCTCATTAATGAATTAGGCGGGAAGATTGGTAATGGTTCGAGTAGTTTTAATAGTTGTTCCCATTTACCTTTTGATCGCCATGGACTTCCCAAAATGGTTTCTGAAGGCTATTGATAAGAAAAGGAGAGGCTTCCTTTGGAAAGGCCAGGAGCAGGCTAATGGTGGTAATTGTTTGGTCGCTTGGGAAAGGGTGCAGCGGCCTCCTGAATATGGTGGCCTTGGGATCCATAACTTAGAACTCCTTGGCTGCGCTTTAAGGATTCGATGGCTGTGGGCTGAGAAAACTGATCCATCAAGACTATGGGCTGGTCTTCCAGTACAAGTCCCCCGCAAGGCTCAGGCCCTCTTCAATATTGCAGTAGATGCCATAGTAGGCAATGGTGAGAAAATTTGGTTCTGGACAGATAGATGGTTAAATGGTCACACCTTGGCTGAGTTGGCCCCCAACTTGTTTAATGCTGTCCCCAAACATATAGCCAAGAGACGTACTGTTGCTCAGGCACTCCAGAACAAAAAATGGGTAGATGACATCAGGGGAGCTCGCACAGTACCAGTCCTCATCGAATACCTGCAGCTCTAGGATTTGGTGGATGGA
Source organism: Saccharum spontaneum (assembly GCA_022457205.1). Classification (NCBI taxonomy): domain Eukaryota; kingdom Viridiplantae; phylum Streptophyta; class Magnoliopsida; order Poales; family Poaceae; genus Saccharum; species Saccharum spontaneum. The sequence goes on along the minus strand of CM039605.1, from coordinate 24,071,898 downwards.
ATTGTTCTGCAGCAACAGGTTCCAGATCAATTTACTTGGAAGCTGGCCCAATCTGGTTTATACACAAGTAAATCAGCTTATGCTGCCTTCTTTGTGGGAACCATTAGGTTTGGTCCTTGGAGAAGAATTTGGAAAAGCTGGGCGCCTCCTCGTTGCAAATTTTTTATCTGGTTGGTTTTCCACAATCGGTGTTGGACGGTCGATCGCCTTGCGAAGAGGGGATTGCCCCATCCTGAGGCTTGCCCTTTGTGTGATCAAGCTGAGGAGACTATTCATCATATCCTAGTTGGCTGTGTGTTCACTCGTCAAATTTGGGCTCGAATCTTCCAATACTTGGGTCTTAGTTCTCTATCGCCAGAACCTACAACAACTCGTTTCTCTAAATGGTGGTGGAGGGCAATATCGTCAGTGCCCAAGGCGGAACGGAAGGGTCTCAACTCCCTGATAATTTTGATAGCCTGGGAGGTGTGGAAGCACCGTAACTCGTGTGTGTTTGAAAATGCCACGCCAAGCATCCAGGAGGTTCTTAGGGCTGTCAGCACTGAGGGCAATCTTTGGTGCAGGGCTGGAGCAAGAAAGATCCAAGAACTCTTGGTCAGGGAGCTGGCCGTGGGGGTATAAGGCAGGCAGTTTTGTCTGGTCGACTAGATTTTAGTTTGTGGCGCGCCTGTTTTAGTTAAGTGAATGAGTGTGTGTTGGTGGTGTTTTGTATTTGAGTAGGGTCTATTTAGAATTGTGTATTTTATTTCTACCTTAATGAAATGACGCGCAGCTCTCCTGCGTAGTTTGAAAAAAATTGATTTTAATGATCCTACTCCAACTAACATCATTGCCGAATATGAGGGCCTATTAACTGGTTTATGAATTGCCATATCCTTGGGGGTTAAACGACTACTTGTGAAAGGGGATTCAAAAATAGTCGCTAAACAGACCAGTAAGGACTATCGAGCAACAAATGAGAACATGTCCACATATTTATAGGCATACAGACGATTGGAATCTAAATTCGATAGACTCGAGGTCCAATACATCCCGAGAAACTAAACTCGGATGATGATACGCTTGCTAGCCGAGTAGCTAAATGATAGCACCTACCGGGAGACGTCCTAGTCGAAGTGCTAACCAAACCCTCTATCCCATGTCAAAGGTGGGTCCGAACCCCACGCTTGATCCATCAAGTGACGAGACAATACTCAGCGAATTCCTTGGGAAGTCTATGCTGGGCGATACGGCTCGTGCTGCCGCTCTAGTTGGAAACAAGGAAACTGGATGGATCCAATCCAGGCATACCTCACAAACCAGGCTATGCTGGTTGACGATACAAATATAGAATGAACCAGCCGTAAAGCCATGAGCTATCAAATGGTAGACAATACCCTCTACAAGCGAGGGCAAAATGGGGTTCTTCTCAAATGTATCACCTAAGCCGAGGGCATTAGTTTGCTCCATGACATCCATGGAGGAATCTATAGGTCTCATGCCTCTCATAGAATGCTGGTCGGGAAAGCCTATTGACACGGTTTCTACTAGCCAACAGTGCTCGAAGGCGCCTCTGAGTTGGTTAGAATGTGTGAGTCTTGTTAGTTTTTCAAATGACAGATTGACCAGCCGGCTCAAGCGTTAAACACGATCCCTTTGTCCTAGCCATTTGCCACATGGGGCATCGACATCGTAGGCCCTTTTCCAAGAGCCCGGGGTGGTTATAGATTTCTGATTGTTGCGATCGATACTTTCACAAAGTGGGTTGAAGCCAAGCCTATAGGCCGAATAACCAAAGAAAATACAGTCAAATTTTTGTGGAGCATTGTAATGTGTTTTGGTGTACCACATTGAGTACTCTCTGATAATGGTACACAATTTACCAGCAAAAAGTTTGATAATTTTTGTGAAAGACATGCCATTAAGCATTATCAGTCCTTAGTCTACCACCCGATGACCAATGATCTAGTAGAGCATGCTAACGACATAATTGTAGAAGGGATCAAGACCCGTATTTTTGATAGGCTTAGCACCTACAATAAAAAATGGATCGAAGAACTCCCCACAATTTTATGGGTAGTGTGCACTATAGCTAACCGGGCCACGGGTGAAACGCCATTCTTCCTTGTGTACGGGGCTGAAGCTGTCCATCCCCCTGAAGTCCGACTAAACTCGCCCTTTGTAGCAATGTTCTCCAAAGAAGAGCAACCTCATTGTTGGTATACCAACCTAAAACTCCTCAAAGAAAAGCGTGATATAGCTGCATTCCTTGTAGAGAAATTGTTGGCAGTCACTATCGATCAAATCCGACCGCCAATTAAAGTCCAAAATAGGATAATTGAACAAACTTTTGACACATATGCATATATTATTAACCTAGTTCCACTTGTATTGGAGAAAACATGTTTTGTAGGACACACACTCGAATGCAAGTGGAAAATAAACAAAAGGTGCAATACAAGAAAGCGTAAAGCAGAAAAGCGCAAAGGAGCCAAGCAAAAGCCCATCCAAAAGCCAATTCTAGGCTGGGCACTGATGTGGACAAGGTCCAGGCCCACCTAGGAACTGACCACGTGAAGCCGGTCACGAGGCAGCTCCACCTAGGCCTGGCTTCCTTTGGTGGTTGCATGCTACCATGCTATGTCGGTCCACGGCGGTTTCCTAATTTACCGAGGCCAAACCGACCATCACACTAGTATAAGTAGAGATGTAGTCTCACCTTTCAAAATAGACACCATCATTTGGAGCTACACACCTCACCTCTCTACTTGTAATCTTTAGTTCTTAGTATTAGTTTGGAGCTAGCAAGAGCTATCAAGGAGGGCTTGGCTCCTTGGAAGAAAAGAGAGAAAGCTTGGTATGAATACAAAGATAATTTCTTTCAAAGTCATGCTCTCATATCTTCAACATAATAGTGCATATGAACTAGAGTATAGTTGTCTTGTTATAATCATGATATATGAACTAGTATATAGTTTGTGTGTTATGATCTTAACATGCTCAATTTTATGCTTAATCATTCATATGACTTGTATGATTAGAAGTAGAGCTAGAGGTGAGGTGGTGATTAGTCGTTTCTTCGGGTTTGCCCATATTCTTGCTTGTCGATCCGTAGGGTTAGAGTCCTAGAGAGA